>ML058339.1:3900221-4302757 GCA_003013855.2 Liriodendron chinense | reverse complement strand
TCTATCAGCGAAAGGAAGTGAATTGAACACTTTTCCGAAAAGCGCCGGTAAAGGACATGCGCCTGGCCTCCAACCACATGCGCCTAGCCTCCAACCACATGCGCTTGACACTGTTTTCTACCACATGCACCGGAAATATCCACCGGATCGGACCCGAACCCGATTATCCCCTTTAAATAGTAAAGTCATTTCATTCATCAGCACGAGATCATTCCCCGCCGACCTCAGAGTGATGTAAGCACCACATGTGCTTACTTTCTCTCCCCTCGCCGGATGCCTTGGCCGGAGTGGATTCCCTCGCCGGAAACCCTCGCCGGAAAGGGATTTCCTCGCCGGAATCCCAAGTTCAGGAAGAAAACCCTGAAATTTCTAAGTGCTGGGCACATGCGCCGACATATCCCCCACATGCGCTGGCTTTTTCCCCCACATGCGCCGGCTTTTCTGGCCGGAAAATCTGAATTTTCTCTAAGTCCGGGAAGAGACATGCACTTACTCTTTGGTTCCAGGCGCATGTGCACTGCCACATGAGCCCGGAACACCTCTCCTTCATCTGTTTTTTGTGCAAAATGGGCACATGCGCCCGGATGATGACCACATGCGCTTGACAGATGATGCAACACCACATGCGCTTGTAAATGGCCACATGCGCTTGAAAAATGGCCACATACGCCTGTACACACCCCCCATGCGCCTGGACGCTGATGGGAGGGGTGGACCTTCCGTCGCACGGCCCGCCTTCGTCCGAGATCGGATTTTGATGAAACCGCCTCTCCTGGATGCGTCTCGACGAGATCTATCCATCCACCGGATCAGATTCTCTAACGGTCAATGATAAATGGCCAAATTCAGTATTTTGGTCCAAAATAACCAACACTAGCCAATTTGGCAGCCTCGAAAATCCCTCCGAAAGAGCCAAAAATGGCCTAAAAACGAGAAGAATCGAGCGGAATTGGACCAAGCCCGAGAGGGAAGCTTTTCTTCTACATGACATGATACACCATAATCATGCACTGCGATGAGGTTATCCGATCTTAGGACCCTCGAATACCCTAATCAAGTGGTTGGCAGGCCCGCTACTTAGTCATTTTCAGCCCTGGGAAGTGCCCTGTTGGCCCGAAAATCGACTTCTGCTAAGCAAATCGGAACGCGATCGCACCGCGATCTTCGTGGACGTAATCCACCCCTATTCAAAGACGGTCATCGATAACATTCATCGATTTTCCCTGATTATACCGCAGACAGGTCCATTATTTAGTCATTTTCAGCCCTGAGAAGTGCCCTGTTGGCCCGAAAATTGACTTTTGCTAAGCAAATCGAAATGCGATCGCACCGCGATCTTCGTGGAAGTAATCCACCCCTGTTCAGAGATGGTTATCAATAATACTCTCCGGTCTCTCTAATCAGACCGCGAACAGGTCCACTACTCAGTCATTTTCAGCCCTGGGAAGTGCCCTATTGGCTTGAAAATTGACTAATGCTAGTTGAAATCAACCGCGATCTCGAAGACGTCGAGGCAAAGCTGAAAGTACTCAGGCTATCCTACAGCCGGGTTAAGCATTCACAGGGCACCGATCCCCATTATTCATATAAAATTGGCATATGTGGGTACCCATTGGACCCTATACTTAGCCACTTACCAGGCATCGGAAACAGCCGATCCAGCCCATTGAATTTAGATCCTCAAAAGATCTTAGCTCGATAAAGCCTATCTGATCCCAAATAGATCACTGAAAATACTCAGAAGAAAGAGTGTTCTCGAAGACGAGTCGCCCAACTCCAGAAGAAATACATTTACTTTACTGCACAAAGCTCTATTCATCCCGGATAAAGGTCCGAGGCTAAACCTAAGGGGTTATGGTTACCACGAGAAACCACAAAACAAAGAGTTCTAACTAAGCTTGAAACATCTTGCTATGGACTGCCACTATGAAAAAGACCGTCGATGCCCTACCCATTGACAACGGGTCCGTCGGTTGAGCTGATGAGGTAGTTGCGGATTGCTTTCCTAAGGTCACCCGTCATAAAAATACGGATGCGGGCTTTAGGTTATGCCGACCAACATTTCGAGGTTCGTGTATTCCAGCGGTCACCTATTCACAGTAACAGGCGCGGGCCCAGAGTTGCACCCACTCGATTAAAACCCTCGTTCGGGAAACGTTGCGGAGTGCTTTCCTAAGGTCACCCGTCATAAAAATACGGGCGCGGGCCTTGGGTCATGCCGACCAACATTCGAGGATCGTGTATTCCAGCGGTCACCTGTTCATAGTAACAGGCACGGGCCCCGAGTTGCACCACTCGAATCCTGACAGTCTCTCAACTCGGACAATCCGAAAGAAAATGGGACATAGACATCCGGCATGTCTAACAAATGTGGCTCAGTCCATAACAAGAAAACAAAGGTCTAAACGACCATGAACTCAAGACCATAATCCCCGGCGGATTATTCTTTTGCCTTCCAATCAAGGGTGATCAACCGTTGATGTAATTAAAGGCTCGTGACCAGTATCATAGCCTGGAATGTAAAAGATCTCAGAATCTCTGGAATAAAATTCGCCTTGCGATATCTCCCTCTTGTGTACACTTTGTGATTGCTTATGATTGTCTATGAATGTCTCTATACTCAGAATTCCCCCAGAATAAAAGAAACACGAAAGAAAAAAGAAAGAAGGACTGCTGACCAGTAGTTCTGATCTTTCCCCCTTTTCTCTAAGTTCTAACACTCTCCAACCCAGGGATGCAACATTGGATGGCTATAAAGAAGGTGTTACGCTACTTAAAGTGAACAAAAGACTTCGCGCTCACATATAAAAGGTCTGACCATTTGGAGTTGGTTGGATACTCAGATGCAGATTTTGCTGGCTGCCTCAACACTAAGAAGTCAACTTCTGGCTATATTTTTATGATGGTTTGTGGGGCTGTGTCTTGGAAAAGCAGGAAACAGACAATAACAGCCTCATCCACCATGGAAGTTGAGTACGTTGCATATCACGAAGTTACAAATCAGGCAATATGGCTGCAGAGCTTCTTATCTGGTTTGCAGGTATTGGAGCATATCCTGAAACCATTGAGAATCTTTTGTGACAACTCAGCTGTGGTAAACTTCTGAAGCAACAACAAGCATTCATCAAGGTCGAAGCATATCGACATTAAGTATCTTGTTGTGAAGGAAAGAGTTCAGAATCGTCAAGTGTCTGTAGAGCTCATTGGCACTAAGCAGATGATAGCGGATCCGCTCACTAAAGGGCTCTCCATCACGCTATTTCAAGAGCATGTGACTTCTATGGGTGTTATTAATCCCACAGATGTATTCAGTTAGTGGGAGTTTAGTTTGATCCATTATGCACAGACATTTACAGAGATCTCATTTATATAACTTTGATTCTGTTTATTAAATTTGTTTCCGCTTCTCATTAAGTATGCACAACTTTAGTTTGAGTAAGTGTAATTTAAGCATGTCTCATTAGAGACATATAAAGCTCCAGGACCTCTTGAAGATAGGCACATTGATCACATTATATGTGTAATCTTCATACCATACTTCCATGTCCTTGATCTATGTTGTTAAGGGTGGTAGCATTTGTGACCATGATTCGTCTCACTTCGCAAGATTAAATGTTGTGATGATTACGACGATCCAATGCTGCCAATCTTGATGAACTAGATCGTAAAAGCGTTGCTCGTATTATCCGAAAGATACATTGGGTAACTATTCAGATATTTTAAAAAATGATAAAATATTTTTTGCAAAGTATTTTCAAAGTAAATTTTGGGCATTAATCAATGTAGCCCAAGTGAGAGAATGTAAGACTTCTTAAGGTAGGCCTACATATCAATGACTTGGATCTACCTAAAGATGGATATATGATCGAGCATACTGGTGGACCCCACTAAAGTCGTGGCCACATTGTAAACGTGTTGGGGTGGGACGCTTCGTTACACCACATTAATGGGTATGAGATATTAAGTGTAGAGTCATGAATGAAGGGGAGTTTTCGATGAGTTTTTTTAATAAATAAAGAAAAACTCTCACATGCGATTTGTTATAAATAGTGATGGGTCCCCAAGCCTACACATCGATCATGGACACAAACTTTCCCATCCCTTAGTGTCCTATAAAGGTGTAAGGTGCGGAAGATCCAGTCCGTCCATCTCATCCTATAGCTTCTCAAATAGGTACGCAACTTCAAATCAGATTATTTCGATTCATGCAATCAATGCATAGATCGATCCTTTATTCCGCATTTCAGATCACATCCTCTTCCTTCTTCTTCTTTCTCTCTCTTTCTTTCTTTCTTTCCTTATTTCTTCTTCGTTCTTCTTCTTTCTTCTTCTTCTTTCTTCTTTCTCCTTCTTTCTCTTCTTTCTTTCTTCTTCTTTCTTCTTTCCTTTTTCTTTCTTTTTTTCTTCTTCTTCTTCTTCCTTCTTCTTTTTTGACTGGGATTCTGCCCCAGCAACAGCAGCGGCGTGGGAGCTGCTCTCTCTCTCTCTCTCTCTCCTCTCTCCTCTCTCTCTCTCTCGTTCTAGGAGAAAGGCAGGAGCGATGGATGGTTTTATAATGTTGCAAGGTCGGTTGGTGCGGAAGAGGTTCGGATTTTGACGGTTGACGGTTTTGGCGTTGGCACCGCCTGGGAATCACCCCGTCTGACTTTCTTACACTTGATCGCTTAAGAACCGTAGGGATGGTAGGTGGGGTCCACAAGAAGCTCTGGGTGAATTTTGGAGAGCCCATGTAAAGCGATGGGTCGGATCTTGATCTTTCTTTGTTCGGACGGTAGATTGAAACGGGCCGTATAGGTGACGGTCAACGGAGATTTTCAAACGGACTATGTTTGGCTGGCCCATGATTCGAATGGACGGAGTGGATTTGGCAGTGGAGTCCCCAATGGGGGCGACGTGCAATGCACGGACGGACAACGTCCGTCTGCTATTGCTAGTGAAACGAAGAAGACGGAGGCGAGAGAGTGGGTCGTGCGCACGTGGTACGAAGACCGCCTAGAACAACCTGTCTTCGCAAGTGGTGTCCATTGAGGTGGGTCAGAGCAATCTACTCCGACCAGTAGGTCGGCAGCGTAATTTCATCTGCTAAAATGAAAAAAGGAGGTAGATCCGAGTTAAGGTGGGCCACTTATATCCTGATTTCTGATTGGACCATTTGTTGGATGATCGGAGGGCTGAAATTCGACATGAATGGTTATTTTGGGCCAGATAGACGATATACAAGGTTTGGAGCTTAACTGATCGTCAGAAACTGGTTCACTGAAAGCGAGGTCTTATTTTAGTGGCGTTTTCATAATTATTATAAATTTGTGAGTTTTGTGAAATCTAATATTTCTACGCTGTTCTAGAGTTTATTCTAAACAACTTTAATAAAGAGACTATACTAAAATTCCCTGCGGATTAGTTAATATTAAAGTTATTTAATTTATTAAATAATTAACTAAATTATAATTTAAATGATTCTAAAATCCTAGAGTGTTATAAACACGCTTGAGGAGGTTCATTGGGTTAAAAAATTAATGATATAAGCATATGCCTGGTGATGGATGAGATGTACGGATCAGATTTATGGAGAGACATGTGTACAGGACGATGTGAAGATCATACGATGTATTTACGTTGATCGCGTAATTCGAAATCGAAGCGGACGGCTAGATATTTTAATTTAGCAATGATAGATCATTCTAACGTTAGTTTATTGACTTAACTAAGTACACAAAGTTTTTCAGAGGCCTAAAAGTGTCGGAATACGTACAAAAGTGTATACATGTGTGCATGTGTGTGAACAACACGACCTATAACTTAATTTCTCACGTGTGAACATGCACATGTGTACTTACTTGTGCGCCCAAATTTTTGGGGTATTACACCTCAGGCGTCAAACTAGCCAGATTATGACCGCATCTATGAAAATTAGTCTATATGTTCACCCACCAATTGATACAGTAATCAGGCAATTTTAGAAATGGAGGACTAGTCCTTCTGAATGGAATCTTTTTATCTTCAAGATAAAGACTTTTCTTTCAATGGTGATAGCTTAGACGTATTTCTCAATAAAATAGTAAAGATAGACAGAATAAAAATAAAGGTGGATTGCCAATTTTATTAATTAAAGAAACTGAATAGTACAATCAGCAAAAAGAAACAAAATAAGCAAAAGAAAAACACTTTTGGTAGTCTACGTTGGAAAGAAACGACTGTGGAAAATACCAAAAAATCATAGCATGAGGCTCGTAGGACGTGAACCGAGATGTACTAAGTAAAAACTCAGTAATCTAGGGATCCAACGGCTGGGTCATGGATATTTAAATTAATCCTACGAGCGTACTACAACGATATGCTGGGTAGTAGTGAAACTATGCTAAAACTAATGGCTCCAAACTTACTGCGTCATGACTAGAAAAAAGTGGATCGAACTAAGCTAAGAAGCTAAACTAATCTGTATCTATGGTGGATAAAAGGGGTAAGCAGCATAGAGCTGAAAATAGAATTAGTTTATTTGTGTTGGCATGGGCTTGGAGCTCTACTTCAAATGTTGCTTTTACAGGCTTCTAAGAGGTGGTGGCCGTGTATAAGGCCTTATGACTTGCGCATGAATCTTCCGATTACGTAATGTTTATCTCTTGTTCGAATTTGAAGTCCTTACTAGGTTATATCATTGTAGATGATCTTCATCTATTTTTGGCTGACTTTCCATTGTTCGCTCTGATTTTCCTAGGACTTTCAAGAAAGTCTCGGACGTCCCCTGAGAAACTCCCCTTTGGGTTGATTTGGGATGGCCATACATGAATGCTAGCTACAAAGAATTCAGTAATGGTATATCGATGACTTTACGGGAGAGTTGTCATACTTTCACTTTTTATATTGGTCAGGTTTAAATTTAATTTTCGTCTTTAATTTACTGCTTAAATTGATTCTGAATTTGTGCTTTGATACCTTATAAATCTTAAACAAGAAATCACGCTTCCGTAAAGCATAAATGACACCCAGAATCTTGAGGATAAAGGTTGTACTTGAGCCCTGAAATTCGGGCGTCACACAAATGGATCATATAGGGCTGTAAATGGGTCAGCGGACCCGATAGGGTACCCAAACCCAACCCATTTAGACCCGACCCATTTGTTAAATGGTACGGGTTTGGGTCCAAGAACAGACTCATTTGCTAAACAGGTATGGGCCTGGTTTCCTTTATATTAGGCCTAACCTGACTTGACCAGACCTGACCCGAACCCATTTAGTAAGTGGGCGGGTTTAGTTTATGTTTCAAGGGACCCATCCAGCCCAGATCCGTCCAGAACCGATCTTAAGCCTTGTAAAAATGCTTGCATACTAAATCCAAACCTAGACCCATTAGACCCGACCCATTTATAAATGAATCTGGGTGGATCTCCCTCTACCAGACCTAGACCCATTTATAAATGGGTCTGATGCGTTGACTTGGACCCGACCCAGACCCGCCCATTTAGTAAAAGGGTTTGGGTCTAAAATTTGGACCCAGACCCATTTAGTAAATGGGCAGTTCTGGTTTTGGCTAAACCAGCCCTGAACCCGACCATTTACAGCCTTAGGACCATAGTACTAGAAATGGTGGTAATTGACCATTAAAAATTTCTTGTGGCCCACAAAAGTTTTAGATCAAGATGATATTCATGTAGCCTCTTGATCTAGGTCTTTATGACCTCATCACCAGGTTGGCTGGCAAATAAGCATTCTGGTGGAATCCATGAAGTTTTTAATGGTAGGATTCAATCATTATTGTTTCATGTGGAGATAGGCAAATGTGTTAAATTAACATATTCAAACATTTCAGGTGATTAGTTAAAAATAAGTTGTTCCCAATTCAATGCTAGTTTTTGGACTTCATATTTAAATTTTTTATTTATGCTTCAGACTTCAGATTTAACAGATTGGGCCAAAGTAATTACAAACGCATTTCTTTAGTCCCTAGTAAATATATATGACAACTTTAAATAAAGATAATATCCAAAGATAATTAAATGACATGTTGTTTACACCTGATTTGACACATCCAAATCAGATGGCTAAGAAGCCAACACATGACATTATCACAAAGAGGAAATCTAATGGTTGATGCAATCGGCAAAAGGAGAATCGTAAGAAGCTACGAAAGACGAAGCTAGGCTGGTCATTGTAAAAAAGCACATGCCATATAATCAAACTTATGAATGAGTAACCACTAACTACACTTGGTGAAACATAAGAGACTACAACCACGTAGTGGTCTAAAGAAGTGTGCATGACGACTAGCCAACCAAGGATAACTAACTTCTACATATGGTAGAATGTAAGGGGCAACAATTAGTGACCAAATGGTTGTTGGGAATAGGGGGCCGGCAGCAGAAGTGAAAGCCGCGAACAAACATTACAGCAGTATATAAGATCAAACGAGAAACACAGTGAAACCAATCCACAAAAGCATGCAACCACAAGAGACAATCCGATTTTACATGGAAAAACCCCTCAATGGGTAAAAAAACCACGGCACAAATGGATCCACTATGATTAACAGAAGATTACAGAGATTGACAGCCCACAAGCAAGGAAAATAGAGAAAACCCAAGCTCTCTCCCTCTCAAAACACTCTCCCCTCTTCCTAATGCAATTAGAAAACCATGGACACCTTAGGATTACTCATAATCTCAGATTCATGCCATATATATAGCAAGCAACCCAAAATTAGAAACGTCTTACGCATAACTGTGTAACACGTAAGAAAATGCGTGCATAGTCAACTGGTCGAAGGACACAAAAACAGTTCAGAGGAGAATCACACAAAAAACCGCACATCTACCTCACCTTAGACCTGTCGCCTGATTGGTCTAAGCCCACCTTAGACCTGTCGCCCGACCAATCTAAGACTCCTGCAGACCTATCGCCAGACAGGTCTAGGGTGAAAGAAAACTGTCCAGAGACCTCTGTACATTTGGGCTATTACGTGCAGACCGGTCGCCCGACCGGTCTAAGCATCCAAACCGTGCACCATTTGAAGGCTCTCCAACAATGGTTGCTCATATATCAAAGAACATGGCCAAATTGAGACAAAGTAACCTTTCCAACTACTGCCCCATATCATCTATAAATAGGGCTAAGAGAGAAGAGCTCCAAGCCCTCGCCCAACCCAACCGACATACTGCAATACTGCTTATCTTCATCCCTCATAGATGTATATCTTAGTTTAGTTTAGTTTAACTATCTCGTAGCTTTTCTTAAGCTTCTACCCTTCATCCACCATGTCGTTGGATTGCAAAGAAGACCTCCTAAATCTCAAATGAAGCGCTGCAGGGGTTTTTTGCTATATGCTTACCTTGGTAGTTAGATTCCATCGAACGTCTTGCCACGAGCTCAGCTCTCATTAATTGAGTTTCATGCAGACCATCCCCTATCAAATGACCATCTTACTATATAAGAAGCTTAGTCCCAACTAAGCTACAAATGAATTGTCGTTCTCAAAGTTGATAATAAGGGTGTAAATCAGTCATAAGGCCATCTTTTACAACCTTATGTGTTTTATGATCTATAGATCAGATGGTTAGCATCATCAAATGAAGTAATTTTTTGAACCATAAAAAATTCACGTGGGACCCATTGAATGGTCGTTTAGAAATGATGATTGGAGCTATTTTCTTTATCCGTTTAATCTTGATTACATTTTCAATCTATGGACAGGATGGTTAAGATCATCAGATCTCCGTGATTTTTCACCATAGCTTTCCACCAATGGTATGAACTAATGAATGATTTAAATTGATAAATGGTTGCACCATGTGTCCCTTAAAAAGTTTTGAGGACGTTGTTGATGTTAGCATTTCCCGTAAATACTGAGTCTGACTCAAGTAAAAACCGGTTAAATCTTCGAGTCAACTCAATCTTCAAGATGAGTCTTGAGTTTCGAGTTTTAAAATTATAACCACAAGCATTGACCCTTTTAGCAGGTCCAAGCCCACCAAACTCCAGTCCATCCTTTTGGGCTGACCCAAGTAGGGCTGTTCAACGGTCTGGGCATGCGGTTGGCTCGGCCAGGATTTTGAACTGTTTGGGCTGGGCTTATTCAAAATTTTGATTTTGCCTGGCCTGAGCCCAGACATTGACAGCCCTGCACCCCACTGTAGATTTAAGCTTTTTTATTACTATTTCACTAAAAAGAATACCATGATGCATTATTATTTATTTTTTTTCCATTGCAATTAACTGGGCTTGTTTAGAAGAAAAGTGGGCCCTCTTATCACATCCATTCATTTTTTTCATGGCCCAAATGCTGAAACAATGGGTGTTCTCACCACATGATTTCCCCCATCTTCATACCAACTAAGATACCCATAATTACCTGTAGTACTGTTTACTGTAATTCCCGCAATGTCGATCTGGACGCTCATAGTAAATCCTTGCTTACTGTATTTACTGTTGAATTTTAGCTCCGGTGGGTCCACCACAACTCTCAGCCCGATTGGCGCTTTCACGACTGCATGATAGACGGATGGAGAATCTGCAACGTGGGTCAGGACCTGTGTGAACACAACATTGGACGAGTTCGTGTTGTTCAGGATCACCATGAAAGATGGGTAATTCAGATCGAGAGTGGCCTTAGTGCAAGTGTAATTCGATCCACGGGTGATGATCTTGATCCGGTCGCTCGTGTAGTTTAGCCCACAAAGGAAATTAACATAATCTTGACGCTCGAGATCATACACTAGACCTGGGTCCATTGCCTTGTTCGGATTGATGTGTCCTGCGGACATAATCAAGAGGTGTGGCGACTGCTCCGGTGTTCAGATCTAGGATCAGGCCATGAGTGTTATCAGTTATGTATGCAGTAGTCATGAGTGCAGACCGGATCGCAGCTGGGCTCCAATCAGGGTGGGCCGCACGTAGCAATGCAGCCACACCAAGGACGTGGAGCGATGACATGGATGTCCCAGAAATCAGCGCATAATCTGAGACCAAGTAATCATCGCGGATCGGTTGAATTCCTTGGTTGGGGACCCATGCAGCCAGTATATTGACTCCTGGGGCCACCATGTCGGGCTTCAAGATCCATGGGCTCAGCGGATTGGGCCCACGTGAAGAGAATTCCGCCACCTGAGGCGCCGTCTTTGAACCCAAAACCATCATCTGGAACCTACTATCCACCGTTAGTGGCTGGGACGCCTTCGTGATGTACCTCTTCATGATCCCTCCGTCCTTGATGCTGATCGCAATGTACGGCATGAAGAAGTCACGGGGATTCAAGAACTGGGCCAAATCAGTGGCAAAGATCGCCCCTTCAGCACCGGTCCTATTCATTTCAGTTATCTGAGAAAATATGTTACCAAATGCGCAAAAGACGATCTTGCCTGCTACGTCTTTGGGATCAAGGGTGTAGGAATCACAGATTTCCTTACTAGCATTGCCATGTCCATAGTAAAGTGGGACACCAGATACATAGATGCTCTCAGGATAGAATGACTTCCCTTGTACGGTTGTGATTCCATCGCCAAGGGTGATCAAAGCTGCATAGTCTCTATCAATGGTCCCTGCGCCCACCGTCGTGATCCAAGGGGCACCGTTGTTCATGGTGTAAGCATATGGCCCACTATTTCCAGCCGAACATGAGACAAAGATCCCTCTCTCCATGGCTGCAAAGGCTCCTAGTGCAACAACACTTTCATCGTAAGCTAATAGCGGTGATAATCCTAATGACAACGACATTAGATCCACGCCGTCCGCAATTGCCTGGTCCATGGCTGCCAGGATATTAGTTGTTGTAAGATGGACCTTGTAGATAGCGATCGAGCCGGGCCATGGGTGCAACCCCAACAGCAGCCCCCTTAGCATAGCCAAAGTAGTCTGCATTAGGTGTCCGGCTTCCAGCAGCCGTTGATGCCGTGTGCGTCCCGTACCCAATGGTGTCCCTCGGTGAATCATGGTCGTTGATCTCTGACATGTTCAGGACCTTGCTGAAAGAGCGGGCCCCAATGAGTTTCCGGTTGCAGTTGGAAGAATTGAACTCGGTACCAGTCTCGCAAGTTCCCCTCCATCTCTCCGGCACTGGTGGCATTCCCTCATCACTGAACATCTCGCTCTCCGGCCAGATACCGCTGTCGATCATGCCGATGATCATATCATCGCCAAAGTTGGCCGTGGGCCACAGGCCCACATGTCTGTTAAGGCCCATAAACTGAGGGGTGTGTGTGGTATGGAGCTTGGCATATGTCTCTGGGTACGTGGCAAGGTGACCGGGCATTCTCTCCAGCTCATCGAGCTGGGCCTGTGACATCACGTCACTAAAGCCGTTCATCACGTGTTGGTACGTGTACAGGTGTGCTGCAGCAATGCCGTCGGGCGTCGAGAGGGACGAGATCATCGATGTGTACCAACTATCATGGGTGGTGAAGGGAGCTATGACGCAGGGAGGACGCGGTAGGTCGATCACCGTCTCCCTAACCGATAGTTTCTCGAATCCACGAGAAGAAATAAAAGATAAAAAGAGGAAATAAATTCCGAATAATTGCTTTATTGATGATTGAATGAATAAAAAATGGAATTACAATGCATATAAATAGGAAACTAACCCTAGGTAAAGTATCAGAATCCAACTCCAACTTAAACTCCTAGAAAACGCAACTTACTATAAATAGTAAACCTACTATTTATAGAAGTCGTTCAATCCTACTAGAACTCTTGGTTTTCGGCCAAAAATAGAAAGTTATCAAACGGCCTCAACCACATTGTTCAACTAAATATTCTAAGCCCTTTTCATGTTGGGCACTAACTCTAAAGCCCTACAAATGCAAAGTTATGATCGAATTAAAACTTACTATAAATAGTAAAACTGAAAATAAACTAGCTTAATGACCGTTGATACGGTCGAATCTCGCGATTCCGGCCTGGGCAATCCAGCGTAGCAGGGTTGGTTGGCTAAAGTAGCTCGAGCTACCCCAAATTGATATATTATACGTCCCGTAACTCATTCCGAATTGTGAGATACGGCCGATTTATGGTCCTGACGGTCCGGATCACTTTCGACCCTGACCGGTCTTCTTCTGCTCCATCTGGGCCATAAAATAATCAGCGACCCGTTCTACATCAGTCTCCTCCACTTCGAAAGAACTCAACCCCGAGTTCTCGCCCAGCTTTGGTTCATGATATTCGTACAGATCTGCCATGTTGAAAGTCCTTGAAATCTCCAGGTCATCCAGAAGATCAACAACGTAGGCATTGTCATTGATCTTGCGAATGATAGGTACCGGTCCAATCTTCTTATGTTTCAACTTGTTGTAGGTCCCGGTAGAAAATTGCTCTTTACGTAGGTGGACCATCACCTGATCACCTATTTTGAACACTTTGGCGCGTCGATGCTTGTCGGCCACTTCTTTGTACTTCTCGTTCGAAGTCTGTAATTTGTTGCGCACGTCTGCATGTATGTCCATGATTCGGTCTGCCATATGTTCAGCTGTAACGCTCATGCCCGGAAGCTTGGGCAAGGGAACCAAATTAAGTGTGTGATGAGGCACGCATCCATAAACAATCTGGAATGGAGACTTTTCTGTCGATCGGTTTACCATGTTGTTGAACGCAAACTCTGCTTGAGCTAGGGCCATGTCCCACTGCTTTGGTTTGTCACCTGAAAGGCAATGGATGAGATTCCCCAATGTAAGGTTGACGACCTCAGTCTGCCCATCTGTTTGTGGATGATAAGCACTGCTGAAGTGAAGTCGTGTACCGAACCGATTCCACAATGCTCGCCAAAAGTGGCTAACGAACTTTGTGTTCCAGTCTGAAGTGATCGTCTTAGGAATCCCATGTAGTCGCACAACCTCTCTGAAGAAAAGGTTCGCAACGTGTACCGCATCAAAGGTCTTCTTGCACGGAATGAAGTGTGTCATCTTGGAGAATCAGTCTACCACCACGAACACTGAGTCCATGCCGCGTTGTGTTCGTGGGATCCCTAATACAAAATCCATAGATAAATCCTCCAAAGGGGCATCTGGCACGGGTAATGGCGTGTAAAGACCTGTATTTTGATATTACCCCTTAGCGGTTTGACAAATATGACATCGTTATACTGCCCTGCTAACGTCACGAGTAAGTTGCAGCCAGTAATACCGCTCTTCCACCATCGCTCGAGTCTTATCTCGTCCTAGATAACCGCCGAGGCTACCGCCATGCAGCTCGATAATAATTTTGTCCCGTAACGAACTCTGCGGAATGTAAAGTCGATTTCCTTTAAAGAGGAAACCATCTTGAATTAGAATGTCACTCGGGTGACCCTCTTGGCACTTTTTCCATGCATCTGCAAAATCCTCGTCGTCGACATAAAGTTCCTTGAGACAATCGAATCTGACCACCTCACTGCTCACGGTGATAAGAATGGATACACGTCGGCTAAGTGCATCGACTACCTTGTTCTGCTGCCCTGACTTGTGTTTTAGAACGAACGTGAATTTTTGTAAAAACGAAATCCATCTAGCATGCATACGATTCACATTAGTCTGAGTATTGACAAATTTTAAGGCTTAATGATCAGTGTACAGTATAAATTCCCTTTGAATAAAATAATGGCACCAATGGCGCAGTGCCTGAACCACTGCATATAATTCAAGCTCATAGGTCGACCACTTCTGTCGTGCATCGCTGAGTTTCTCACTGTAAAAGGCAACTGGCCTGCCCTCCTGAGAAAGGACTCCCCCCAATGCCGACAATAGATGCGTCACATTCTACCTCAAACAACTTATCGAAATTAGGGAGTACCAGGACCGAGGTAGTGGACAACCGATGTTTAATTTCTGCAAAACTCTTCTCTGCCCCTTCGGTCCATTAAAACGGACCCTTCTTCATACAGTCGGTAATCGGCGCGACAATACTGCTGAAGTTTCGCACAAACCGATGATAGAAGGTCGCCAACCCATGAAAACTTCGTACCTCATGAATGTTCGTTGGAGTCGGCCAATCCCGAATAGCTCGAACTTTCTCTTCGTCCACTCGGATACCAGTGGACAACACAATGAACCCCAGAAACAATAATCGATCAGTTAAGAAGCTACACTTTTTCAGATTTAAGTATAGCTTGTTGTTGGACAACACTTGTAGCACTTTTCTGATGTGGGTCATGTGCTCCGTTTCATCCTGACTGTATATTAGGATGTCGTCAAAGTAAACGACAACAAAACGGCCAATGAACGGCTTCAACACTTGGTTCATTAAACGCATGAAGGTGCTTGGTGCGTTGGTCACACCGAAGGGCATAACCAGCCACTCATATAGCCCTTCCTTGGTCTTGAAGGTCGTTTTCCACTCGTCACCTGGCCTAATACGGATTTGATGGTAACCACTCCGTAAGTCCAGTTTTGAGAACACCTTGGAGCCCTCGAGCATGTCAAGCATGTCATCCAACCGCGGTATTGAAAATCGATATTTAACTGTTATTTTATTGATCGCGCGGCTATCGAACACATGTGCCAAGTTCCGTTTTTCTTTAGGGTAAGGAGTGCCGGAACGGCACACGGGCTCATGCTCTCTTTAATGAGACCCTTACGGATCAGTTCCTCCACTTGTCCCTGTAGAATTTCACACTCCTTCGGACTCATCCGATAGTGCGGTCGGTTGGGCAAACTGGACCCTGGGACAAGGTCGATGTGATGTTGTATGTCTCGCATGGGAAGCAACGCATCAGGTAAATCTCCAGGCCAAGTACTTCGAAATTCTTCTAACAACGGTTTAAGGCGTTGAGGAATATTAAAGGATCCTGACTCCTCGCCTTTTACCATAATGGCATATATTTCACCCGTTTCCTTTGATTCCTTAACAAACTCGCGAATGGTAAGGAGAGAGTTCCCCTCCACTTTAGAAGTTTTGGGGTGTTTCTCTGGTGTCATAGGGGCCAAAACAATTTTTCAACCATCCTTGGTGAACATGTATATGTTTTCCCGTCCACCGTGTGTCACATCTCGATCCGATTGCCATGGCCGCCCAAGTAACATGTGGCAGGCTTCCATGTCAACCACATCACAGAGGACCTCGTCCTTATAGCTTTTACCAATGAAAAATGAGATAATGCATTGATGAGTTACCTTTATTTCGTTCACCTTCTTGATCCAACCGATAGAGTAAGGGGTAGGGTGCTTCGTCATAAGCAGATGTAACTTATCCACCATAATTTTTGAGACAATATTTTCGTTACTCCCACTGTCTATAATCACATCACAGATTTTGCCCTGCACGGTGCACTTTGTGCGAAAAATATTATGTCGTTGTGGGTGCACTTCCTTCCTGGGAGCGTAAAGTAGTCGTCTGACTACTAGCGATTCCCCATGATCTTCAGTCAGCCAAGCGACATCTTCTGTGTCCCCCTCTTCGGCCTGTTCCAATTCAGGGTTGATCTTCTGTTAATTCACCTTCATTCGTAGTTAAGTGTTCTGCAGGGCATTGAGGGCAAGCGTTCGACCAGTGACTTGGTTGGCCACAACGGAGACAATGGTCTGGTCTTGGCCGACCATATGGGTTGGGGATCCTGCTAGGACCCGTTGTTGTGGGAGCTGCACGTTGAGGTCTTAAGGGACCGCTTCCCCAGTCCCGATTCGTGACCACAGGAGGTTGAGGACGCCCTCCTATAGGTTCCTTGCCTTTGGCCAACGTGATATCTTGAGTGGGTCCGGTGATGGGATTCCGTGTTGCCGAATAGGGTCGAGCAGGGGGCCGTGACAACTGTGTTTCTGCTCGAGTGGCTAATTGGTTGGCCTCACTCAACGTCCAGACTGGATGCATCTGAACTCGATCCTGGATTGCAAATCGTAACCCACCAATGAATCGTGATACTTGTTGTGCCTCTGATTCCGATAAATCATTCCGTGTAGCCAATCGCTGGAATTCTTCAAGATATTTGGCTACGGTTCAATTTTTCTGATGACAATTTTGATATTGTTGGAACAAAATTTGTTCATAGTCGCTAGGGAGGAATCGAGCTCTAAGAAGCTGTCTCATCTGAGGCCATGTTCGGATGGGTGTCTTATTTTGACGGGCGCGGGAAACCTGTAGGTTTTCCCACATGCTGAAGCACCGGATTTAAATTTATATGCAATTACTTTTACCTTCTTGCCGTCCGACACTTCCATATAATCGAAGTATCGCTCGACCTCTGCCAGCCAGTCGAGGAACTCCTCTATTCGAAGTAGGCCATTAAAGCTGGGAAGATCAGCTTTGCCCCAATAGTCTCGTTCTGCTCATTCCATACGCTCATTCCCTAGCGCAGGTCGTCGTACCAAAATGTCTTCGACCGTGTCATCGCTTGGTTCTGATTCGTCTGGTGTAGCCCTACAATTATCCACCTGGGGTGCTCTATGGACAACGTGATTGTCCCGTATAGCAACTGTTGGTGGTTGTTGGTCGCCTTAGGCTCGAAGCGGAGCTAGCGATGCTGCAACCTGGTCGAGGGTCGCCTGTATACCTTACAGGATCAACCGGTTCTCCCGTTGCGCTGCTTCGAAAGCTGTCGTCATTAGATAGTCCCTTGGAGCATTGTCCTTAGGATGAGGATCCAACCCTTCATTAGAGGTCATCGTCCTGAGGAAGAAACCTCTCTCTGATACCAATGACACAGGGAGGACGTGGTAGGTCGATCACCGTCTCCCTAACTGATAGTTTCTCGAATCCACGAAAAGAACTAAAAGATAAAAAGAGGAAATAAATTCTGAATAATTGCTTTATTAATGATTGAATGAATAAAAAATGGAATTACAATGCATATAAATAGGAAACTAACCCTAGGTAAAGTATCAGAATCCAACTCCAACTTAAACTCCTAACAAACGCAACTTACTATAAATAGTAAACTTACTATTTATAGAAGTCGTTCAATCCTATTAGAACTCTTGGTTTTCGGCCAAAAATAGAAAGTTATCAAATGGCCTCAACCACGTTGTTCTACTAAATATTCTAAGCCCTTTTCATGTTGGGTACTAACTCTAAAGCCCTACAGATGCAAAGTTATGATCGAATTAAAACTTACTATAAATAGTAAAACTGAAAATAAACTAGCCTAATGACCGTCGATACGGTCGAATCTCGCGATTCCGGCCTGGGAAACTCGGCGGTCTTCTTTTGCTCCATCTGGGCCATGAAATAATCAGCAACCCGTTCTACATCAAGCTGGCATGGCTGATTTGTCCATGTGGATGATGTAAGGCCGACGTGCATCAACTGACAATGATGTGGCCGCCTGAGTGAGAAGGAAGAGGAAGGAGATGAGCATGGATGGGGTAATGATGTGATGGGCCATGGCTAGTGACATGGACCCTGTGTTTGGGGAGAGGTTAGGATTTGGGACGTCGTATACATAGACATCGGATGTGCTGAGCTCATGAGTTTAAATGCAAGCGATAATACCGACTGAAAAGAATTTTAAATAAGAGAAATCCATTTGCATAGCATACACCGTTTGGGTCTGTTGTGTCCTAAGACGGCTTCAAAGAGAGATACAAGATTGACCCACATTCGACTGAAAGAAAGGGTCCCAAGATTGTTCCTTTGTATCTTCCAGTGAGGGAGATTTCTGGGCCATGCTCCATCGAATGTGGTGTGGTGGGCCATGTTCCACACTTGAAAACCCTATGCTTGAGCTTTGCACGTGCTTGGTGTATCTACAATTTCTTTGGAAGGAAAGTACGATGGCGTTTGCACGTGCATGGCTTTAGGGATAGGTCAAGGAACAGAAGACTTGTAAAGGACAAGATCCGTACTTGTATCGTCAGTGAATCTTGATCGTCCGTCCTGTGGGTCTCACTGGGGACAGCTGTGTAATAAACAACCTGCTAATCTGGCAGTCATTGCTGTCTAATATCTGTCTTTAAAAAATCAGAAGGGTCAATGGTCCACATTTGAAGGGGAAATCTATTACACGGACGGCAACAATTGTGCAACAGATGAAACTTCTGTTATTTAGGTCGATTACTTTAGGACCCACCTAATGAATGGATGGTCCGGATCTCCAACCGTACAGTCACACGTGTACAGCAGCGCAATGTAAGTACAAAGGTTAGTCTTTGATTAACCGAAACTTCTTCTTGCTCGACATAATCTCATAAGCCGTTCTTCTGCAACAGTTATGGAATAAACTTATTCTCATAAGTATGTATGTTGGCCTCACCGTGATGTGTGCAGACATCCATTCCTTCCATCACGTGTGCCCCACCATGTTCTCCTGTGTTGAGGTGTGGAGCCAGCACACCACTAGTTTTGCAAGCCTGGGTTGGTCTAGTGCTCGGACGGTTTGTAATCAGGCGACCGAAATTCATCCAGAGATATTAAAAGTCTCTGGACTGTTTTTTGACATAATTGGGTGTCCGATGGTGTGACGACTGGACGCTTGGTGCCTAGGGCAAGCGTTTAACCATGTTGGGTTGGACGCCCGAAATTAGACAGTTTCTCTCGACAACTCGCTAGACAGATTTTGGATCTGTTGGGTGCCCGACCAAGTCTGGGCGGGCGCCCAACTGTGCGCAGACTCTTTACGCGCAGTTTTCTATTTTATCTCTGATTTTTGTTTTATGCTATATAAAGGGTTGTAATTCGGAATTAGAGTGTGGTATTAAGGTTTCTATACGTCCAAGGAGAGAGAGAGAGAGAGAGAGAGAGAGAGAGAGAGAGGTTAGCAAAAAGGGTCATCTCTATGCATGAGAGCATAGGAGAAAGTGAGTTTTTCATTGTAACTTTGTTTTCTACATAGTGAAACTTTGCATCCGTAGTTTTTTACCCTTGTTGGGGTTTTTTCATATAAAATTTTGTCTTATGGTTGTTGGTTTGCTTGGATTCCGTTTCTAGTTATTATTTCTTCTTGTTTATCGTTTGTGGCTGATATCGAAGATTTGATCTCGGTTCACTAGTTTTGTTGGCTTGCTACGCAACAACTGGTATCAAAGCTATTGGGTTAGTTCAAGTGGGAGCGATGACGGAAGAAGGGAAGACATGAATTGAGAAGTTTGATGGATCAAACTTTGCCTTCTCGAAGATGCAGATGGAGGAAAATTTTGAGAAACCAAGCAAACCCTCAGCCTCCATCTGATGTTGGATGCTAAGGGTTTCTCATACATCGTATCAGAAGGACCTCTATATTCCTTTAGAAAGAAAAGAGAAGAAGCCGAAGAAGATGACCGATGATGAATGGTCTCTTATGGATCGGAAGGCATTGTGAACGATTCAACTCTTTTTGTCAAAGAACGTCGCCTTCAATATATCCAAGGTGAAGAGCACAAAAGAGTTGATGCAAGCAGTAGCTACGATATATGAAAAACCCTCAACGTCCAACAAGGTTCATCTTATGAAGCGGCTATTCAACATAAAGATATCAGGTGGTGGGGGTGTGGCTGAGCATCTAAACGAGTTTAATACAGTCATGAGCCAGTTGGAATCCATTGGTATCACTTTTGATGATGAGGTCATGGGGTTGTTGATCTTGTCTAGTTTGCTAGACAATTGGGATGGTTTAGTGATTGCCGTAAGTAATTTCTCAGGATCGACAAAGTTGAAATTTGATGATGTGGCAAGTCTAATTCTCAGCGAAGAATCTAAAAGGAATGCATCAGGAATTTCAGGAGAATCTAAGACTGCTCTAAATGTTGAACTGAGAGGAAGATCGTTGAGTAAAAGAAACAATAAACACGGACGTTCTAAGTCAAGGAAGAAGTTCAAAGGACCGAAAGACAAGGACGGGTGTTGGCATTGCGGGAAGAAGTGGTACATAAAGCGTGATTGCAGGGCGCTTAAGAAGCAAGAAGGAAGCTCTCAAGGTGGGGAAGGATTCGATGAATTTATTTGAAGACAGTGATACGAAAGCGTTCATCTTATCTCTTGATGTGCGAAATGAGTGTTGGGTTATAGACTCGGTTGCTTCGTTTCATGCTACTTCGTCGAAAGACATTTTTCGAGATTATATGTTAGGTGACTTCATGAGAGTTTACCTGGGTGATGATGAGCGGTATAGTATTGTTAGTAAGGGAGATGTTTAGATAAGTCAGAAAGACAGGACAATCTTGAAGTTGAAGGATGTTCGATACGTACCAAGCCTGAAAAGAAACTTGATCTCAGTAGGGCAATTAGCCCATACTGGATATGTGACGATATTCACTAGTGATTCTTGGAAGGTTACAAAGGGTGGCTTAATGATATCTCGAGGCAAGAAGGAAGGTACTATGTACGTGATTTTCGAATCATATAGTTCACTCACAGTCGCATCTACTGGAGTGAATAAGCAGTTATGGCATCAGAGGTTGGGACATATGAGTGAGAAGGGGATGAAGGTGTTGTTGTCAAAGGGGAAGCTACTGGGTTTGAACTCTATCAACTTGAAATTTTGCGAAGACTGCGTGTATGGCAAGAAGAAGAGGGTGAGCTTCAAGAAAACTGGACGAGTTCCAAATACGCATCTATTAGAGCTTGTACACATTGATGTGTGGGGACTGGCATAGGTATCATCTCTTGGTAGATCACGTTATTTTGTTTCTTTCATTAATAATGCTAGTAGGAAACTGTGAGTTTACTTCTTAAAGCATAAATCTGAGATATTTGATGTTTTTAAGAAGTGAAAAAGTCTAGTAGAAAATGAGACAGGTAAAATTATAAATCTCATGGGCCAATGATCAAACCAAGCTTTAGCAGGGCCAAGCTCGGCTTGAGATCGGCTGGTGTGTAGCTCTAATTAGCACTGCAGCTTCCGGATCATTCTGGGGCATGAACCTAAAAATGAGGCAGATCTAAATCTCAAGTGGACTACACCATTAAAAACTTCGTGAGGCCCATATAAAGTTTATTTTCCATCCAACCTATTAATTTGGTTACATGCCCGAATGTATAGGTAAAACACAAATATCAGCTTCATCCAAAACTGTTGTAGCCCACCTGAAGTATGAACGAATCAATGATTCAAATTTACGAATGGTCCCACCATGTCTCCCATGAAAGTAGGGATGTTAGCATTTTCCTGAATACTAAGTCTGACTCAGATAAAGACCCTATTAAGTATTCGAGTCAACTCAACTTAAGTTTGGCATCAAGTTGAGTCTGAGTTTCAAGCTTTCAAATTCTAAGCATATATATGACCCTTTTGGCAGGTCCAAGCTAGCCCAACAAACTCCAGTCCATCCTTCTTGGTGAACCAGCGATCCCCAGGCCGACTGCCAATGGGCCAGAACTAGGTTCGCCTCGGCCCAGATTTTGAACTGTTCGAGTCAGGCCTATTCAAAAATTTGATTTTGCATGGCCCCATCCCAGCCATTGAGAACCATAAACCCAAGTGTTGTAGATTTAGCTTTTTATTACTCTTAAGACTTAACAAAGACGAATATCATAATGAACTATTTTTAGCATTGCATTTTATTGGGCTTTTGTAGAAGATGAGTGGGCCCACTTATTGCATCTATTCATTTTCACGTGGCCCAAAGGCTGAAACAATGGGTGTTCTCACCACATGATTTCCCCCCTCTTCATACCAACTAAGATACCCATAATAACCTATGGTACAGTTTACTGTAATTCACGCCATGTCGATCTGGACGCTCATAGTAAATCCTTGTTTACTGTATTTACTGTCGAATTTTAGTTCCGGTGGGTCCACCACAATGCTCATCCTGATTGGTGCTTTCACGAATGCATGATAGACGGATGCAGAATCTGCAACATTGGTCAGGACCCGTGTGAACACAACATTGGACGAGTTCATGTTGTTCAGGATCACCATGAAAGATGGGTAATTGAGATCGAGGGTGGCCTTAGTGCAATTGCAATTCGATCCACGGGTGATGATCTTGATCCGGTCACTCGTGTAGTTTAGCCCACAAAGGAAATTAACATAATCTTGACGCTCGAGATCATACACTAGACCGGGGTCCATTGCCTTGTTCGGATTGATGTGTCCTGCGCCATAATCAAGAGGCGTGGCCGCTGCTTCGGTGCTCAGATCTAGGATTGGGCCATGGGTGTTATCGGTTATGTATGCAGTAGTCATGAGTGCAGACCGGATCGCAGCTGGGCTCCAATCAGGGTGGACCGCACGTAGCAATGCAGCCACACCAACGACGTGGGGCGATGACATGGATGTCCCACAAATCAGTGCATAATCTGATACCAAGTAATCATCACGGATCGGTTGAAGTCCTTGGTTAGGGACCCACGCAGCCAGTATATGGACTCCTGGGGCCACTATGTCGGGCTTCAAAATCCATGGGCTCATCGGTTTGGGCCCACGTGAAGAGAAGTCCGCCACCTGAGGCGCCAGCTTTGAACCTAACATCGTTATCTAGAACTTAATATAGGTTCCCAAACGCGCAAAAGACGATCTTGCCAGCTACGTCTTTGGGATCAAGGGTGTTGTAATCACAAATTTCCGAGCTAGCATTTCCATGTCCATAGTAAAGTGGGACACCTGAGATGTAGATGCTCTCGGGATAGAATGACTTCCCTTGAGCGGTTGTGATGCCATCGCTGAGGGTGATTGAAGCCAGATAATCTCTATCAATGGTCCCTGCACCCACCGTCGTGATCCAAGGGGCACCGTTGTTCATGGTGTAAGCATATGGCCCACTATTTCCAGCCGAACATGACACAAAGATCCCTCTCTCCATGGCTGCAAAGGCTCCCAGTGCAACAACATTTTCATCGTAAGCTAATAGTGGTGATAATCCCAATGACAACGACATCAGATCCACGCCGTCTGCAATTGCCTGGTCCATGGCTCCCAGGATATTTGTTGTTGTAAGCTGGACCTTGTACATAGCAAGCCGGGCCATGGGTGCAACCCCTACAGCGGTCCCCTTAGCATAGCCGAAGTAGTCTGCATTAGGCGTCCGGCTTCCAGCGGCCGTTGATGCCGTGTGCGTCCCTTGCCCAATGGTGTCCCTCGGTGAATCATAGTCATCGATCTCTGACATGTTCAGGCCCTTGCTGAAAGAGCGGACCCCAATGAGTTTACGGTTGCAATTGGAAGAATTGAAATCAGTACCAGTCTCGCAAGTTCCCCTCCATCTCTTCGGCACTGGAGGCATTCCCTCATCACTGAACATCTCGCTCTTCGGCCAGATACCGCTGTCGATCATGCCGATGATCATATCATCGCCAAAGTTGGCTGGGGGCGATAGGCCCACATGTCTGTTAAGGCCCAGAAACTGAGGGGTGTGTGTGGTATGGAGCTTGGCATATGTCCCTGGGTATGTGGCAAGGTGACCTGGCATTCTCTCCAGCTCATCGAGCTGGGCCTGCGACATCACGGCACTGAAGCCGTTCATCACGTGGTGGTACGTGTACAGGTGTGCCACAACAATGTCGTCGGGCGTCGAGAGGGATGAGATCATCCATGTTTACCAACTATCATGGGTGGTGAAGGGAGCTGGCATGGCTGATTTGTCCATGTGGACGATGTAAGGCCGACGTGCATCAGCTGACAATGATGTGGCCGCCTGAGTGAGAAGGAAGAGGAAGGAGATGAGCATGGATGGGATAATGATGTGATGGGCCATGGCTAGTGACATGGACCCTGTGTTTGGGGAGAGGTTAGGATTTGGGACGTCGTATATATAGACATCGGATGTGCTGAGCTAATGAGTTTAAATGCAAGCGATAAAACCGATTGAAAAGAATTTTAAACAAGAAAACATCTGTTTGCATAGTATACACCGTTGGGGTCTGCTGTGTCCTCAGACGGCTTCAAAGAGAGATACAAGATTAACCCACATTCGACTGAAAGGAAGGGTCCCAAGATTGTTCCTTTGGATCTTCCAGCGAGGGAGATTTCTGGGCCATGTTCCATCGAATGTGGTGTGGTGGGCCATGTTCCAGACTTGAAAACCCTATGCTTGAGCTTCGTACGCGCCTGGTGTATCTACCATTTCTTTGGAAGGAAAGTACGATGGTGTTTGCACGTGCATGGCTTTAGGAATAGGTCCAAAATAGAAGCCTTGTAAAGGACAAGATCCGTACTTGTATCGTCAGTGAATCTTGATCGTCCGTCCTGTGGGTCTCACTGGGGACAGTTGTGTAACAAACACCCTGCTAATCTAGCAGTCATTGCTGTCTAATATCTGTCTTTAAAAAATCAGAAGGGTCACATTCGAAGGGGAAATCTATTACACGGACGGCAACGATTGTGCAACAGATGAAACTTCTATGATTTAGGTCGATTACTTTAGGACCCACCTGATGAATAGATGGCCCGGATCTCCAACCGTACAATCACATGTGTACAGCATCCTATCGCAATGTACGTACAAAGGTTAGTCTTTGATTAACCGAAACTTCTTGTTCGACATTATCTCATAGGCCAGTTCCTCTGCAACGGTTTTAGAATTGTTGGCTTTACAAAGAGGGGTCTGGGAATTCTAAAACAACTTGGAAGAAAAAGGAAAGTACTCTATTGCTGAATTTTGATTGAGTGTGATACAAATGACTACACATTTCACCTATTTATAGACTCTTAGATAGACATAAATCATGGGCTGTTACAAGACTCTTCATTCTCCTAAAGGTCACATGTTACAACTCTTTCAACAAGACCCTTGAGAATATCAAAGGTTGCTGAAAACTGCTAGGTCATTGTTTGCTGTAATTTGCTGAAACTGTTGAGAAATTGATGATGCAACTATCGAGAAACCAAAGGTTTCTGTAACAGCTGCCTTTTAGTTTACTACTTCCAACACTCCCCTTCAAACCAAAACTAACTTCATTCCAAGCATTGACCTTAGTTGTCTGAATGCATCAGTTGGCAATGCCTTGGTGAATATGTCCACGACCTATTCAGTAGTGTGACAGTATTCCAATTTTATCACTTTCTGCTTCACTTGATCTCTATGAAAAAGGTATCGAGTATCGATGTGCTTGCTCCTTCCATGTTGTACCGAATTTTTTGAGAGTTCGATTGCTGACTTGTTATCCACATATATGACTGTGGATCCTTCTTCCAGATGCTTCAGTTCCTTTAGCAGATTTCTCAACCAAATCGCTTCACAGACTGTAGACAATGCTGCTACATAGTCTGCTTCACATGTGGACAAGGCGACCACACTCTGCTTCTTCGAATTCCATGTGAAAGCAGTCATTCTGAGATAGAATACATACCCAGTGGTGCTCTTTCTTTCATCTTGGTCACCTTCTCAATCACTGTCTAAGTATCCATAAAGCATCGCTTCATCATCATATGAATAGAAAAGACTGAATTCCATTGTTCCTTTGACGTACCTGAGGATTCTTTTTGCAGCTAGCCAATGTGATTCTTTTGGCGCTTCCATGTATCTGCTTAGAAGCCCAACACTGTAAACGATATCCGGCCTTGTGATTGTGAGGTACCTTAGGCTTTCAATCAGACTCTTGAACAGAGTCGAGTCCACGCTTCTTCCTTTTCCTTCTTTTTCAGCTTCAGGCCCATTGTTACAGGTGTGTTCAAGGCATTATAATCGGCGATCTTGAACTTTTCAAGTAATTCCTTGGCATACTTTTTTTGAGATATATAGATGCCACCATGTTGTTGCTTCACTTCGATGACTAGAAAGAAAGACATCAGACCTCCGTCGGTCATCTCGATCTCCTTAAACATGGCCTTTTTGAATTCATCAAATATCGGCTGGTTGTTCCCTGTAAACAGCAAATCATCAACATACAGGCATGCTATGAGCAAATCGCCATGAGCATTTTTCTTGATGTAGACTGCATGCTCATATGGACATTGGGCGAAGCCGTTTTCTTGAAGATAGTTGTCAATACGTGCATTCCAAGCACGTGGAGCTTGTTTCAACCTATAGAGGGCTTTCTTCAGCCGATACACCTTATGTTCCTCCCCTTGCATAACAAACCCTTCAGGTTGGTCAACATAGACCTCTTTTTCTAGAATTTCATTCAGGAATGCAGATTTCATATCAAGTTGGTAGATCATCCAACTGTGATGTGCTGCAAGGGAGATAATCATCCTCACAGTGTCAATGCGAGCAACATGAGCGAAGACTTCTTCATAGTCTACCCCGTACTTCTGTTTGTATCCCTTTGCTAAGAGCCTTGCCTTGTAGCGATCGATCTCACCATCAGCATTTCACTTGATCTTGTACACCCATTTGACACTGATAGCTTTCTGACCATTATGAAGCATAGTCAGCTCCCATGTATCATTCTTTTCAATGGCATGAATTTCTTCTTTCATAGCTATTCTCCAACATTCTTCTTTTATGGCCTCCTGGAACGTCAGAGGCTCATGATCTGCATACAGACAGAAAAGATTAACTTCTTCAGTTTGCTCATAGATGTCGCTTAAGCTTCTCATTTTGATGGGTGCCATGGGTGAGGACGAGCTAGCCGAATTTTGATTAAATGGAGTACTTTCAAGGCTTCTGTGAACTGATGATGCAATCGAAGAAGGTGTTGTGGGCATTTGCTCTTGACAGTCATGCCTTTCTTCTTGTTCTTCTATTTCGACTTGAATATCTTTGGTCGATTCTTATCGTTCCATTTCCAAGCTTCTTTCTCACTGAAGACCACATGACTACTTACCATTACTTTATTAGTTAGTGGATTATAGAGCTTGTAGGCTTTAAATTCTTCAATATAGCCGATGAAGATACATTTCTCACCACGATCATCAAGCTTCCTTCTTCTTGCTTCTGGAACTTGAGCATAGGCGACACACCCAAAGATCCTTAGGTACGCCACGCTCGGTTTGTAGCCACCCCATGCCTCCTATGGTGTCATGTTTTTAACACTCTTAGTTGAACACCGATTCAGTAAGTAGAAAATACATGCAGCTGCCTTTGCCCAGAAGCTCTTTGGCAAGCCTTTCTCTTTTAACATGGTTCTTGTCATGTCGAGAATGGTGCGATTCTTTCATTCTGCAATACCATTCTGTTGTGGCGTGTAGGCTGCAGTGTGCTGCTGCTTGATGCCTTGTTCCTTGCAATAATCTCGAAATGCATTTGAGGTGTACTCTCCACCTCTGTCAGATCTGAGTACTTTAATTTTGTAACCACTTTCAACTTCAATACGAGCTTTGAAAATTTTAAAGATAGAGAAAGCGGAAGATTTTTCTTTGATGAAATACACCCAAAGTCTTCTGCTGAAATCATCAATGAAGGTAATAAAATATTTATTACCTCCAAGAGAGGGTGCTTCAAGTGGTCCGCAAATATCAATGTGAACCAACTGCAATGGTTCTTTTGCTCTTCTGGACACTCCACTTGGGAAGGAGTTCCTTTGTTGCTTGCCGAGTGTGAACGCCCCACACACATGTTCTAGAGCTTCAATAGCGGCCAAGCCCTGTACCATGCTTGATGAAGACAATAGCTTTAAGCCACTAAAATGAAGATGCCCAAAGTGAAAATGCCATCTCCATGAATCATTTTTCACGTTTCCATAGAGACACTTCTTGATTTTTGTGTTGATTTGGAGCGGAAACATGCAATTCTTCGTCATTTAGACTTGAGCCACAAGTCTCCCGTGTGCATCTCTTATAGAGAGAGAATAATTTTCCATGTATATGACATTCCCCTTCTCAAGGAGTTGGCCGATACTGAGGATATTACTTTTCATGTTTGGTACGTAATACACATTGGAGATAAAATTTAGCATACCATTCTTCTGATAGATTTTAACTTTTCCTTTACCTTTCACAGGAACTTTTGATGAGTCTCCTAGACTCACGTTGCCACGAGCATCGTCTGCCAGTTCAACGAATAGCTCCTTCTTTCCACACATGTGGTTACTCGCACCAGAGTCGAGATACCACACGTTATGTTGATCACATGCTTCTTCTTGTGCAAGAAGAAGTATGTAGTCTTCCTTTCATGATTGATGCTTCTACATAATTAGAATGCTCATCTTGACCTACTAGTTTGCTCCAGTAATCGGAAGCATAATGGCTGAACTTGTTGCAGTTGTAACAATGAATATTTTTTGTATTTCCATGACCACGTATGGATCGGCCTCTACCATTTCCTCTTCCACGGAAATTGGTAAACTTCTGTTGATTTTGTTGATGGCTTGGATGATATCCACACCCTCTGCCTCTTGCACGATTGCTAGTGGCATGGCCCCCTCTTTGTGTATGGCCATTCTTTTGTTCATTTAGAGTCAACTTGGACTCCAAGGCATGTTCAAGCATCGGTCCAACATTTTTTTGCATTCGTTACTCATGCACTTGCAACGATCCCATCAATTCTTCAATGGACAGTTTTTCCAATCCTTTGATTCTTCTATGGCCACAACCACATGCTCAAATTTGGGTGTAAGGGATCGCAGTATTTTTCCACCATCCGCACATCCTCAATCTTTTCGCCATTTCTTTTCAAGTTGTTAGCAATGACAAGCAACTTTGAAAAATAATCCGAAATTGACTCACCTTCCTTCATGTGAGAGGTCTCGAACTCGGCTCTAAAGGTTTGAAGGTGAACCTTCTTCACATGATCAACTCCTTTGAAGATGGTGCTAAGAATCTCCCATGCTTGCTTGCATGTTGTCGCTTCAGCGATCCATTCAAAGGTGGACTCATCTAACCCTTGATAGACAAGAAATAGAGCCTTCTTGTCCTTCTTTCTTTGATCTTTGAGGACCGTTCTTTGATGAGCGGTGTATGTGGCTTCTTGCTCTATAGTGGGTTCTACATACCCATTTGTTGTAGATAAGTTTGGCGTTAAAAAGAAATGTGAGGAATCGCGGTCGTATCTCCAGAATGCGAGCATCTCGGCTCGGGCTCGATAGAAGGAGTCGCATCTCCAGAATGCGAGCAGTTCGGCTCGGGCTCGACAGAAGGGGTCGCATATCCAGAATGCCAGCAGCTCGACTCGTGCTCGACGAAAGGGGTCGCATCTACAGAATGTGAGCAGCTCAGATCATGCTCGACGGAAGGGGTCGCATCTACAGAATGTGAGCATCTCGGCTCGTGCTCGACGAAAGGGGTCGCATTCCGTATGCTAAATGCGAGCACTCTTGATATGAGCAGCTCCCGGCATCTGAGTGATCGTGGTTTCTGGTCTCTGGAGTGGACGGCCTTCGTCTCATAGTACCAGCAGCCCGTATAGGCCGGTTTCGGTTTATATCTATTCTTAGCTCCGAATATCCAGAGACGTAATCAGCTAGACGTCTAGGATGTTTTGACTACTTCTTTATCCAAGGATTAACGAGATAAGCTTCTTATCCCATGAAATCAGTGCTAATCTTAACAGCTTGCGTAGCGGATTGGATCATTTAGATCTATATAAATAGATAACTCTATTAATGATAAAGGTACACAATACTCAAATATTCAGCCCCCGTTGTTTATTTGTTCTCCTTTCTACCTCACCCTATCTAACTTAAGCATCGGAGGGCCAACGGCTGGACGCCGACCACCCTCAGTTACTTTCTGTCTCCTTTCAGGTCCAAGGAGGAAATCACTTGGAGAGAAGGTGAACATCCGAAGGACCCTATTACAAAATTCGACGTAAACACCATCGGTAACGATCTCCCATAGATCTTGTGACCCCAACAGTGCCTTCATCTGGATGCACCAATTCTCATAGTTGTCTTTTGACAACCTCGAAATTTGGGGCTAAATAGTGGTGGCCATCTTCACTAGACTATGGAATCGGCAGCTAGGATCGGTGGCTTTGATACCACTTTGTTGGCTTTACAAAGCCTTAGGAGAAATTCTAAAATAAGTAGGAAGAAAAAAACAAAGTACTCTATTGCTGAATTTTGATTGAGTGTGATACAAATGACTACACATTTCACCTATTTATAGACTCTTAAATAGACATAACTCATGGGCTGTTACAAGACTCTTCATTCTCCTAAAGGTCACATGTTACATCTCTTTCAATGAGACCCTTGAGAATATCAAAGGTTGCTGAAAACCGCTGAGTCATTGTTTGTTGTAATTTGCTGAAACTGTTGAGAAATTGATGATGCAACTGTTGAGAAACCAAAGGTTTCTGTAACATCTGCCTTTTGGCTTGCTACTTCCAACAAGAATAAACTTATTCTACTAGTATGTATGTTAGCCTCACTGTGATGTGTGCAGACATCCATTCCTTCCATCACCGTGTGCCCCATCATGTTCTCCTCTATTGAGGTGTGGAGCCAGCACACCACTAGTTTTGAAAGCCTGGGGTGGTCTAGTGCTCGGACGGTTTGTGACCGGGCGACTGAAATTCATTCGGAGAGACTAAAAGTCTTTGGACTGTTTTTTGATACAGTTGGGCGCCCGATAGTGTGTTGACCGGGCACCCGGTGCCTAAGGCGGGCATCTGACCATGTTGAGTCGGATGCCCAAAATTAGGCAGTTTCTCTCAACAACTCGCTGGACAAAATTTGGATATGTTGGGTGCTCGACCAAGTCTGGGCGGGCGCCCAACCGTGCACGAACTGTTTACGCGCAGTTTTTTATTTTGTCTCCGATTTTTTTATGCTATTAATGTAGGGGAAGAACCTCATGATCAAGGGCGTGGATCACACACCTTCCTGTAGGAAATGGACAGGAAGAAAAACATGAGGAAACTAAGGAATTTCCTATTATGGAGATTAGGGTTGTAATTCGGGATTAGGGTGTGGTATTAGGGTTTCTATACGTCCAAGGAGAGAGAGAGAGAGAGAGAGAGAGAGAGAGAGAGAAGTTAGCAAAAAGGGTCATTTCTGTGCATAAGAGTGCAAGAGAATGTGAGTTTTTCATTGTAACTTTGTTTTCTACATAGTGGAACTTTGCATCCGTGGTTTTTTACCCTTGTTGGTAGGATTTTTTCACATAAAATTTTGTCTTATAGTTATTGGTTTACTTGGATTCTGTTTCTAGTTATTATTTCTTCTTGTTTATCGTTTGTGGGTGATATCAGAGATTTGATCTCGGTTCACTAGTGTTGTTAGCTTGCTGCGCAACAACTGGTATCAGAGCTATTGATTTAATTCAAGTGGGAGTGATGACGAAAGAAGGGAAGATACGAATTGAGAGTTTGATGGATCAAACTTTGCCTTCTGAAAAATGCAAATGGAGGAAAAGTTTGAGAAACCAAGCAAACCCTCAGCCTCTATTTGATGTTGGATGCTGAGAGTTTCTTATACATCGTATCAGAAGGACCTCTATATTCCTCTAGAAGGAAAAGAGAAGAAACCGAAGAAGATGACCGATGATGAATGGTCTCTTATGAATCGGAAGGCATTGTGAACGATTCAACTCTTTTTGTCAAAGAACTTCGCCTTCAATATATCCAAGGTGAAGACCACAAAAGAGTTGATGTAAGCAGTAGCTACGATATATGAGAAACCCTCAGCGTCTAACAAGGTTTATCTCATGAAGCAGTTATTCAACATGAAGATGTCAGATGGTGGGGGTGTGGCTGAGCATCTAAACGAGTTTAATATAGTCACGAGCTAGTTGGAATTCGTTGGTATCACTTTTGATGATGAGGTCAGGGAGTTGTTGATCTTGTCTAGTTTGCCAGACAGTTGGGATGGTTTGGTGATTGCCGTAAGCAATTCCTTAGGATCGACAAAGTTAAAATTTAATGATGTGGCAGGTCTAATTCTTAGCAAAGAATCTAAAAGGAAAGCACTGGGAATTTCAGGGGAATCTGAGAATGCTCTAAATGTTGAAGTGAGAGGAAGATCGTGGAGTAAAGGAAGCAATAAATATGGATGTTCTAAGTCAAGGAAGAAGTCTAAAGGACCGAAAGACAAGGACGGGTATTAGCATTGCAGGAAGAAGGGGTACATGAAGCGTAATTGCAGGCACTTAAGAAGCAAGAAGGAAGCTCTCAAGGTGGGGAAGGATTCGTTAAATCTATCTGAGGAGAATGATACAAAAGCATTCATCTTGTCTCTTGATGTGCGAAATGAGTGTTGGGTGTTCGCTTCCCCAAGTGTAGGGTTGCGATGTAGTAATAAACTCGGTAAGACCGAGGTCGATCCACAGGGACTTATGTAGGATTTCACAAACACATCCAAAAGTGTCTATTAAAAGCTAATAATCAGATTTTGAATAGAATTGATGTGAATAACAGTTTTAAACTAATTTGAATGTAGACAATTATAAAAAGGCACTAGGGATTCAAGGATCCACTTGTAGCAATCCTTGATGTTCAATCCGCTGTGGTTTCTCATTCTCTCAACTAGAATTGACATTAAGGTCTATCTAGTCGGATGATAGAGCTGTTAAACCAAACAATCTGTAATATGTAAGTGTTATGCATAAGATTCACTCAATGTAGGCTGAGCTGAGCATGCTCAATTGCATAGGTCATTCCCCTTTCCAAAAGGTCTAGTTCACAATCATAACCATCCTCAAGTCCTGTCACAAGACAAGGCTAGATCAGGATTTGAACTTGATTCAAATCACATGCACAATCCATGCATATTACAAAAATCAGAAAAGTAGAACTTTGGTAGGAAGTCCCTTCATGAAGATCATAGTACTAGAGCGCACTCCGATTCCTCGGATCATACAGGTCTAGACCGTCACAAACCAATTAAGCAATTAAGTAATTCTCCCAAACATCCATGAGTCATCATAAGACTAAGAAAAACTACTCAAAAACTTGTATAAACTTCAAACCATAGTTCATAATCATGAATTCCATACTTAAAACCAACTAGCTACGAATTGAAACATCTTGGATCCACTACAAGCTTCACCTCTTAGCCCTAGTTAAGAGGTTTAGCTACTCATGATCCAAGGAAGCATGAAACAACTACAAAATTCATAAAAACAGCAAAAACAAACTCCAAGGAGTTGTGGAACTCCAAAATTCACTTCCGCCGCCTCTAAGCTTGCTTCAACCCTTCTTAGATACCCTGGGAACAATCCCTAGGTGTCCTTTTATAGTCTAGAGGCTCCGCAACTTCAGAAGAATTGAGAAACTGCGTAGGAGTTACGCAGTGCGCAGAGAAAATCGGACTTAAAATAGAAGTTTCTGTTTTCATTCACATGGCCGACCAGTCTGGACCGGTCGGACTGGGCTGGCCGACCGGTCTGGCCTCTTTTGGTAGTAGTCCAGCAACCATGCCCGACCGGTCAAGACCGGTCGGACGTCTTCAGCACTGCCCCAGCAGGTATGGCCGACCGGTCAAGACCAGTCGGGCTTATTCAGCTTGGTTCCAGCAACCATGGCCGACCGGTCAAGACCGGTCGGACCATCTCATTCCTTCTTTTTCTTTCTTTTCTCTCCTTGTTCTTGTTTCTTTCTTTCTTCCCTTGCTTCTTTCTTCCTTCGGCCCACCTTTGGGTCTTCATCCAAGGTCCTAAACAAGCTCTCTTTATCCTCAATTGGGCAGAGTCCACTCTCAAACCTGCAATCACAAAACATGCATTAGATTCGTCTATAAACCATGCAAACCTCGCACAATGAGTGATGAATTGGGGTTAGAATATGCACAATTAAGAGCTCAACATTGGGTTATAGACTCGGGTGCTTCGTTTCATGCCACGTTGTCGAAAGCTGTTCTTTAAGATTATGAGTCAAGTGACTTCGAGAGAGTTTACCTGGGTGGTGATGAGCCGTGTAGTATTGTTGGCAAGGGAGATGTTCATATAAGTCAGAAAGACGGGATAATCTTGAAGTTTAAGGATGTTCGATATGTACCAAACTTGAAAAGAAACTTGATCTCAGTAGGGCAGTTAGCCGATACTGGATATGTGACGACATTCACTAGTGATTCCTGGAAGGTCACAAATGGTGCCTTAGTGATATCTCGAGGTAAGAAGGAAGGTACTATATATGTGATTTCCGAATCATATAGTTCACTCGCAGTCGCATCTACTGAAGTGAATAGGCAGTTATGGCATCAGAGGTTAAAACATATGAGTAAGAAGGGGATGAAGGTGTTGTTGTCAAAAGGGAAGCTACCGAGTTTGAACTCTATCGACTTGAAATTCTGTGAGGACTACGTGTATGGCAAGAAGAAGAGGGTGAGCTTCAAGAAAACATAATGAGCTCCAAAGACGCATCTATTAGAGCTTGTACACACTGATGTGTGAGGACCGGCACAGGTATCATCTCTTGGTAGATTACGTTATTTTGTTTCTTTCATTAATGATGCTAGTAGGAAACTATGGATTTACTTCTTAAAGCATAAATCTGAAGTATTTGATGTGTTTAAGAAGTAGAAAAGTTTGATAGAAAATGAGACAGGTAAAATTATAAATCTCATGGGCCAATGATCAAGCCAAGCTCTAACAGGGCCAAGCTCGGCTTGAGTTCGGCTCGTGTGTAGCTCTAGTTAGCACTGCATCTTCCAGATCATTCTAGAGCATGAACCCAAAAATGAGGTAGATCTAAATCTCAAGTGGACTACACCATTAAAAACTTCATGGGGCCCAGATAATGTTTATTTTCCATCCAACCTATTAATTTGGTTACACGGCCCGGATGTATTGGGAAAACACAAATATCAGCTTAATCCAAAACTCTTGTAACCCACATGAAGTATGAACGAATGAATGATTCAAATTGATGAATGGTCCACCATGTGTCCCATGAAAGTAGGGATGTTAGTATTTTCGTAGAATACTGAGTCTGACTCAGATAAAGACCCTATTAAGTCTTCGAGTCAACTCAACCTAAGTTCTGCATCAAGTTGAGTCTGAGTTTCGAGCTTTCAAATTCTAAGCATATATAACCATTGACCCTTTTGGCAGGTCCAAGCTAGCCCATCAAACTCCAGTCCGTCCTTCTGGGTGAACCGGCCATCACCAGGACAACTGTCAATGGGCCGGAACTAGGTTCACTTCGGCCTAGATTTTGAACTGTTCGAGTCAGGCCTATTCAAAAATTTGATTTTGCGTGGCCCGATCCCAGCCATTGAGAATCATAAACCCAAGTGTTGTAGATTTAGCTTTTTATTACTCTTAAGACTTAACAAAGAAGAATATCATAATGAACTATTCTTAGCATTGCATTTTAGTGGGCATGTGTAGAAGAGAAGTGGGCACCCCTCTTATCACATCCATTCATTTTTTCTATGGCTCAAAGGCTGAAACAATGGGTGTTCTAACCACATGATTTCCCCCCTCTTCATACCAACTAAGTTATGAACATAAAGCAAAAAGGTACCCATTAAGGAGAACTAACCCCTGCCTTTTAAATTGCCTGATCGCTATAATAAATGGTGGCTAACATCAAGTGGCCCACTCTATAAAATTATACCTAAAAACCTTTAAAATTCACGTATTGTGGCCCACCTGCGTTGTGCAATATTTTGACTTTTAGGCAATTCTTTCATCCCGATGAGGCACATCATATGAATGGATCAGATGGATACAAACAAAATGGTGAGCATCGCATCCTAACTTTTTTCCTAGGGTGTGGCTCATCTCTGACTTATGGCATGGATGGTCATGATTTTCAGGTTCCAACATGATCATGGACATGAGGCAGCGTACCTGATGGATGGGTGGTGTAGATCTCAAGAAAGTTTCACCTACGTGGCATATGAGCCTGAAACCCAAATCCCAACAAAACAAACCATGCTGATAGTGACTAAAACACATTTCATTTCCAAATGAAAGAGATAGTGTTACATTCGTTCATCCTAATAAAAAAATATAAACCCAAGTGCCTCACAAAACCAACCTTGGTGATAACCAAAATACCCATTTGATTTCCAACACACGTGTATCCATAAAGCACAGCTTGAAAGAGCTGATGATGCCATTGCAATGTTGAGAGAGAGAGAGAGAGAGAGAGATCAGAGGGCTTTTGTAGACGATGAGTGGGCCCTCTTATCACATCCATTCATTTTTTTCATGGCCCAAAGGCTGAAACAATGGGTGTTCTCACCACATGATTTCCCCCATCTTCATACCAACTAAGATACCCATAATTACCAATAGTACTGTTTACTGTAATTCCCGCCATGTCGATCTGGACGCTCATAGTAAATCCTTGCTTACTGTATTTACTGTCGAATTTTAGTTCCGGTGGGTACACCACAACTCTCATCCCGATTGGCGCTTTAACGACTGCATGATAGACGGATGAAGAATCTGCAACATTGGTCAGGACCCGTGTGAACACCACAGTGGAAGAGTTCTTGTTGTTCAGGATCACCATGAACGATGGGTAATTGAGATCAAGAGTGGCCTTAGTACAAGTGTAATTCGATCCACGGGTGATGATCTTGATCCGGTCGCTCGTGTAGTTTAGCCCACAAAGGAAATTAACGTAATCTTGACGCTCAAGATCATACACTAGACCGGGGTCCACTGCCTTGTTCGGATTGATGTGTCCTGCGCCATAATCAAGAGGCGTGGCGGCTGTTCCGGTGATCAGATCTAGGATCGGGCCATGGGTGTTATCGGTTATGTATGCAGTAGTCATGAGTGCAGACCGGATAGCAGCTGGGCTCCAATCAGGGTGGGCTGCACGTAGCAATGCAGCAACACCAACGACGTGTGGCGATGACATGGATGTCCCAGAAATCAGCGCATAATCTGAGACCAAGTAATCATCGCCGATCGGTTGAAGTCGACGGTTGGGGACCCACGCAGCCAGTATATGGACTCCTGGGGCCACTATGTCGGGCTTCAAAATCCATGGGCTCATCGGATTGGGCCCACGTGAAGAGAAGTCCGCCACCTGAGGCGCCGGCTTTGAACCCAACACCGTCATCTGGAACTTAATATCCACTGTTGGTGGCTGGGCTGCCTTCGTGATGTAACTCTTCATGATCCCTCCGTCCTTGATGCTGATCGCAACGAATGGCATGAAGAAGGAATCAGGATCTATGAACTGGGCCAAATCAGTGGCAAAGATTGCCCCTTCAGCTCCGGCCCTACTCACTTCGGACATCTGAGAATATAGGTTCCCAAATGCGCAAAAGACGATCTTGCCCGCTACGTCTTTGGGATCAAGGGTGTTGTAATCACAAATTTCCTTGTTAGCATTTCCATGTCCATAGTAAAGTGGGACACCTGAGATGTAGATGCTCTCAGGATAGAATGACTTCCCTTGAACGGTTGTGATGCCATCGCCGAGGGTGATTGAAGCCAGATAATCTCTATCAATGGTCCCTGCACCCACCGTCGTGATCCAAGGGGCACCGTTGTTCACGGTGTAAGCATATGGCCCATTATTTCCAGCCGAACAAGACACAAAGATCCCCCTCTCCATGGCTGCAAAGGCTCCTAGTGCAACAACATTTTCATCGTAAGCCAATAGTGGTGGTAATCCCAATGACAACGACATCAGATCCACGCCATCTGCAATTGCCTGGTCCATGGCTGCCAGGATATTAGTTGTTGTAAGCTGGACCTTGTACATAGCAAGCCGGGCCATGGGTGCAACCCCAACAGCGGCCCCCTTAGCATAGCCGAAGTAGTCTGCATTAGGTGTCCGGCTTCCAGCGGCCGTCGATGCCGTGTGCGTCCCATGCCCAATGGTGTCCCTCGGTGAATCATAGTCGTTGATCTCCGACATGTTCAGGCCCTTGCTGAAAGAGCGGGCCCCAATGAGTTTACGGTTGCAATTGGAAGAATTGAACTCGGTACCATTCTCGCATGCCCCCCTCCATCTCTCCGGCACTGGCGGCATTCCCTCATCACTGAACATCTCACTCTCCGGCCAGATACCGCTGTCGATCATGCCGATGATCATATCATCGCCAAAGTTGGCAGTTGGCCACAGGCCCACATGCCTATTGAGGCCCAGAAATTGAGGGGTGTGTGTGGTATGGAGCTTGGCATATGTCTCTGGGTATGTGGCAAGGTGACCTGGCATTCTCTCCAGCTCATCGAGCTGGGCCTGCGACATCACGGCACTGAAGCCATTCATCACGTGGTGGTACGTGTACAGGTGTGCTGCAGCAATGCCGTCGGGCATAGGGAGGGACGAGATCGTCGATGTGTACCAACTATCATGGGTGGTGAAGGGAGCTGGCATGGATGATTTGTCCATGTGGACGATGTAGGGCCGACGTTCATCAGCCGGCAATGATGTAGCCACATGAGTGAGAAGGAAGAGGAAGGAGATGAGCATGGATGGGGTAATGATGTGGTGGGCCATGGCTAATGACATGGACCATGTGTTTGGGGAGAAGATAGGATTTGGGAAGTGTATATATAGACGGTAGATCTGCTGGAGTTAAAGTGCAAGCGATAATACCGATTGAGAAGAATTTTAAACAAGAGAAAACCGTTTGCATAGTATACACCGTTTTCGCCTCTGACAAGTGGGTCCCATGGTTTATGTAATCTAGACCGTTGGTCTGTTTTGTCCTAGACGGCTACAGAGAGAGATACCAGATTGACCCACATTCGACTGAAAGAAATGGTCCCAAGATTGGCCCTTTCCTTGTGATCTTCCAACGAGGGAGATTTGTGGGACATTGATGTAGAGCGGGCTATAGACTATTTCATGGCCCAGACGGACTTGATGGTGCTTGTACGTGCATGGCTTTAGGGGTTGGTCCACGAGCAGAAACCTGGTTGCCATCAAGTTCCGTACTTGTATGGTCAGTGAATCTTGATCGTCCGTCCGGTGGGCCTCACTGGAGACAGCAATGTGACACACACCTACTAATCTAGCAATCATGGAAATCCAATCTTTAAAGAATCAGAAGGTTCAATGGTCCACATTGGAAGACGAAATCTATTTCATGGATGGCTAGGATTGTACAAACAGATGAAACCTTTGAAGCGTGGTTGCATTGTTTTTGGACTCACCTGATGAATGGATGGTCTGGATTCTCCAATCGCAATCGCAGACATCCACTCCTTCCATCATGTCCATGCCATTATGTTCTCTTCATGATGCTAAAAATCAGCCCGATCCAAGGCTCAGGTGGGCCACACCAGGTAAATCATTAGTGGCATGGCCCACCTGAGTTTTGGAAGGACCTGATATTTTTAGGTGTCCATTCATCATGGTAGAACGCATCCTATGAATGAACTGAGTGCAATATACAAAACACTGTAGGGCCCACCAACACAATCTGGAAGGTTTTGGAAGGTTTAAAGGTGGGATCTCTATCCCAACCGTTCCTTGTGATGTGACCCACCTGTGTTGATTTGGGCCCCACAAAAGATATTGGATGAACCGGAATTCATTTTAATTTGTCCCCTCATAGATAATCACGTCCGCACATGTTTGTAGTCAAAGGTTCCTAAGAAAGGCTGGGTCAGAGCAAATCAAAAGGCCGGCATTTTAAAACGAGTTTTTGGCGTACAGGTACCAATCTCTTGGCATAAAGGGATCAATACCTGCTTTTAAACTTATTCCAAATCAGTACTTAAGTATTGCAATATACAGACATTTTACTACTTTGTTAACATTCACTGACAGGAGGAGTAATGTAGACATTCATTTTGTCAACAAAAGGACGCATTTACCCCTGCTTACATGCAATGAAGATTTTGCCTCTATATGATTTTTAGCATAAGGTAGACAGATTAAAGTGAGGTCATTACATTATTATGGGCAGCACCATGATGTACGTGTCGTACCCACACCATTCATGACTAAACTGATAATGCCAAGGTCTGAATTACGTGTGGCCCACTTGATTGAAAAAAAAAAAAAAAAAAAAGTAAAACAAAAATAGGGAGAGATGCTTGCTGGACAAACAGCTCGTCCAAAGGATGCTACTGTCTAGCGTTGGCAAGGGCCGAAGCCCTTTTGGGCGGTAATGAGGACCCCACAATGATACATGTATTTCATCCACGCTGTCCATCTATTTTGTCAGATTATTTTAGGGCCAAGGCCCGAAAATCAGCCTAATCCAAGTCTCAAGTGGAACACACCAAAGGGAGCCGTGGGGCCAGGTCTCTACCTCCCTTTTGGCAGTTGTTTGGTGGCTACCCATAGGCCCCACCATGATGTATATGTTAGATCCACGCAGTCCATCTGTTTCTCCATATTATTTTAGGCCATGGGTCTGAAAATGAAGAAGATCAAGATGTCAAGTGGGCCATACCAAAGAGATTAATTCTCACTGTTGAAACCTTCTTAGGCCCACTGTGATTTTTTATAGTGTCTATTATGTCCAAACCAAATCTCTTTGGGCAGGCCTTGAGCTGGCCAATTCGATGGACGGATTGGATTTTCTATGTGGACCCACCTTGTTGTGAAAGCACAAAAATAAAAAAATAAAAATAAAATAAAAAACGGGGTCGCTGGAACAGGCAGCGTCCAGAGAACGCAGACGGCCTTACTGGGCATGATCTGGGGACCCACCATGATGTTTATGTTTTATCCACACCCTCCATCCTTGTTGCCAGATCATTTTAAGCCATGGGCCAAACTCTGAACCGGATCCAAATTGTAGGTGGGCTACACCATAGAAAAAAGTGGGGATAGCGACGTCCACCATTGAGACTTTCCTATTAGACCATTGAGACTTTCCTATGGGCCACCATGATATTTATTTGTTGTCCAACTTAGGCAAGGTCACACGTGACCTATACCCTGGCCACACATGGCCAGGAAAAGGGGAAAATACAATTATCAGCTTGATCAAAGCTTCTTGAGGTATGTGGTTAATCCACACCGTCCCTCCAATTTTCATATCATTTTAGGCAATGGGCCCAAGAACAGGGACGATCTAGATCTCATGTGGACCTCCTTGCAGGAAATAGTGGTGATAATGATGCCCGTTGTTGAAACTATCATATGACCCAGCTTGATGTATATGTTTCATCTATGCCACCCACCCTTGTTTTCAGTTCATTTTAGTACCTAGGGTAGATCCAAATCTCAGTTGGATAACCACCACAAAAACAGTGAGGGCAATGATGCCCACCTTTGAAGCCTTCTAAAGGTTCACTATGATGTTTGCCATCGACCAAAGCCAATACTCCTGCCACTCCCGTACTCTGAAAGTGAGAGGAGAGGGTTTGGGATAGAAAAGGGAATGTTGGGATTATTATGGGTGAGAGAGAGGTTAGGCTAGTTGTATTTTAGTGGTTGCAAATTCGTAGGGCGCCCCATCTTGTTGATATGTCATATATCCACACTGTTTATCCATTTTCTATATTAAACTTAGGGAATGAGCCTAAAAATGAAGCAGATCCAAATTGTCAGTGGACCACGGTATACAAAAAAGTGGTGATTGGCTCAATAAAGGTTCAAACAGTGTACATTTGAGATCTTACCGTTCATGCTGTGTGGTCCACTTGATTAAGTTTTTTCCATTTATTAGAATCTTTTAATGAATATAAATGAATAGATGAAGTAAATTTGTCTAGGTCATCTCTATGGGCCCTACATAGCTTCCGATCACTGGTCATTATCACACACATTTGTTTGTTTGTGACTAAAAGGAAAGATAATATGGTCTTTTAAGAAACAACGTATGGCTTTGTATCATATACATAGGAAAAATAGATGGTGGGTACCATTGTGACTAACATTTGCATTTCTCAGGTACTGATTTGGAATAAGTTTAAAAGTAGGTAGTGATCCGTCTATGACCCAAAAGATAGGTGCTTGTATGGTAATAGCTCTTTTAAAACTAACAGGTTGCTAAAGCACTCATTGACAAGACCTACAGTGGGCTGGAATGGGCTCTTCAAGGCCCAATGGGCTTCATCGCTGAATTTGGCATAGTAGGCCATAAATGGGCTCAAAATTCAAGGCCCAGTGGGTGAAAAAGGCTGGTTAGGGCATGTTGTGCGACAACTTTTCTATTGGGACCATATCAAGCCCAGACCTGGTCTATTTTCAGACATCTCATAGCCGGAGCCGTCGGATTTAAGGTCATGTTTCAGTAATCCAAAATCGACTATAAGATGGGCCTCACACCATTAAGAACTTCCTAGGGCCCACTACTTCAAAATGAAAATTGAACTATTTCAAGCCTTTAATTATTTAACTCTTTTTTCTTCTAAGGTCTGTGGACCTTACAGGCCAAGGCCTTTTACACCCATCTAGGCCAACCCAATTCCAACCTTTAGCCCATTACGTAAACGGTTCAGATAATTGAAATATTACCATGATCCAACGTCGCCTATGGATCATCAGGTAGGGTAGAGCACCTGGATTTAAACATTAGATGGTGGGCTACACCATTAAAATGAATGAACGGTCGAGATGGTATCTCAACATACAGCTTTGTCCTCCCTCGTGAGTGAGTCAGACTGATTTCTAGATCAATGGTCTTGATCATGATCTTTCCAAGAATGGGCAGTTATTTGATACCATGCCTGCATTTTTAATATGACTGTCGGATATCTCAACATCGGATATGACGGTCCAATAAATATCCAGACACCTATTGGTTTTTAGATAAGTGATTCAAAGTATCTTTTATTTAATGATACATCTTATATGGTAGCCATAATTTGGACCATCTAGTTTGAATTACTCGTATACCATATATGCAATGTTTCAGTAATTTCTAGCTGCCTGTGTATCATCCATCACACTGCCAGAGTATCAAAGTAATTCCCTTCAAGAATGTGGATGCCCTGCACAAGTGATGCATTAGCGGAAAAAAATGTGCAGTGCCATTTTTTTGTATAACTCCAGCAACAAACATCTGATTGGATATTTTTTAAGCCCACACACGTGTGAAGAAGGGAAACCATCCACAAGCCAGCCCGTGATGATGTAGCACACGTATTCTAGATTCAAGCCATCCATCAGAAGGGCTCCACAATGCGGGTCCACTGATCAGATGATGTACAGTTTATGACATTGAATGGATAAAAGGAACTTAGTCATGTTTCTAACAATGTGGCCCTCCTGATGAGAGGATCAGCCTGTTTTTTAAGCAACGGTATCTATTTGGTGGGGTTTATCTGATGGATGGCTAGGATCATGTATTGAAACAAATAGATGATCAGAAAGGGGAAAAAAAAAGTCAACAATGCATAGACATATTTGTAGCCAACCTAATAGTGAAATGCATGATTAGTGAGTCAGAACTTGCTGAAAATTTCAATCAACCTGAAGAACGACTCAGATGCTTCACATGTGTGCTGCTGCACAGGTATGTGCAGTGTGAGGCCATTCCACGTGTCACTTGCACGAGCTTTGAAATTAGAGATTTCTACACTTACACTAACCACTTTTGTTTAGGTCCAAAATCATTCCAAGCCCCCCATCAGATATATAAAAAAGATGACAGAGTAATGATAGACGCTCTCTCTTTAAAGAAAATTTGTGGAGAGAGATGTACATATATAATATATTTGGCAATGCACAGCTACTATATCAGCAATTCAAAATTTGTAATTTACTATTATTTAAGTTAAATCAAATTAAAAGGATTTGTGTGATTTGTTGAGATTACAATGGTGCATTTATTCTCCAAGACTTGTTTGGAAGCTTGTTAAGTTCTTTTAAGTTGTAAGTTACTTACAATCAAGTTTCTTATAAGTGAATGCCACTGACAATTTGTCTTGTTTGGATGTAAATTGTAAGTCACTTATAGGTAAGTTGGTTTTCATATTTGGATAAACAGTAAGTTAGTTACATATGTAAAAAAGTTATATATTCACCCCAAGCAGTATTTAGTGCAGGGAATCATTTTAAAATGTTATAATCACAGAAGAAATATTCAAACCAAATATACTATTTAATTTGTTAAGCCCATTTAAATGAATATTTAAACTAATTCTTAGACTAAATCAATCATTAAGCGGGTCATAAAGATGGACACATAGATTTAAAATATGTGCAATATAGAAATCCTAATAATATTAAGAACTCCATAAAAAAATTACAAGTGAATGGCATGATATAAGTCACCTGCAACTCATGAGAAGAGGAGAAGCATTGTACACTAGTGTTGGATTACATAATCAGATTCCTAGTTAGATACATCTAACACTATTTGACCCGACAATATTACAAGTGAGGCCTAAATTTCAGTAAGCTAAGTTGATCATCTGATCGATCATCATGAGCAACATCTACAATATGGATGATCCCAGCTATCCAATTGGTGGCTTGTAAATAAACAAATGCAACACATCAGATAGGGCTGTGTCCTAATGCTACAACTAGAATTCATGGCTCCCTGATCCAGACTATTGACCTGATGGGCCCCACTCAGATATGGCCATGTAAAATGAGACAATATCAATTGCTTCAAGAACAAAAGGTTATATATGGAGAGTCCAACCAATTGATCTAAACGTTTCTCTCAAGTTTAGCCCATAATTAACGAACCACCAAACAAAAATCAGAAAATCACATCAATCAAATTATTGTAATCCTCCAGTCAATTGCCCAATTGAGGGACCATAGATGATTGCTTATGGTTGTAAACAACCCCTTTGTTATATGCTCCTAAACATATAATCCAAGGATTAGAAAACCAACGGCTACAAGAAAGAAAGCCAAGTTCCAGATCGACGCTGTCCATTAGTTTTGCTAGCTCATTTTAGGGCTTGGGTAAAAAAAAATAATGAAGTAGATATAAATCTTAGGTGGGCCACATTATAAGAAACAATGGTGATTGAATGCCCACCAATAAAACTTCTTGTGGGCCACAAAAGTTTTAGATCAATTCGATATTTATGTTCTACCTTCATCCAGCTATGTGTGACCGTAACAATAGGTTAGATGGAAAATAAACATTAAGATGAGCCCTAGGAAGTTTTTAAATGTGGACATTCAATCACCATTGTTTCTTATTATGTGGCTTATTTGAGATTTGGATTTGCTTCATGTTTGGGCCCATGACCTAAAATGAGCCGGCAAAACTGACGGGCATAAATATACCAAAAATACATTAAGGTGGGCCACACTGTCACGGCCTAACCCAATCTGCCGATCCAAATAAAAAAAAAAACTGTAACCCTAACTACAAAAGAGGGAGAGAGAGGAAAGAAAGAGGTGCACAGCAATCCTAATTGCAAAGAGGGAGAGAGGGAGAGGCACAGAACACCATTGCACGTAGAGAGAGAGAGGGAGAGGCACAGAACACCAGAGAGAGAGAGAGAGAGAGAGCCAAAAGGATGGACGAGATGGTTATACAACACAAGGAGCGGATTAGGTGCGACCCTTTCCGTGGGGCCCACCTTGATATATGTATTATATATCCATGCTGTCTATCCATTTTGCTGGATCATTTTAGGGCATGAGCCAAAAAAATAAAGCAAATCCAAAATCTCAGGTGGACCATACTATAGGAAACAGTAGTGATTGAACATCCCACCATTAAAAACTTCCCAGGGCCTACCTTAATGTTTATTTACCATCGAACCTATTAACAATTTCAAGTTTCTAATCAGTCATAAGGCCATCTTTTACAACCTTATGTGTTTTATGATCTATAGATCAGATGGTTAGCATCATCAAATGAAGTAATTTTTTGAACCATTAAAAATTCACGTGGGACCCATTGAATGGTCGTTTAGAAATGATGATTGGAGCTATTTTCTTTATCCGTTTAATCTTGATTACATTTTCAATCTATGGACAGGATGGTTAAGATCATCAGATCTCCGTGATTTTTCACCATAGCTTTCCACCAATGGTATGAACTAATGAATGATTTAAATTGATAAATGGTTGCACCATGTGTCCCTTAAAAAGTTTGAGGACGTTGTTGATGTTAGCATTTCCCTTAAATACTGAGTCTGACTCAAGTAAAACCAGGTTAAATCTTCGAGTCAACTCAATCTTCAAGATGAGTCTTGAGTTTCGAGTTTTAAAATTATAACCACAAGCATTGACCCTTTTAGCAGGTCCAAGCCCACCAAACTCCAGTCCATCCTTTTGGGCTGACCCAAGTAGGGCTGTTCAACGGTCTGGGCATGCGGTTGGCTCGGCCAGGATTTTGAACTGTTTGGGCTGGGCCTATTCAAAATTTTGATTTTGCCTGGCCTGAGCCCAGACATTGACAGCCCTGCACCCAACTGTAGGTTTAAGCTTTTTTATTACTCTTTCACTAAAAAGAATACCATGATGCACTATTTATTTTTTTTCCATTGCAATTAACAGGGTTTGTTTAGAAGAAAAGTGGGCCCTCTTATCACATCCATTCATTTTTTTCATGGCCCAAATGCTGAAACAATGGGTGTTCTCACCACATGATTTCCCCCATCTTCATACCAACTAAGATACCCATAATTACCAATAGTACTGTTTACCGTAATTCCCGGTATGTCGATCTGTACGCTCATAGTAAATCCTTGCTTACTGTATTTACCGTTGAATTTTAGCTCCGGTGGGTCCACCACAACTCTCATCCCGATTGGCGCTTTCACGACTGCATGATAGACAGATGGAGAATCTGCAACTTGGGTCAGGACCCGTGTGAAAACCACATTGGACGAGTTCGTGTTGTTCAGGATCACCATGAAAGATGGGTAATTCAGATCAAGGGTGGCCTTAGTGCAAGTGTAATTCGATCCACGGGTGATGATCTTGATCCGGTTGCTCGTGTAGTTTAGCCCACAGAGGAAATTAATGTAATCTTGACGCTCGAGATCATACACTAGACCTGGGTCCATTGCCTTGTTCGGATTGATGTGTCCTGCGCCATAATCAAGAGGCGTGGCGGCTGCTCCGGTGTTCAGATCTAGGATCGGGCCATGAGTGTTATCAGTTATGTATGCAGTAGTCATGAGTGCAGACCGGATCAGCAGCTGGGCTCCAATCAGGGTGGACTGCACGTAGCAATGCAGCCACACCAACGACGTGGGGCGATGACATGGATGTCCCAGAAATCAGCGCATAATCTGAGACCAAGTAATCATCGCGGATCGGTTGAAGTCCTTGGTTGGGGACCCACGCAGCCAGTATATTGACTCCTGGGGCCACTATGTCGGGCTTCAAGATCCATGGGCTCAGCGGATTGGGCCCACGTGAAGAGAATTCCGCCACCTGAGGCGCCGGCTTTGAACCCAAAACCGTCATCTGGAATTTAATATTCACCGTTGGTGAATGGGACGCCTTCGTGATGTACCTCTTCATCATCCCTCCGTCCTTGATGCTGATCGCAACGAACGGCATGAAGAAGTCAGTAGGAATCAAGAACTGGGCCATATCAGTGGCAAAGATCGCCCCTTCAGCACCGGTCCTATTCAATTCAGATATCTGAGAAAATATGTGACCAAATGCGCAAAATACGATCTTGCCTGCTACGTCTTTGGGATCAAGCGTGTAGGAATCACAGATTTCCTTACTAGCATTGCCATGTCCATAGTAAAGTGGGACACCAGATATATAGATGCTCTCAGGATAGAATGACTTCCCTTGTACGGTTGTGATTCCATCGCCAAGGGTGATCAAAGCCGCATAGTCCCTATCAATGGTCCCCGCAGCCACCGTCGTGATCCAAGGGGCACCGTTGTTCATGGTGTAAGCATATGGCCCACTATTTCCAGCCGAACATGACACAAAGATCCCTCTCTCCATGGCTGCAAAGGCTCCTAGTGCAACAACATTTTCATCGTAAGCTAATAGTGGTGATAATCCCAATGACAATGACATCAGATCCACGCCGTCCGCAATTGCCTGGTCCATGGCTGCCAGGATATTAGTTGTTGTAGGATGGACCTTGTACATAGCGAGCCGGGCCATGGGTGCAACCCCAACGGCGCCCCCCTTAGCATAGCCAAAGTAGTCTGCGTTAGGCGTCTGGCTTCCAGCAGCCGTTGATGCCGTGTGCGTCCCGTGCCCAATGCTGTCCCTCGGTGAATCGTAGTCGTCGATCTCCGATACATTCACGCCCTTGCTGAAAGAGCGGGCCCCAATGAGTTTCCGGTTGCAATTGGAAGAATTGAACTCGGTACCAGTCTCGCAAGTTCCCCTCCATCTCTCCGGCACTGGCGGCATTCCCTCATCACTGAACATCTCGCTCTCCGGCCAGATACCGCTGTCGATCATGCCGATGATCATATCATCACCAAAGTTGGAAGTGGGCCACAGGCCCACATGCCTATTGAGGCCCAGAAATTGAGGGGTGTGTGTGGTATGGAGCTTGGCATATGTCTCTGGGTACGTGGCAAGGTGACCTGGCATTCTCTCCAGCTCATCGAGCTGGGCATGCGACATCACGGCACTGAAGCCGTTCATCACGTGGTGGTACGTGTACAGGTGTGCCGCAGCAATGCCGTCGGGCGTCGAGAGGGATGAGATCGTCGATGTGTACCAACTATCATGGGTGGCGAAGGGAGCTGGCATGGCTGATTTGTCTATGTGGATGATGTAGGGCCGACGTTCGTCGGCCGACGATGATGTGGCGACATGAGTGAGAATGAAGAGGAAGGAGAGGAGCATGGAAGGGGTGATGATGTAGTGGGGCATGGCTAGTGAAATGGACCATGTGTTTGGGGGAGGGGTAGGATTTGGGACGTGTATATATAGACATCAGATTTCCTCATCTAATAGTGTTAAAATGCAATCATTTGAAAGATGGATCCAGGAAATTGTTTGTACGTGCTTGGCGTTTCTATATTTTCTTTGAATGGAAAATGTGGTGGTGTTTGTACATGCATGGCTTGAGAGATACGTCCAGGAACAGAAGATTTTCAGAGAGGTCAAGTTCCATACTTGAATGATCAGTCAATCTTGATCGTCCGTCCGGTGGGCCTCACTGGGGACAGCTATGTAATAAACACCCTGCTAATCTGGCAATCATAACTGTCCAATATCTCTCTTTAAAAAAAATCAGGGGTCAATGGTCCACATTCGAAGAGGAAATCTATTACATGGATGCCAAGTGTTGTGCAACAGATGAAACTTTTGTAGGGTGAGTCGGCTTCTTTAGGACCACCCACCTAATGAATGGATGGTCCGGATTCTCCAACCGTACGGTCACACCTGTACAGACTCCAGTCTCAATGTACGTACGAAAGGTTAATCTTTGATTAACCAAAAGAATCTTCTTATTGGACATAATCTTAAGAGGCTGGATCCTCTGCAACGTTTGTAGAATAAGCTTATTCGTATGTTGGGGTAACTGTGATGTGAACAGACATCCACTCCTTCCATCATGTCCGCGCCATCATGTACTCCTTAAATGCTAAAAATCAGCCATATCCAAAGCTCAGGTGGGCCACACCATGTAAATCATGCTTAAAAGCACATGGCAAGGCCCACCTGAGTTTTGGAAGGGCCTGAATGAACTGGGTGGCATATACAAAAGACAGTGGCCAGGCACACACAATCTGGAAGGCGTAAAGGTGGGTTCTCTATATCAACATTTCCCTGTGATTTTGACCCACCTGTGTTGTATGTGGGCCCCACAAGCGTAGTTATAGAATGAGCTTATTCTTGTAATATAGGTATGGGGAACTGAAATTCAAGTAGTTCGATTAATTATCATTTGTTTATTTTTTTGAAGTTTTCAACTCTCCTCTCATAGATAATCACGTCCGTCCGTACGTGTTTGTATTGGAGGGTTTCTAGGAAAGGGTGGACCAGAGAAAATCAAAAGGCCGGCATTTTAAAATCGACAGTCTATTTAAGCACTCATTAATTAAACCTCGCTTGGGCAGATCAGGCATTGTGGGCCATGGCTTGACCCAAAATTTAAGGCCCAGTGGGTGAACAAGCCTGATTAAGGCATGTGATCATGTCAAACCCAGACCCAGATCTATTCTGCGGACATCTCATAGCCAGAGCCATTGGATTTAGGGCCATGTTTCATTAATAATCCAAATCGTTTATCTGATGGGCCACACCATGGATGAAGATACTTAAATATAAAATATCACATTGGAATATTTCAATCCTTTAATTATTTATTGGCTTGCCTTCGAATGTAGAATATCTTCCTAACCATTTTTTGGTCAATGTACAGGCATCTCTTTTGGGTATCCAAATCCATGGTGCGGCCCATCATAGAAGCAATAGGCCCACCATGGCCTGTGCCCCTAAATTTGGCCGGCATGGATCAACAAATACATCAGGGTCCCCCCTGCCCCTAAATTTGGACGGCATGGATAAACAAATACATCAGGTCCACCCCCATCTAGAGAAACGAAACGAATAATGACATGTAATCTTAATTTGTGTGGCACATCCTCGAGGCAAAGTGTAAAGTACATGATCGGTAAGTATCCCATCACATATCTAAATATGCTTGGAAATGCCATCTATCACCATCCTTCCAAAATGAAATTATTTTCCCATAAACATTCGGAGTTCTAGCTCTGATTCCAAAGATTTCAAGTATCCAAATGTCGGACCAATAATGAACAGATGAATATTAAGGGATTAGGAACTGATCAAGATCTGGTATATCCAATTCCACAACTATCGAAGGACACGATATGCGATGGATGGAGATAGCTCTGATTGAGCTAGATTTAGATGCAAAAGTGTCCTAAACATAATTTTAGGCTATATGAAAATCATTACAATCACGTAAAAGTGAAGATTTGAAAACAATTTCAGGTTTATGAAGATCCGTGGTTGGAAAGTATTTTGAGCCAACAAGGAAACCCAGCGAAGGTTTTGTCGCCCTCAGGAGTTGTAACAGGAGAACACAAGAGCTCGATACTCAAGCCAAACACAATCTATCAGTCTTTATATTTATATTTATCTTAGCATAACCTAGTGTAACCTTAATAATAGCATAAATCTCTACTATTCAGTGCTATCGCTATAATATTGTAAGATTAACATAATCATCTACAATCTTCTAGTGTTGGATCTTGATTAACCGTATTCTTACTTGGAAGATCAAACATTTTAGTCACAAATTAATGAGCATCATTCACAAATTAATAAAATCAACATTGTTTTAGCCTTCTTTTGTTTTATTTGTCCATCTTTGTTCTCCTGATAAATAAATTGATTGTAATTATTGGTGAAAGAAAAGTCTTGAACGCGAGGCAAAATGAATCAATCAGGAAAGACTAACCCCTATCCTTCTGCAAATCGATTGATAACTATTACAAACGGTGTTTGAGAGGGCAGCTAGATTCCTAGATCTAGTCTTAATCGGTACCATCTCAACACAGGGAGTACCAGCGTTTAATCAAACATCAAGTCGAGTACGACTTTAGCATACCAATACTTCTTAATCGCACGAGTAAACCAAATATAAGCCTTCATCCACACATGTGGCCTCATATTTGATTGAATTGTGCAAACAGGATAAACATATCTAAGCATTAGATGGTGGGCGACACCATTAAAATGAATGAACGGTTGAGATGGTATCTCAGCATACAGTTTAATCCCCCCTAATGCGGGGGCCAGCCTGATTTCAAGATCCAATGGTCTTGATGACCTTTCCAAGCATGGGGAGTTATTTGATACTTTGCCTGTACTTTCATCCACATAAACATAGAAATTGTAAATGCAGTGTATATTAGAGGGGAAGAAAAGTGAAGTGTGAGAGAGTCATGAGAGGGAGAGGGAGAGGGAGAGGGGGAGAGAGAGAGTATTTTATATAATAATAATAATAATAATAATAATAAAATCCCAACAGGCCGGGCGAGCTTTCAGATAGCTATTTCCAAGCCCAGGCCCATTTTGAAATGGGCTCAATTATGGACGGCTTGAATCTAGAACGTGTGCTACATAGGCATGGGTTCGCTTGTGGTTGGGTTCCCTTGCACACGTATGGGCTTAAAAAGCATCCTCTTAGGTGTTTGTAGCTGGAGTATATAGAGAAATGGTAGCGCACCAGTTTTTTCACCGCTAATGTATCACGTGTACAAGGCATCCCTATAGTTCATGACATAAATGAATTGATAAAAAAGAACTTAATCAAGTTTCTAACGATGTGGCCCACCTGATGAGAGGATCAGCCTGATTTTTTACCATGAGTGTCTACCTGGTGGGGTTGATCTAATGGATGGCTTGGATCCATGCATAGAGACATATAGAGTAATCAAACTCTCTCTCTCTCTCTCTCTCTCTCTCTCTCTCAAACAGCTTCTCTTTGACCTTTCGGATTAGGTGAGGCAGGGGTAACAGCTAAGTGGTTTAGGCCCTAATCGTGGGGTCCACCTCGATGCATGTGTTGTATATCAACACCATCCATCTGTTTTGTCAGCTTATTTTAGGGTATGGTGCCAAAAAATGAGGTAGATTAAAGCGTCAGGTGGACCACACCACAGGAAAACAGTGGTAACTGAACACCCACCATTAAAAACTTCCTAGGGACCACCGTAATGTTTATTTACAATCCAACCTGTTGATTAGGTCATATGTACCTGAATGAAGAGAATACACAGGTACATCAAGGTAAGCCACATACATCCCGAAACAATTCGAGCCATTCCGGCAGAAACAGATTGGGCGTGGGCGTGGGCGGTTAGACATGGTCCAAACCTGAGGCCGGGCTTGTGGGCGGTTGGACATGGTCCAAACCTAGCTTATTGAAAAACAGGCTTGAATTTTAAGCCCGACACCAGCCCAAAAGCCAGACAGTCTAGCCTACCCATTAACAGCCCTAGTTGAAAAAATGGATATAGACCTAATTCCTAAAATGCCCTTTTTGATATCTCTCATCGAGCATAGTCCCTAATGCCTATATGCTGGAATTTGCCGCACATTTGGCGCACTAACAGGCTATTTTCACAGCACATTTATTCAAATAATGCTATTTTGGAGCCGTTCTAGCTATGGTGTTTACCTAAATAGGTGAATTCTCGGAGAAAACTCAAATCCAGCTAGAAAAGCTGGATGGTACAACTAAAGCTGTGATTGAAATCCAACCGTGACAAGGGTAGCAACCGGGGTCACTTTCTCTATCGCAAGGTAACGACTTAACTTGAATGAAATCCACCCCGTCCATCAGCTGCATCACCCACTGTTTAGTATTGATACCAAAAATCAGGCTGATTCGACCACTCAGGTGGTCCACTCCATAAAATTATACCTAAAAAACTATAAATTCAAGTGATGTGGCCCACCTGAGTCGTAGAATATTTTTTATTTTTGGGTAATCCTAATGAGGTATATCATATGAATGGATTGGATGGATACAAAAAGAACCCCCCCCCCCCCCCCCCCCCCCCAACTTTACCCAGGGTGTGGCCCACCTGAGTTCTGGATGGTCATGATTTTCGGGTTCCAAGACGAACATGAGCCATCGTACCTGATGGACGGGGTAGATCTCATGAAAGTTTCGCCCAGGTGGCTCCATGAGCCTGAAACCCAAATCTCAACAAAACAAACCTTGCAGATAGTGACTAACTCCACTTCCAACTCAAAAAGATGCTGTCAGAGCCGTTGATCATAATAAAAACTACAAATTAAATCAAATAGATGGTGTTTCAGCCGTTCATCCTGTAAAAAACAATAAACCCAAGTGCCCCAAAAAAATCAACCTTGATAATTACCAAAATAACCATTGATTTCCAACACATGTGCATCCATAAAACACATCAACAACCACATACTCCATGTCACCATAAACATCAAATACAGAAAGAAACAATCCATTCATATATAATGTATGGATGCATGCATACATACCAACATAAAGATGGACCATCTGCTGATTTAAATATCTCTCCTACATCTTGTGATAGCAGAGCAGCCTCTAACATAAGGGTGGGCTGGGCCCCTACGTTGGTAACAGTTGTGGGTGTAGTAAGACCGTCCAGAACGAGGTGGGCATGGGATCCTATTAGCTGAGAGGGCCCCATATGATATGTAGTAGTGCATGGGCCAGTAGAGAGACCTCCTACTCATGCCACCATCTTCCACATCATCATCAATGTCATACATGGATGATGGCCATCCATGGATGTCATCCATGAGTTGTATGTTCGTGTCCTCCAGTTGGGTTTGTACGCATTGGGTGCAGAAGATGGAGAAGAGGAGGAGAGAGAAAATGAGGCTTGAAAGAGCTGAGGATGCCATTGCAATGTTGAGAGAGAGAGAGAAAGAGGTGAAGGACAAGGACTCACATGCACATGGAAGGATGTGTTTTAAGGGAGCAGATTAGGTGTTACCCGAGTAACACCTTAGTGGGTGTTACCCTTACCATGTGGGGTTCATATTGATTATTTTTGTTATATCCACGCCGTCCATCCGTTTTTCCATATAATTTTAGAACGTAATACAAAATATCAATTAGATCCAAATTTCAGGTGGACCACACCACTGAAAACAGTGGTGAATGACCATTAAAAGCTTTTAGAGGGCCAAAAAGAATTTGGATCAATCTGATATTTATATTTTCCTTTCATCCAGGTCTGTTTGACCTTATCAACGGGTTGATGGTAATGAAACATTACGGTGGGCATTACTGTGGGCCCTATGAAGTTTTTAATAGTGAGCATTCAGTCGCCACTGTTTCCTTGGTGTGGTCCACCTGAAATTTGGATCTGCTTGATGTCTAGTAAAATATCTTAAAATGGGATGAAAAACGGATGGACGGCTTGGATACACAACACATCATTAAGTGGCCCCACGGTGAGGGTAAAACCTAATCAGGTTTTAAGGTGGAAAACTTTGATACTCTGGTGAAGAATGATGGATGATACTCAGGCTGCCCATGGGTTTACTTATAGATATAAAACTGTCCAAACTATGGGTTTACTTACCATGAACCTAAACTTATGCTTATTTGATTATCTGACCATGGGATTGGTGGATGTTTATTGGACGGTTTATAAATAAAAGAATCTAACTGTTTTTTTAATAAACATCTGTCCATGAATCAGAGATATAGATGGTTCAGGAATGTAAATTACCTAAAGTTGGATGCACAATTTAGAAGGTTTATTTTAGGCAAAAGCATGGAAAGTTTAAAATTTCTGAGTGACTGTGTATCAAGTTTCATACGCAGGCGGAGCATAAATAACTCCGCTTGGAAGACAAAAACAGTGCACGTCGAGTACCATTTACTAAATGATACTGGTCCTCTTATAAGCACGAAGGGTTAGAATATTAACCGATCTGAACCGTTGGAAAAATATTTCAACTTGTGGATGATATGTTTCTATAATCGTATTTTAATAAATCTGTACAGTTGCTTAAAATACTTAAATATAAAAAACGATGGTTAGGGATCGCCTATTAATTACCAAAAAATTGTGAAATTTAACTCTATGGTCATTAATATGATATGGCCCATTTTTTGAACAATACTGATCACCATATGTAAAAATATAACTGTCTATAAGGACTTCAACATTTACAAATACCAGACGTGCACCAAGTTCTAAACATCTGAGCCATTGGTTTACAGCTGACAGCTGTACGTGCTCCCATACCACGGCTTCGACTCGCGTGCACATAATGGTTGGGGAGAAAAATTTTGATACTCCGGTGGAGGGACAGATGATACACAGGCACCTAGAAGTTGCATACATGGAACATAATTAATTCAAATTAAAATGCAAAATTATGGGTCCCGATTTATATTAAGATTATTTGATTATCTGACTATCCGATTGGTGGACATTCATTGTACGGTAAAATGGAAACTATTCAATGGTCCTGATTCAACAAGAAGGTGTCCATGAATCAGTGTCTAGAATTGTTAAACCAATTTAATTTTCGGACTGTGACAATGAGACAGTGGTTTCCACAATTTATTCAGTTAAATTTGAGTTAATATATGTATCATTTTCGAATGCCCGTGCATCAAGCGTCATCCACTGCCAGAGTATCAAATAATTCCCTAAAGTTTGATCCAAAGTTGAAGAGACTGCTTCGTGCGCGTGGGGTGTGAGGGCATTATCCTACGCACGGGTATGAAAACAACAGAAGCATGCTCGAGTCCCCTCAATGTACTCTGGTTTCATCTTGTAATAAGTGGGGCCCATGGTTAAGTGATCCAGAACATCAGTCTTTTGGGTCCCACCATGAACATTTCATTACCCCAAAATCCCTTTTATAGCGACCATCCCAACCGTACAATTCCTGGTCTATGAATAGAAGCTCAATTAAAGGTCCAAAATTATAAGTACCTTGGATTGGTGGATTTTTTGTTTCAATGTAAGGCAATTTTGGGGTATATGCCATCCAAAGTGGGGCCCAATAGACTGAGCCAACTCTAGGTTTCAAGGGAATTTTTATCATCTATCATGCACTATGGGACACACCTAGTGAACAGCCTTAGAACTTGAACAAAAATGAGCGGCAGGTTCGAGCGGAGCATGGGCTTGGGCCATGCATGATCATCATTCGGAACACGACTTTTCAGTAATTCTCACTTTTCCTTGTAGTAGGAAGCTCTGTAGGCCCACCGGCAACCAGGACGTGCCTGTCACAGATATTATTTTTGTCAGCTTATGTTTGAGCTGTACACCAGATGGATCGAATCTAGCTTGGCCCAACTCAGCTTGGGTCAACTAGCAAGTGCTTAGGGTCGAGCTCGGCTTAATTTGGTCATTGAGTCTAATTGGACAGGTCGGCTTGGTTTGGACAAGCTTTCAAGCCTAAATTTGAGCTCAGACAAGGTTGAGGGTGGTCGGCTGAACAAGTAGGGAGCTATTGAACAAGGGAGTCCGTTCGGCTGGGTGTTGATTGGCAGAACGACGAGGGAAGAGTGAGAGAGATTTGAGAGATGAAAGAGAAAAGAGCAAGAGCAGCGAGCAGGTCAAGGCGGCCGTTGGTTGGCCGAGAAGAGAGATCAAAGATGAGGGAGAGAGAGGAATGGAGAATAAAGAGAGGAGGGGAGGGAGTCTGGCAGTCAAGCCAGTCGAGTTTAGCCGAGCGTTGGGTGACTAGGGCTTAGTGTAAGTAGTGTTTTACAGCCTACTGAGTCACGTTTACTGTAAGTACAACGAATTGCGGATAACATGAGCTACACTCAGATTTGTCAAACATTTTTCTAGCAATGAATTCAGAATCACACCAGATTAATTCTTTTACCATCAGCAGGTAGATGATCTCCCGGTTGAAAATAACGTATTTTGATTTTAATTGACTAATTGTTAATGATTCATGAGTTATGTGCATTTGGTTATTATTCTGGGATGGAGATGGATTTCATGGTAGATTAATGAGTTATTTGATTGTATTATGAATTGTAAATTGATCCCATGGGTTATTGTTACACTTTGTGGATTGAATTTATTTGATCATATAATTGGAGAATGAATCTTATTTAACTATTATTTCCTATTATAAAATGCAATTGTTTGATTTTGTTATGGGTGCTCTACCCTTAAAGGATCATTGAATATTTTATCACGGGTGCTCTGCCCTGGGTAATTCCCTAAAAGATACACATATGGGTGCTTTGCCCGAGGTCACTCTCGAAAGATTGACATGGGTGCTCTACCTTGGGTAATTCCCTAAAAGATACACATATGGGTGCACTACCCTGGATTAACTCCTAAAAGATATCACGTGGTGCTCTGCCTAGGGTCGTTTCCTAAAAGATATCACGTGGTGCTCTGCCCAGGGTTATTCCCTAAAAGATCGTTATGGTTATATATTTTCAAGTTTATTACAGAGGAGTATATTGGGTTTATGAAAATGTTGGTCACAAATTATTTTCTTTCGTTTGAAATATGGACAATCAAGTACTACTGTGTCTTGTGGATATATTGCTTTGAATTTCTATGTTTAAGATTGTAGATGCATTTTCTTTGAAAATGATTTCACTTATTTCATTGAGATATACTTGTGGTTAACGTAGTATTCTAAGTGTAGGGAATAATGTGACCCTACAAGCTGTCGCGCTCACACCCACTTAGATTGTTTTACAGGATTGGATTATGAAGAATAGTTGGACAAAAATGAAGAATCTCCTTTTGTATTTAAGAGTAGTTGAATGTAAATGTTATGTTGTAAATATGTTGATTTGATTTATATATTGATGTAACAAGTTTTGATGAAGAATTAGTAATAAGGGATTTATTTTAATTTGACTCTGATTGCCTTGGAAATGTATGAAAATTTTATGGGTTGAGCTATATTTTGTTTAAATTCAACTCACAGTCCGAAAATTTGGATTTAGGCCTGATGAACCCGAATACCGAATTTTGGGGCGTGACATGATCACCCTCTCTCTCTCTCTCTTCACGATTTCTCTCTCTCTCTCTCTCTCTCTCTCTCTCTCTCTCTCTGCATTCTCTAGAGGGGCAGGAGCGGACGAATGACAAGATTTTATAACGTGAAAGGCTCCGGAGTTTGGCTGGTTGCATGGCGCGGGAGGAAGATCAGCTTGGTTTCCAAATTTGGGTTGGAGAGCGATTTGGTTTCTTCTTGGAACATATTTGCATGAGGAAGACCGTTGAAAAGCTAGGTGGGGTCCACATGATGATTTGGGAGGAGTTTGGACCGTCTATGCAAGGTAGCTGTGAAGATCTTAGCATTCTTGGTTTTGAACGGTTGATTGGAGCGGGCCATAGGACCGATGAATGGCGGTAAGACTTGGACCTGCGAGGTTTGGGTGGAGCGCAAACCAAATGGATGGACTGGATTGATCAGATGGGGTCCACTCGGAGAAAGGCGGAGCATGCTCAGTCGTTAGTGTGCGTAGCTCGCCTGGTGTTACAAGGAGCAGAGAAGAAGACGTAATTTTTTTTTTTTTTTTTTTTTATGACTTGTATAGTAAGGAAACACGGTTTAAGGTTGGGTTTATCAAGTGGGGTCCAATATGATGGATCTGGACCATTTGCTCGGTCTAATAGGTGGGAAATACGAAAAAAAAACCGTCGATGTGAAAAATGAGGTAGATCTGAGTTAAGGTGGACCACTTGTGGTCCAATTTTTAATTAGGGCATTTGTAGGATGAACGGAGGGCTGAAATTCGATGTATACGGCTAAAATGTGCCCAAAAAGCTTATATATGAAGTTTTGAATAAAAATGATCGTCAGAAACCATGATACTTAAAAATGATGGTTTACCTTAAGTTTAATTAATGACATTTTCGTAATTATCTGAAAACTACGAGATATTTAAAATTCGGTCTTTCTACAATATTTATGGTATTGTTCTAAGCAACTTTTGTAAATGGTCCCCTATCATGCCCAAGGTTTCAATTGTCAGTGTTCCCATCCTCACCTTTTACTTCGCTGTTGTCCATCTGGCCCAACTAATGGGTGGAATGGATGTGAGTATTTTGACCAGATTTGTAGTGCCCATGGATGATGTACAATCACATTGGTAGAGTTTTGATGAGGTTCAGTTTTGGCCCATTATCCTTTAGAAGCTGACATGTTTATTTCAATTTTGAATTTCCATTCTTTCAACGAGCCTGATTCGAGCTAGGCTCGTCCAATGACCACCCGAACTTGTGTTTGGCTCCACCTTTGAGCTGGACTTGCTTGGCCGAGCTTTCGAAATGAGTTTGAGCCCGATTTGAGCTGAGTTCGAGCCTAAGAGAATAAAATTTTAAATAGGCCCAGCCCAAAAGCTTGGCCTAAAACTATTTTAAATCAGGCTCAAAGGCAGCCCAAAGCCCATTAACAACCCCCACTTACTTTTATAGGGAGTTTCACCTCTCATTGCTTTACTCACTTTCGATGTGGGACTAAAAAACATACTTTTCCAACTAAGTCCTAGCTGAGCTTCATTCAAGCTGATCTTTGAGCCAAGCTGAATCAAGCTTGGGTTAGCTAGAGCTTGGCTTGAAAATCAATTCAAGCTTGGGAAAATGACTTGGCTTGGTTCGAACCCAACCTTCGAATCGAGCGGGTTCCAGCCTAGTCAAGCTAGCTAACCGAGCTAGCTTGGCTCGAGCTCAGCTCTAATTGGGGCCCATATGCTGAGTAGTTTGAAGATCAGAACGGTTCATGCTGTTCAATCTATGGTTCATGTTATTCAATCTATGCTATACGGGCCACCTTAAGAAATTTAAGCTGAACGGAGGATACCATCCTTCACTTTATGGAGATGAATTTAAAACAAATGTCAACGGAATTTTCAATGTTTCTCATTCAACTCTAAATATGGAAGGTAAGGATCTAAAGTTTGATTATGGGTCAGTAGCTTATTTATGGTGGTATCTAAAATATGGACAGTTCAAATTATACGGCCACCTCCACATGTGGGCCCCAGTGGGTGGCCACTCATGCTCCATCCAATTGCTTTAGAAGTCTCTGTACAATGTAAAATCCAACCCGTCCATCAGATTGCTCCATTATGAAAGCTGTACGCTCCAAAAATTGGTCCATCCAACCATCTATGGGCCACCGCATTAATTCAGAAGTTGTTGGATGGCCATTCATTATTTTCTATAGCATGGCCCACCTAATTATGGGATAGCCCTGAATTTATGTCATCAGCACACACTGGGCCCACATAGGCAATAGTGAATAAGAAGAAAAATAAATTTTAGATGCACCTGCGTAACTATTCACACAGAGGTGAATAACCTGTAAATTAAGCTTATTCTACCAGTGTTGTGCATGGGGTCGACTGCAGTTTGTGGATGACATCCACCCGCATGGTGGCGCCGGTTGAGACCACGACACCCCAAAAATCAAGCTGATCCCACCGTCACATTGGCCACCATGCAAATTTGGAAGTTTTGGGTGTTTGTCGATTGTTACCTATGGTGTGACCCACTTAATGATTATATAGGTTAATTATTTAAAGCATCCCAATACACACACACATACCATGAGGTTGACCTCATGGGAACTTTCCATGAGGTTGAGCTGTGTGGGCCCCACCATTATGTGGACTGGACATCTACCCCATCAGTCACATGCACCATTTCATGGTGTACCACGCAGCTTAAAATTCAGTCAATCCATGACTTAGGTGGTCCACACCACGTAAACAGTTGAGAGGGGTGATCCGCCCATTAAAACCTTCATGATCATTTATTGGGCCCACCGAGATGTTGTTAACAAATCCAGCCCATCCATTGTGTGTGTCCCATTTGGATGAGGGGTCAGACCAAGTTTCAGTCGCATCGAAAACTCAGGTGTGCCACATCAAGTGCTTGCAGATGTTTTAAGCATGTCTTTATATGGTTTTAGATGGTATGGCCCACCTGAGTTCCTTATATATTTGATTTTTGGGATATCCCATTACCTAAAGGGACCCATCAAATGCACGATGTTGATGTCCAATCCACATCACGGTGGGGCCCACACAGCTCGACCTCATGGGCTCCACCATGATGTGTTTCCAATATCTACTCCATCATTCATATGCACCATTCCATGGAGGCCCACGGGCTTAAAAATCTTCATGAATTAGGTGGGCCAAACCACAGACTACAGTGGAGAGGAGTAACCCGCCCATTAAAACTTTCATGATCTTTTATTGGGCCCACCGAGATGTGGTTCGCCAATTCAGCTCATACATTGTGTGTGTTCCACATGGATGAGGTGTCAGAGTAAGTTTCAGCCACAACAAAAACTCAACTGAGCCCCACCAAATGCTTTTACCCGTTTTAGGCATGTTTTCACACTATTTTAGATGGTATGGCCCACCTGAATTTTGTATACGGCTGATTTTTGTGGATATGCCATGACCTAAATGGGTCCTATCAAATTCACGGTGTTGATGTTAGAAACACATCATGGTGGGGCCCTTCCCATGAGGTCGAGCTGTGTGGGACCCACCGTGATGTGGATTGGACATCAACACCGTCCACTTAATGGGTCCCCTTTAGGTCATGGGATATCCCAAAAATCAGCCGTACACTGAACTCAGGTGGGCCATACCATCTAAAACCATGTTAATACCTGCCTAAAACAGATAAAAGCACCTAGTGGGGCCCACCTAAGTTTTGGATGCAGCTGAAACTTGGTTTGATCCCTCATTCAAGTGGGGCACACACAATGGATGGGCTGGATTTATGAACAACATCTTGGTAGGCCCAATAAACGATCATGAATGTTTTAATGGGCGGTTAACCCCTCTCATCTGTTGTATATGGTGTGGCCCACCTAAGTCATGGATTGACTTGATTTTTAATACTATGGCCCACCACGGAATGTTGCATTTGACTGATGGAATAGATGTTCGATACACATCACGGTGGGCCCTATATATATATATATATATATATATATATATATATATATATATATATATATGGGAAATGGTACTATCAGGTCGACCTCACGGAACTTCCCATGAGGTCAAGCTGTTTGGGCCCCACCGTGACGTGGGTCGAACATCTATTCCATTAGTTAGATGCACCATTCAATGGTGGGACATGGGCTAAAAACTCAAGTCAATCCATGACTTACGTGGGCCACACTACATACAATAGTTGAGAGTTATATATATATATATATATATATATATATATATATATATATATATATATATATATATATATATATATATATACTATGAGGTCAAGCTATGTGGGCCCCACCGTGATGTGGGTCGAACATCTATTCCATCAGTTAGATGCACCATTCAATGGTGGGACATGGGCTAAAAACTCAGGTCAATCCATGACTTAGGTGGGCCACACCACATACAATAGTTGAGAGTGTATATATATATATATATATATATATATATATGGGAAATGGTACTATGAGGTCGACCTCATGGAACTTCCCATGAGGTCAAGCTGTGTGGGCCCCACCGTGATGTGGGTCGAACATCTATTCCATCAGTTAGATGCACCATTCAATGGTGGGACATGGGCTAAAAACTCAGGTCAATCCATGACTTAGGTGGGCCACACTACATATAATAGTTGGGAGGGGTTATCCACCCATTAAAACCTTCATGATCATTGATTCGGCCCACTGAGATGTGGTTCACAAATCCAGCCCATTCATTATGTGTGTTCCACTTGTACAAGGGGTCAGGTTAGGTTTTAGGAACATCCGAAACTCAAGTGAGCCCCACCAAGTGATTGTAGATATTTTAGGCATATCTTCACATGGTTTTAGATGCTACGGCCCACTTGAGTTCCCTATACGACTGATTTTTGTGGTATCCAATAACCTAAAGGGGACACATCAAATGCACGGTGTTGATGTCCGACCCACATCATAGCGGGGCCCATACAGCTCGACCTCATGGGAAGTTCCCATGAGGTTGACCTGATAATACCATCCCCCTTCTCTCTCTCTCTCTCTCTCTCTCTCTCTCTCATATATATATATATATATATATATATATATATATATATATATATGACCAAGCCTCAGAACCATCTCTCAACTCGTGAGAGATTTTTTAGGACTCATCACACATGGTGCGAACTCAAAATCTAAGCTGTACATGTGACGAAGCACCCCAAAAAACCCTAAGGCCCAACTTTCAACTTGGTCCAAAAATCTGGCAGAGGGTAGCAGAGAGAGAGAGAGGCAATCAAGGAAGGAAACTGTTTCCTTTTGCCATGGCCCACCAAAGTCCTGTAATAGGTTAAGTTTTTGGTGTTTTTAGTTCATCCCAATGGGGACTACTTATAAACGGGCTGGATGGCATATAAACATCAAGGTAGACACCATAAAAGTTTCAAAGGCATGCATTTCTTTCTCCACTTTCTCCTCTCGTGCAGCTTCCTTGAGTCTCTTATCCACCTGATTTTCTTGTCTCATGTCTTAAAATGAGCTGCCAAAATGGATGGACGGGTGGAATTATCACAACATTATGATGGGCCAGAGAGAAGCCGAGGGAAGGATGGGCACACGGCTGAGAGAGAGGGAAGGAGGGGTGCGCCGGCAAGTAGAGGTGGGCACAAACCAAGCCAGCTCGAAAGCTTTGCTCGGATTGGTTCAAAAAAGCTCGGTTTGAATTGGTTTGAATGGAAGTTCAAACCAAACCAAGCCTCTAAGTCAAGCTCGTTTGAAAAAACAAACCAAGCTCAAACTAGGGCAGTACCAGCTCGGCTCGGCTCGAAGCTCGATTTGATTCAGCTCGGTTTGATTCGGCTCATAGATTATAAACACACTATTTCCTGTGGTGTGATCCACTTGAGCTTTGGATATGATTCCATTTTGGGATCATGTCCTAAAATGATATGTAAAATAGATGGACAGCATGGATAATACATATACATGATGACATGGATAATACATAATACATATACATGAATGCACACTGTTTCCTTGCACTTGTAAAATTATGCTTGTGTACTTCTGTTTGGAAAATACTCTTACATGTCTATTTTGAAGTTGCACTCCTTTGGAGGATGTTAAACATCATATTGTACGATACATTTGTACTTTTTTTTTTTTTTTCCTAACTTTTAAATATTTTTTCTAATTAAATAAACAAGGAAAAAAAGAGCCTCTGCTTGTTTGAGCTCAGCTCGGCCCGGTTCGAAATTTTCGACCAAACCGATCCCGGCTCGAACCAGATTTTTCTGGAGCAAATCAAACTCGGGCCGCATGGGTTGGCCCGAAACCCAAACCAAACCGATCCACAAACTACGGTGGTACAAAAACAAGCCAAACCAAACTAGGGCTAACTCGGGTCGGCCCGGATCGTTGCCCACCTCTACCGGCAAGAGAGTGAGACAGACGGGCCGGGCCGGTCCGGGCTCTATGAAATATTGTATCTAAACCCAACTTGATTTTTAAGCCCAAGCCTATCCTCTAGCCCACGCCCGGCCTGCCGGGCCAACCCAGCCCATTTGATACCCCTAATCATACCCGTTAGTCTACAATTATTATAGATAACATCAATTGTACAAATTCAAGTATCAAGTTGGTTATCAAGCACTCATTCTCTGTCCACGTTGCACCTATACATGAGATCCATCCATTCATCTAGGTCCCCCCCCTGTGGAATAGAGTTACCATAAGAATCGCACCAATCAGGTGATCCAAGGCACCAACTGGGCCACTTTGGAGGTTGGTAATCGGGGCCAAGCCCATTAAATGCTCCAACTATCTTATGATCGGGTGTCTGCTACAATCATGTAACCCTCCCATGGCAGAACCAAAAGATCAATGGCCCAAATGTCTTGTACATGTCCCACATGATATCCAGATTGCTTGCTCTTTTTTTTCTTTTTCTTTTTTTTAAATTATTACGCACACACTCACCCACACACACCACATGGTGGCTTGAACCATGACCTCAGTTTTGAAGAACGTATTAGAGAAAAGAAAAAAGAAAGAAAGAAAATGATCGAGCCATACATGTAAGCCTAAGACGAGTCCATCGGCCTAGTGTGGACCCTCGCCGATTTTCCGCGCGCTCCCACACGACGTCGTTCTCCCTTTCCTTTCGGAAGAAGAAGAAGAAGAGGAAGTGCGTGAGTGCGAAATCGCCGTTTGTGCCACTGGCTTGCCTCGTTCTCGAGGGCTTCGTTTGGTTGTCGTATTGAGCTGGATGTGTTTAAGTGGATTTATATAAGACCAGAGTCGCCACTAGCCAGTTACTTCGAATCTACAGTCGGCTAGACCCCGTAGAAACGTTAGAGAAGGGGATCTGAAGATCCTTTCCTCTAAAATGACTCCTGTTGATCTGCGGTCAGAGATTCAAGGTAAGGGATCACGGTTACAGGATGGGAAGAGGTTAAGCACCCCACACACTGCCCGTACCGAAGTACGGTCTCTACTTCACAGAATCGATCGAATATTTGAAAGTCTAGTTTAATCCTCGTATATTCTCATGAATGACATGATGCATGAATGCGGGTCTGAACAGTAAGAGTTTCTGATGGGCAGGTTCCAACAACGGGCAAGCCCAGAGCGTACGCTCGAACTGACAGGTGCTTAATATAAGACGTATGCAGTGTGCTTGAATGATCAAGGTGTTTTATGGTGAAGCATGAATGCAGGTCTGAACAGTAAGAGTTTCTGATGGGCAGGTTCCAACAACGGGCAAGCCCAGAGCATACGCTCGAACTGACAGGTGCTTAATATAAAGACATATGCATGTGTACTTGACGGATCAAGGTGCTAGTAGTGAAGCAGGGGGGTTGGAAGAAAAGTAAATGTTGCACTTATGCTAGATGCGAATGAGATGATGCTGGAAAAAGAGTAGCTGGATGGACGGAGGTGTCGCAAGGGTTGGCTTCGAGTGGCTGGATCAAGACTTAGATGGCTTGGGAGGCTTGGACCAGTGGTCAGGCTGGGCTGGACCAGGGTTAGACTCTCTTCACTCGGGCTCTCCTTGGTGGAAAAATGGGCTAAAGGGTGGAGAGATGGACTCAGAGCTCTCGGGCTGAAATGGACTCGAATGGCTTGTTGAAATGAGAAGGGGAGGGGGGTATTTATAGCAGCGGACAAGGGCATTCTCGTAATTTTTTCCGGGCGGCCTGCCATGGGCCGCCCGTACGGCCGCTCCTCGGTTTCCAGCGAGTACGGCCGTTCCCTCGGGGCTGCTGTTGGACTCGCTGGTCGACTCAGTGAGTTGACTCAGCGGGTCGACTCGGTGGTTTGACTCGACGGGTTGACTCGACGGGTTGACTCGGTGTTTTGACTCGACGGGTTGACTCGACGGGTTGACTCAGCGGGTTAACTCAGCGAGTTGACTCAGTGAGTTTGACTTTTTTTTGGGTCTTTTTGACTGGACTTTTTTATGGGGGGTTTTTCAGGGTGATTTTTAGGACTGGGTTGACTGGGTTCAGGCTTGAACTGGGCTATGGAATGGGGCTTACAAGGGTGAGTTTGGCTGAGTTTGGACTTGGGATTTGGGGGTATGGTCCTCCGTTCAACCAGCTATCTCTACCAACAGTGTAGCCGAAGGTGGGGTGTCTACAGATGCCCCTCTTTGGCAGAGGTTGCGTGCAACCGAATGCCAAAGCGAGTGGACACCCCACTTCTGACCCGGTCATTCATAGATCATGGTCTGAAATCTTTGCTTGCTTTTGCATCTGTGCCAGTTGATCGTTTGGAGATCGCTAACTTGCACATACCGCGAGAGTTTGGAGAAAACGTTGCGATTGTCCCTGCAGTTTGCTGCAACCTGGGTACCCAATCGCAACCCTTCCATTCCCGATCGGTACTAACATCGGAAAGGTACAGCAGAGCCTCTGCGTCGACAGTCTTACGAGGTTACTGACCCTGTGATTGATTGTATGTTTGATGTTTTCCCAGATCACTCCAGGAGTACTTGTTTCGCTTGACTGTCAAAGTGGTTAGACGCCCTGCGTCAGATAGTCTTACGGGATTCTACTACGCCAACTTGGACTCAGTCAAGGTACTTCAGGCATCCACGCCTAGGTATGTGCGGGTGGGCTTTTCCACCCGATCTGCTGGTTTTGATGCTTGGTTTGCAATTCATTCTTTCCTTGATTGTGGTCTGGAATCTTTGTTATCCTTTGTATCTGAGTCAGTTGATTGTCTGGAAATTGATAACTCGCACATACCGCGAGAGTTTGGAGAAAACGTTGCGATTGTCCCTGCAGTTTGCTGCAACCTGGGTATCCAATCGCAACCCTTCCATTCCCGATCGGTACTAACATCGGAAAGGTACAGCAGAGCCTCTGCGTCCGTTAGTCTTACGAGGATGCTGACCCTGAGACTGATTGTGTGATGTTTGATGTTTTCCCAGATCACTCCAGGAGTACTTGTTTCGCTTGACTGTCAAAGTGGTTAGACGCCCTGCGTCCGATAGTCTTACGGGATTCTACTACGCCGACTTGGACTCAGTCAAGGTACTTCAGGCATCCACGCCTAGGTATGTGCGGGTGAACTCTTTCCACCCAATCTGCTGATTTGGATACTTGGGTTACAATTCATCGTTTCCACCTGTTCAAATGGTTTCTGTGACCGAGCCTTTTGGCTTTCATCTTTTTTGTATCTTGGCATGTGGTACGACCGCACTGACACTGGAGTTCAGTTCGACCGCACTTTGAGTGCATTGGATCCGATGATCTCCGGGGAAACCGCGAGACATTGGATCTTATTTGATTTTTGCGTTGGCTCCTACCCAGAGATATGGAAGATCTCCTGGTGTTTTGGAGGCAGAACGCTCTACTAGGAAAATATTTTTGGATTTTTGAAAAGATACCCACTCTGGGGAGTGATACTCCGTGGGGTTTTTATTTGCAAATAGAAATATTTTTTTGTCTTTTTGAAATGAAAATCTGGTTCGCATGTGCCTCCACTAGGGATGCCTGTGGGGTCTTTAGCTAACCGACTTTTATTTTGAAAGCAGGTAAACATGATGATTGATGCGATGGATGCTGATGCATGGAGATGCATGATGAATGCATGGCTTTGGCTCATTCTCTTTCAGTTTGATGATTTTGCTTTTGCTATGGGTGTAGAGAACTTTGAGCTTATTGCTTGTTGGGTTGTGCTTCCCTTGGGGATTTTTCTTTTTGATACGGAGATTTGGACAGCGGATTGGTCAAGATCCCGACCCGTGGTCGATCTGGTCCATCGTCCCAAGATGCTGTTTCTTTGCTAATGAGAATGTACGAGGATATCATTCGACTTCAAGATGTTCTTCTGGGCATACATGTGATTGAGATGGTGTTTGGTTGCCCGTTTTGGTCAAGATTCCAATTTGCGGGCGATTGGATCCGTCATCCCATACTGTGAAGTGAGCGGAGTTCAAGACTCCTGAATTGTAGTGCTGGGGATGCTAATTTTTGTGATTTTTTTTGTAGATATGTGGTCCGAATCTTTACCTGAGCGATCAGGATAGAGATTGGTTATTGAAAGCACAGGAAATATTTTTTTGTCATTTTTGAAATATTCGATTTGAAAGCAAGGGAAATATTTTTTGTGATTTTTGCAGATATTTGATGGAAATATTTTTGTGATTTTTGAAGAGATGATTTTGCAATGTTTTTGTATTTTGTGATTTTTCTGAAATGCAGGGAAAAGATATGGAATTTCCATCCACTTCCAGCTTCTACTGCTGGTAAGGCACCCGATCCATTTTACGTCAGCGAGCAAGACGAGTCTCACACAGTTAAGTGCCGTAGTTTTACATCTTCGGATGAGGGGATGTTGAGGGTTTTCAGTCAACACACCCACAAAGTTGCCTGTTCCTCATGTGCAATGCACATAGACCACGTATCGTCCGACGGACTCCTTCGGCCACAAAATGAGCCACATCCTCACATTTTCCTTAGTCAATCCAGTTTGGGGTCTTACGTTGCTCACAATTCCGTGAGGGTGAGCTTCACCTCCCAACAGCCTTAATCCCCTTCATGAGTTCTAGGAACAGGGAACATCCGTCAGCTTCAACAGCGACTTCTAACTCAAGGTTGTCTATCACGGTGCGTTCAACACGAACAGGATTGCGGAGTTCTGCCCGCCTCAGCCTTTACTTGTTTAAAAGATTCCAGACACCCGTACGATCAAGTGTCAGCCGTGTCTGGGACAGGTTAGGAAAGAAAGCCCCCGAGAAGTTAATCCCAGTGTAGTTTTAGGTCTTCGGACCACTGGGGATAAATTGATGGATCAAAACTGGTGATGAAAACTTTTTTTGTTTTATATTGTATATATATTTTTTGTTTTGAAAAAGTTCCAGACTTCAACTCGAGTAATCGAGATTGACACTGGTTTTTATGGAAAGCTTTAAGATATTTTTGGTATTTTTGAGATGATCCGGGTTATCGAACCATGATCCCAACGGTCGAGGCCGATGCCGGTTTTTAGTTGAAAGCGAGAAAGGTCCCCCGAGAAATTAATCCCAGTGTAGTTTAAGGTCTTCGGACCATGAAACTGTACAAAAGAGGGGCAAACATGTTTTTTTTTTTTTTCGAAATGATCCAGATCATCAGATCTTGGCCTGAAAGGCTGGGATCGATGTTGGTTTTTATTAAGAATCTCTCGGGACGTTGATCCCGACGTAGTTTAAGGTCTTCGGACCCAAAACTTTAAAAGAGGAAAGACATTTTTTTTGTTTTCTTTTTTTGGAAAAAATTCTGGGTCATCGATTCTGATTTTGATGGTCGAGATCGATACCCATTTTTATTAAAAATCCCTCGGGATCTTGATCCCGACGTAGTTTAAGGTCTTCGGACCAGAAACTGTACAAGTGATGTATATATTTTTTGATTTTCTGAAAATATCCGGAGCCACCAGATCTTGAAGAAGACTGATGCCGGTTTTATTGACAATCCCTCGGGACCTTGGTCCCGACGTAGTTTAAGGTCTTCGGACCATAACTTTAAAAGCGGGGCTAGTAATATATTTTTATGATTTTTGAAAATGTCCGGAGTCATTGATCTTGATGTGAGCAAACAAGACCGACGCCGGCTTTTATTGAAAATCTCTCGGGATGTTGATCCCGACGTAGTTTAAGGTCTTCGGACCATAACTTTAAAAGCGGGGCTAGTAATATATTTTTATGATTTTTGAAAATGTCCGGAGTCATTGATCTTGATGTGAGCAAACAAGACCGACGCCGGCTTTTATTGAAAATCTCTCGGGATGTTGATCCCGACGTAGTTTAAGGTCTTCGGACCAGAATTTATACATGTGAACAGTAATCAAGGGCGGAGATTCTTGGGATTTTTCTTGGAATGGTTTGGATCATCTGGTCATGCCTTTGGATGGTTGAGATCATTGTTTGACCAAGTCAAATTCTTCTTTCTTTTTCTTGGAAATTCCATGGAACTTTTCCACATCATCCACCCAATTTCTCACCCATTTCTCATGAGATGAGATTTTGGTGAGATTTTCTCTTTTTTCTCACCATTCTCTTCCATCACTTCATTCTTACATGGAGGTACAAGATTCACTTGCAACCACCCTTCCCAAGGAGGAGTTCTTCCCAAGGAGAGGGAGAGGGAGGTCATTTCAAGTAGGTGGAGGCTAGGACGGCCTCCCATAGGCCGCCCGCCCGGTCTCTGCCTCCTGGTCTCTTCAGGGGGCTGGGTAAAAGGGTGCCTTCCCCTTTTCTATATAACATGGGGCACCCTCCTCCCCTCAAACGTGCAATCTCTCTCTTCTCTCTCTCATACTCTTTCTTTCTTCAAGTTTCCTCTCTCTTCTTTGGTGATCCTTTGCTCTTTTCAAGTGGTGGGCCTTAGAGAAATCTTGGGACAGCAAGGTGATCCTTCTTTGGTGAGTGGTAAAGGTATGGACCACTTCCTTTCTCTTTCTTGTCCTTTTCCATCTTCATTGTCTCCTCTCATGATCCTTTTTCTTTTTCATGTAGCTATTCAAAGGGGTGTGAAGGTGGGCCCAAGCATTCTTAATCTTTTCTTAGATCTCAAGTCTTTCAAAGGTGGTGCTTGGAGAAGGACATTGCAAGCTCTCCACTTCATCATTTTTTCCTTTTTCACACTCCCTCCATGTGCATGTAAGGAGTAATTTTGCCATGTCATCAAGTGTGCATGGCAAAATACTCTATCTTTTTCATGGGAGTTGGGCCTCTTTTCATGTGTATCAAATGGACTCAAAGTGAAGTCATGGCCCTTGGTGTATTTGATGGGCCCAATGCTTCATTTTGGGCTCCCTCTTGCTTTCTTTCTTTCGTCATTTCCCTTGGAATTCTCCTTTCTTTTCCATCTTTTTCAAGGTTTGGGCCCATGGGCATGGTAGGGCCCATCTCAGGTTTTGGGCTCATGGGGCTCATTTTGGGTGACCCCATCTTTCTTCACATGTGTATGGATCAAGGTGACTAGCCCATTCTTCATTTTGGATCTCAAGTGGGCTAGTTTTCCTAGTTGGGCCTTTATGGACAAGTGGCCCAACTCTTCCATATGATGTACCTCCTTGTACAAAGTGTAGTGGGCTCCTTAGAATTTTTTCATGCGGATGGGCTTTTGGGCCTTCATTGAAACTTGGGCACTTCTTTGAACCATGTGTGCCCCACTACACTTTGTCCATGTGGATTTTTTCTTTTCATGCTTTCTTCTTTAATGGATGGAGGACTTGAGCTACTTGACCATCTACAAGTCCCATGAGTGAGTTGTTCCCACAATCTCACTAAGTTCAAATGGTTTTCTTTGTGGTAGGATTGTGGTTCTCAAGAGTTTCCCTTAGATGTTATCAACCTCAAATGGATGATTCTCAAGTGAGCTATCCATACAACCATGGCTCCTTGATCTTTTCTTTGGGGGCTTGGTGGGTCATCCACCATCATTCTCAAGTATGAGTGGTTTTTCTTTCCATTTGTAGGAAAGAATGATACCCATAAGTTGCCCATTTTTGTCCCATGCCTTGGGACATTTTGGATTTTGATATTCAAGTGGGCTATGTGTAACATTCTTATCCATTTTCATGATGGTTGGGTGACTCATCAAGCCATGCTCTTTTGTGCTCAAATGGTCTCCCTTTTTGGTGAACAAGTTGGTGCACATAAGTGGCCCAAACTTGCCTTTTCATGGGCATTTTCAACCTTGATTCTTCATGTGGGCTATGTGCATCAACTTTCTACCCTTAGCTTCTTTGATTCATATATTTATGGGTAGACCTCCTTGTTGTATTCTCATGGTCAAAACTTTCATCAAGATGAGGCACATAAGGTTGCCCATGGTTAACCCATGAATGGGTCCTCATGTTCTTCAAGTGGGCTATGTGCTTTCTCCAATCCATTGAGATGAGGCATTTGGGTTACTCTTGGAGACCCGTTTCCTTTCTACTCCCCACTTGTCCATGCATATGTGTAAAAAGATGGAGACATCCTAAGTGAGAATCATGACCTTGGCATAAAAGTGAGTCAATCCTTGGCCACATGTGGACTTTGAAGAGGAACTTCTCATGTGCAGTAGGACTCTCATCCTTAGTTGATTTCATGGCACTTGAGTGCATTTGTTGTCCAAAATGTGTCCTTGGATGATGGACTTTTCTTACCTGAGGCATGCCATGCCACCTTCTTTAAGGCAGGCCTTACTTTTTCCAATGGGTCCAACACATATCCTAAGTGACACATGGAGTTGGACTTTAGATTTTGCATTTGAATGTGAGTCCAATCCCATGGGTTTCTTGGATGAGAATTTGGATATTAATGGGTAAAGGATAGGGACTTACCTTGCCAAGCTTGTAGGATTCCATGGCGGATGGTACTAGGGGCCACCAAGTGGTTGACGAGGATGATCCTGCTTTCATTGTCCGCCGAGGGGACCACATGTGTTCCCTAGCTATGGAGCATCAACCTCTTCCTGCTATCAAGGGTCGAGGGTACCAGGGATCGCTGGGACAATTGGATGAAGGAGCCACAGCCCTTGCTTGAGCGAGTACTAGATGGTACTCCTTTTGCTGGCCTCCTCACCCTACGCTTCCATAACAACGACGCCAACCGCATGATGCTTGCGGCCCTTTGTGAGAGGTGGCGGGATGAGACCCACACCTTCCAGCTTCCTTGTGGAGAATGGGGGATAACCCCTTTGGACATTTACATGCAGATAGGTTTCCCATTTCATGGGGCAATTGTCCCTCAAGTTAGCTCTTTAGCTCCCCTCTCTTCCACTGATTGGCTACGGCTTGTTGGTGACGTCCCTCCTGAGGGTGAATTCCAAGGCCATCAAGTGAAGATGCGATGGTTTTATAACAATTTTGCTTCTGTCGTCCCTACCACCGAGCGAGAGGCCCTCCACAAGGCGCGGGCCATGATCACTTATGCTTTTGGATCCTTTCTTTTTTGCCATGCGAATGAGAGAGTTGATCCTAAATTTCTTCGTTTAGTCGAGGATCTTCATCACCCCTATAACTGGAATGGGGCCATCCTGACCCGTCTCTTTCAAGGTCTGGACAAGACCTGTCGGCATAGCCGGTCCTTCACAGGCTTCTGGCCTGTTGTTGAGGTACCTCTTCTTTCATCCTCTTTGGAGCCGTTTGCCTCCTTTCTCTCTCTGATCATTAAATGTACTTTCATCCAGACTTGCTTTTATGACCATTTTCCGCATCTTGCGCCGAGGATGCGAGATGACATTGAACCCGCTCAGTATCGCCACATGTACTGGCATCAGCAGAATCGTCAGCGGAACTCCCGAGTTCCCGGGGACAATTGGCGTGCTGATATAGACGGGCTGACCATCGAGGACGTAAGTATCTTGCTTGTCTTTGTCCTTGTACTGTACTTGTAACTGATCGTGGTAACCTCTTCTGCTGCAGTTTGCCCGGATGCCGTACGCTAGTTTCCCTCTCTACTACACACCCCAGCGCGTGGAGGCATATGATGCTTCGTGTCTCCGTATTATGCTTTCTGACGCTGAGTCCTTCCAATGGTACTTGGGAGAGAGATTGCTTCGGCAAGTCACTGGGGTAGCTCGGGTCCCCTGTTCTGCACCTCATCCAGCTGCTCGGATGCCAGCTGATGAGAGAGTTGAGGCTCTGGTGGGCCAGCCTGGCTTCCGTTTCACGATCCCGGATCGTGATTATGACGAGTGGTATCTGCTATTTGGCCAGGGGCCTTTGCTTCCTTCGCTTTACGTTCCAGGTGGCCGTCGCAGGTATGCTGGAGGTTCAGTGACTGCTCCTTTGATGGATCTTTATCGTCGGGAGCGGGACGCGAGGAGGGGCGATGATGATTATGTTGGTGACTTGTAGCTGGCTTTGCTTTATATGGCCTTGTACTTTTGTTTTTGTCCCCTTTTGTATCAAGCCCTTTTGGATGAATATACAGGCTTTGATTTCTCCCAAATTCCTTGGTGATGTCTGTATGCTTTGACTCTTGACTCATTCCTTCATGATTTGAGACTGCTTAGCTGCATGGGTGATGACTTGAATGGTTCAGATTGCTTGATTAGGCCTTGTGGGCCCACTTGATGCTTAGATCTTGGATTCTGGCCTTTCTTTTGATGATCGAACCTTTGATCTTGCTGCTCCATGACTTGTGTAAGCTTTCCAATGGTTTGGATCTTGATGATTTGGCCCTTGAATGGTTCAGATTGATGGATTTGGCCCTGTGGGCCCACTTGAGACCTTAGCTTTACTTTGGGGCACCTCTTTTGATGATTTGTGAGGCTAGGAATGCTTCTTATGGCGTGGATGATGGCTTGAACGTCTCTGATCGCTTGATTTGGCTTTGTGGGCCCACTTGATGATTAGGTCTTGGATTCTGGCCCTTCTTGTGATGATCAAACCTTTGATCTTGTTGTTTGACGGCTCATGTAGGTTCTTCAATGGTTTAGATCATGATGATCTAGTCTTTGAATGGCTTGGATTGCTTGTGGCCCCCACTTGATCACCTTTCCTTCTCTTTGGCTTGATCAGCCCTATTCCGGTCATATTGCTTCATGATTGGACCAGTGGGGCACCTTTTGTATGATCTTGATCATCTTCAGTCGAAATCGGGAGTGGACCGGAGCCTTGGGCGGCCCACGGAGCGCCATCTGCTGACGTGGACTGTCAGCCTCACCTACCAAAAGCCCTGGAGCCAATCCCGCGGAGAGAGGGGAACCGCGTCCGTACGGGCGGCCCAGGGCAGGCCGCCCAAGGCTCGCCTCTTGAGCGGCCTGGGCTGGCCCTGGTTCGGACATCCTCTGCTGTCCACTGTCCCTGTCTCCATCTGCTTTGCACGGGCGAGTTTGATTCCAGCCATGAATATTCTTCTTGTCTCTTCTTTCCTCATCATCTTGTCTTCATCTTGGTTTGTCCTTTCTTGGGCAATGGATGGTGGAGATTTGGGGGCTGTGGGGGCTGTCCAAGGTGGGTCCCACTCTTCAGATTTTCAATTGAGCTTTGATAATGGGGAGATGTCTTTAATGGATGGGGGAGATGGGGCATTGAATGGAAGCATTGATGAGGGGCTAGGGATGGTGGTTGATGAAGCTTTGAATAGCTCCATTAATGGTGGGATGGCTGGATTTCCAGGTTTGAATGGGTCCCTCATTATGGGAGGAATGGATGGTATGGATGAGATGATGGGATGGGACATAGGTGAGGCTATGCATCCCTTGAGTGTGGGCCTCATGGATGATGTGATGGATGGTGGTGATGGGACCATGATGGACATAGATGGGCTGATCTCATGTTTAGATGGTATGGATGGCTCAGATGGTACCTTTGACGGTTTGGATGCTCTGGATGAGGGCCAGGATGTGCGGTATACTTCTTTGGGTGGACTTGATGTGATCATTGATGATGTCCCCTTGATGATGGACGGTGTGGATGCCTCGATGATCCCTTTGATCGGCCAGGATGATGATTGGATTCATGATTTCCTACTGGAGAGGGCCGCAGGTCCGGATCTGGCCGTTGATTCTTCGATCGGGGTAGCCGGGACCCTTTTGGATGGTTCAGATGTATTCTTTGACGGTCAGATCAGCCAGGATGTCACGATGTGCGGTGTGATCTTCACTGATAGTCCTTTTGATGGAGAGCATTGTCCTTCCCTTGGTCGTCGGTCTTTTGCGCAATCTGTTCATGAGGTGGGCGAGTCTTCTCATACGGCTGAGGTTATGACAGTTTCAGACAGTGATGCGACTATATCAGACATTGCCGTTACTGGGGACAGGTCAGGGGCTGTCGAGTCTGCAGAGGTTCCAGCTTTTCCTTCTCCTTCGCCCGTTGACCTTCCGATCCTTGATGAGTCATCATTGATTTCTGGGCCTTTTGTACTGGAGGGGATACCGGTGAGGACTTGTCAGCTGCTTCCTCGTTCTTCCTGCTCGCCACGACTGCTTGCTTGGCTTGACAGCTTGTCAGTTTATGAGATTCGGGATTTGGAGTCCTATGGCTTTGGCAGTCTGATTCATATGGCTAGAGTTGACATTGACTGGAGGATGCTCGGAGCTGCCTTGATTGACTGGGTCCCTTCGTTGAACTTGTTTCCGTTCAATGATATGGAGATGGGGCCTTCTTTGGAGGAGCTTGCACGCTTGACAGGCTTACCCTTGGATTATACTCAGTACTTTTCGCCGAAGACATCGCCGAAGACTGCTACACCGCAGAACTGGTTTGGGATCCCTTATCTTGTTCGACCTGCAGCTAGTGGCCAGGATGCTGTAGTGTTCTCTTTGGACTTGCTGTATGATCTTTTTTCGGGTCCTCAGAGTACGGCTGGTTCCACCTTTGCTCGGAACGCACTGATGTTCTGTTTGATTGCTGAGGTGCTGTTCTCGGGATGGCGCAGGTCCCAGACTCCTTTGCTTTTTGAGGTGATGAGCCGAGCTGTCCGTCGGCAGGGGATCATTTCTCTCATCTTGGCCGAGCTATTTGATGGGCTGACCGACTGTGCCCTGGGCCGCACTCGTGTCCTTCGCGGCTGTTGTGCTTTCCTTCAGGTATCTTTTCTGCACCTTTTTTTTTTTCTTCTTGCTTTGTTGGGGGATTGCTTTGCTTTAGCTGAACTTCTTTCGTTTTCTGTGATCAGGTCTGGCTATGGGAGCGTCTTTCTCTGACTGTTTCTGTACCTCTTCCTGGCATCCCGGGCTCTGACATCATGCGTTATATCATGGAGTTCCTTCCTCATACAGCCAGGATGAGCGAGCCTTTGTATCGCAGGATGTTCGCTGAACTTCGTGACTGGAACGTTCGTTGGGAGTCATCTTGGCTTTCACTTCCTCCAGTGCTTTGCGATGCACACCGCCATCCTCTGATGTTGGTAGGCTTTCGATCCTACTTTTCTTACCATCCCGTCCGGTTTCTGCGGCAGTTTGGGTATGAGCAGGATATTCCTCATTTTGCTTTCACGGGTATCGGGCGTCGAGTACTCCCCTCTAGATCTTCTGACTTCAGGACCCGGATTGATTGTTCCTGGGCGAGTTATTTGACAGCTGATTTGTTGGGATTTGAGCTGCGGACTTTTCCGATGGCGACCGCCCCATATCAGTACTGGGCTGCTGAGCAGTCTTTGTATCGACGTATCCCTTGTTGGCACCAGACTGCTGATGAGGATGAGCAGGATATTCTTGGAGATGCTGGCTCTTCATCTGGTTCATATGAACCTTTTGAGGAGCGCCCGTTTATCGATCCTGGCTTCCTTTTGGCCACTCATGGCCATCTGCTGTCTGAGATCTCTGCACTTCGGTATCATTGCGAGATGATGTCGAGGAGATTGGCTGCCGATCAGAGATTGTCTGATGAGGAGACAGCGATCCGTACCCTTGAGCGCGATGAGGCGCATTACCTGCGTATGGAGGTGAGCAGGTTGAGAGCGAGACTATCTTTTTATGAGTCAGAGGACTCACCTGATGTGGCCGAGGAGGAGGGTAGAGATTGATTGTGTTGGCCACCTGCACATTCTTTTTTGCATATATGATTGATGATGATGCATTTTTTTGTATTTTTGAAAAAGATGATATGTGTACGAGAAATATAATGCATTTAATTGAAAAGAGAAAAAACTGTTTGAAAATCTACTGTGCCATTAGTTGTCTTGTGAGTGTTTCTGGACTTTGTGTCAGGATATAGGAATCAGAACTGGGGCTCGGTCAATGATTTGACCGATGTCTCGAGATTTGACTTGTGTGTTCCTTTGGTTCCCTAGAGATGTAGACAACGGAAACTGTTGCCTCCTGAGATTGTCAGAACTTGTAGAGCTCTTCGTTCCTGACTGCGCTTCTTCTTGTTCTTGAACTGTAACCGCTTGAACTGATCTGGACCGTCTGCTTTCTTGGTACCTGCACTTTTTTTCTCTTTTTTTTTTTTTTTTTTTTTTTTTTCTTTTTTATTTTGAGCCATTTTTGCCTGCAGTGCTCTTTCGAGTTTTCACCACAGCCGGCTTTTTCCCGTCATTTTTGCCCGTGGCGCCCTTTCGGGTTTTCACCACGTCCCGGGTATTTGGTCTTGCCTGCCCCTTGGCAGCTGTGCTGTTTTTACCCTTGGCGCCCTTTCAGGTTTTCACCAAGTCCGCTGTATGCCCACTATTTTTACTCGGAGCGCCCTTTCGGGTTTTCACTCCGCCCTCTTTGTTTAGGCACACATTTTCTTTTTTCTTTTTTTTTTTTTTTTCTTTTTCTTTTCTGGATCTCTGGATAACTGCGGCGGCTAGAGGTCGGGAATCCGTCGTTGCCGGCCGATGGCAGTCCTTCAACCCTTATCCTGAGTTACGATAATGGAGCTGTCGGTCTTTGCTAAAGACCCCTCTGAGATGGATGGATGGATGACTGTGTTTCTTCTTGGGTTTTTTTTTCTTGGGTGCCTTGCTTTGGCTTCCCTTTTTCTTTCTCTTTTCTTCTTTTTTTTTTTTTTTTCTTCTGTATTCTTCTGTATTCTTTTTCTCTCTTTTTTTTTTTTTTTTTTTTTGTCCCTTTTTGAATCCCCTTATTTGAAACACTTGTTGGTGGACGGGAATGATTTCTCAGAGATCTTAGCTTTGACCCCTTGACTTCAGCTCTATTAAAGTAACCTTTGATAAGGTCAGAATAACTTACCCGTGAAAGATTTTTACGTTGTCGGCGTTGGTTGGCTCGGGAAGATCCACCCCTCTCATGCTGGTGAGTCTGAGGGCGCCTCCAGGAAGTACTTCTCTGATGATCAGCGGCCCGTCCCACGAGGGTTTGAACTTTCCTCGGGGATCCGGAAGGTGCGACGGTAGAATCTTCTTCATGACCATGTCGCCTACCTTGAAACTCCTTTTTCGGACTCTCTTGTTGTAAGCCCGAGCGATCCTTTTCTGATAGCATTGTGAATGACTTAGTGCACGCATGCGCTTTTCATCTGCTAGCTGCAACTGATCGAATCTGGCCCGTTGCCATTCTCCTTCTTCAATTCCGCTTTCTAATAACACCCGAAGTGATGGTATTTCCACTTCGACTGGTAGAACTGCTTCCATTCCATAGGTAAGCTCGAAAGGAGTAACGCCCGTAGCAGACCGTACAGACGTTCGATAGGCCCAAAGTGCATATGGGAGCATATCTGACCAATCTCGATAGGTCACGACCATCTTCTCGAGTATCCTGACGATTGTCTTGTTTGCGGCTTCTACCCCACCATTCATCTGGGGACGGTAGGGGCTTGATCGATGACGTTGGATCTTGAACTTGCTGAGGAAGTCATCCATCTTCTTGTTGACGAACGGGGTTCCATTATCTGTGATGATAGCATTGGGGATTCCGTACCGGCATATGATGTTGTTCTTCATGAATTTGATCACTTGAGATGCTGCAATCGTGGTGTATGAGGCTGCCTCTACCCACTTGGTGAAGTAGTCGACTGCCACGAGTATGTACTCGTGACCATTTGATGCTTTGGGACTGATCTTGCCGATGATGTCGAATCCCCACATGGAGAAGGGCCAGGGGGTGGTCAGGTTGTATAACTCTGATGATGGGGCATGGATTTGGTTTGCATGCTCCTGACACTTGAAGCATTTTCTGACGTGCTGGCAACAGTCTGTCTCCATGGTGAGCCAATAGTAGCCGAGTCGTAGAATCTTCTTTGCCATCATGTGCCCATTCATGTGCGGGCCACAGATTCCTTCGTGTATTTCTTTCATGATCTTTGCAGCTTCTGTTTCATCGACGCATCGAAGAAGGATGTGATTATAGGATCGCTTGTAAAGAACTTCGCCACTGATGGTGAACTGGCCGGCCAAACGTTGGATGGTTCGGCGATCTGTTGCTGTTGCTGATTCTGGATACTCCTTGGTTTCGAGATATTGCTTGATGTCGGCATACCAGGGTTTGTCAGGGACAGCTTCGGCTTCTTCTATTTGCAGGCAAAAAGCAGGTTCTTCTTGAATTTCGACTGTGAGCTCCCATTCTGAAGCTCCTTTTGGGATCTCGAGCATTGATGCGAGCGTGGCGAGAGCATCTGCAAACTGGTTCTTGGCTCTGGGCATGTATGAGAAGGTGATTTCTTTGAATTCTTCGATCAGATTGTCAAGATACACATGATATGGTATCAACTTCTCATCCTTGGTCTTCCATTCGCCATTGGTCTGATTGATGATAAGCTGTGAGTCTCCAAACACTCGTAGCTTCTTGACGCCCAAGATTATGGCTTCTCTTAAGCCAGCGATGCATGCTTCGTACTCTGCCATGTTGTTGGTGCACTCGAACGCGATGCGCCTCGAGATAGGAATAGGGACATCATCTGGAGAGTAGAGGATTGCTCCAATACCACTCCCTTTAGAATTTACTGCGCCGTCGAAGAATAACGTCCATTCATCTTTTTTCTTCTTTTCTTCCTCTTCAATGAGCAAGAGATCTTCATCAGGGAAGAATGTCTTGAGCGGCTGATAGTCCAGGAGAGAGTGAGCCGCAAGATGATCGGCGAGGGCCTGTCCCTTGATTGCCTTTTGAGTGACATAGGTGATGTCAAACTCAGACAAGAGTAGCTGCCATTTAGCTATCCTTCCAGTGAGTGCCGGCTTCTCGAACAGGTACTTGAGCAGATTCATGTGAGCGAGGAGGAGAATAGGGAATGCAATCATGTATTGACGGAGTCGCTGAGTTGCCCAGACTAGGGCGAGGCAAGTCTTCTCGATCGGGGAATACCTGGTCTCGTAGTCGGTGAACTTTCGACTCAAATAGTATATTGCTTGTTCCTTCTTCCCGGTCTCGTCGTGTTGGCCGAGGACACAGCCAATGGCTTCTGCTGCTACCGAGATGTATAACAATAGTGGTCGTCCAGGAGTGGGAGGCACTAGGACTGGAGGATTCATGAGATACTTCTTGATGCGGTCGAAGGCGACTTGGCAATCATCATTCCATTCTTTTGGGACATTCTTCCGAAGGAGCTTGAATATGGGCTCACAGATGGGTGTGAGCTGCGCGATGAAGCGACTGATGTATTGAATTCTGCCGAGGAAGCCACGAATTTCTTTCTCTGTTCTAGGAGGGGGCATCTCGATGATTGCTCTGGTTTTGGTCTCGTCGACCCTGATGCCATCCTCGCTCACCATAAAGCCGAGGAGCTTACCTCCCATTGCACCGAAGACACATTTCTGAGGGTTGAGGCGGAGCTTGTACTTTTCTAATCTGTTGAATAACTTCTTCAGATCTTCAAAGTGTCCTTCCATTGTGCGAGATTTGACGATCATGTCGTCCACATATACTTCGAGCTCTTTGTTCATCATGTCGTGGAATAGTGCTGTCATTGCTCGCTGATATGTTGCTCCTGCGTTCTTCAGACCAAACGGCATCACCCTGTAACAGAAGGTTCCCCAGGGAGTGATAAATGCTGTCTTCTCACGATCTTCGACGGCCATCTTGATCTGATTGTAACCTGAGAACCCGTCCATGAATGAGAAGATCTTGTATCCAGCGGTGTTGTCGACTAGAGTGTCGATATGTGGCAACGGGAAGTCATCTTTTGGACTGGCTTTGTTGAGATCTCGGAAGTCGATGCACATTCGAACCTTGCCGTCCTTCTTCGGTACTGGTACGATGTTGGCGAGCCATTCAGGGTAGTTGGAGACTACCAAGAATCCCGCGTTGTACTGCTTGATGACTTCATCTCGGACTTTCAGAGCCCATTCTGGCTTCATTCTTCGAAGTTTTTGCTTCACTGGCTTCATATCTGCCTTGGTTGGCAGATGGTGTACAACGAGCTCTTCATCGAGCCCCGGCATGTCTTCATATGAGAACGCGAAGTTGGACAATCTTGGAGCTAGGAACTCTATCATTTTCTGTTTCATCTCAGGTGGCAACGATTTTCCAATGCGTACTTCCCTAGGGATCTCAGGCGTCCCCAAGTTTACTATTTCGAAATCATCGGCTACAACATTGGCTTTAGATTCGAACTTTTTGAGGAGATCCTCTAGTTCGGGAGCTGGATCATCATCTTCCTCGTCCCGAGCTTCGTCCAGACCCATGAGCTCAAAGTCTAATTCGATGTCGAAATCATATGATTCGACTTCAAACTCATGCGACTCTTTAGACGAACTTGGCACACTATTGAATGCAGGAAAGGAAATATTTTTTGGTTTTTGAGATTTTTCTGAAATTGAAATGATAGATGTTTTTGGCTTTTGAAAGTTTTTGATTTTTTTGGATTTTCGAAATTCACGGGACTTTGAACAAGCGGGCATTGCAGACCATGATTGATCCCAACTTGTTCCAAAGTTCCGGTCGCCGCTTAAACAGGCGTTTTTTTTTTGGAAGCCAGAGCCCTCAGATGGCTCTTTGGCTGATTCAAAAGTGAGGGGAACAGATGACCATTCAGGACCCCACACTTCCTCCCCTGAAGAGGTGGGGGTTGATGATTTGGGCGAAGAGTCACGATCTGGCCCAATGACCATGATTTCTTGCTGGTCGGGTTCGGGATCTGAGTCGTACTCAGTCCCTCCCGGATCACTTACCTCGCATTGCAGTTCGTCTGGTTCCACAGCTAGACACAAGTTTGGAACCTGGACATCAGACCAATCTAGGGCTGGCCACTTCCCTTTCTTGGTCCAATGGATGGGCTGCTTCTGCCCCTGGCTGATGATTGATGATGTTGACTTTGCAGAGATGGGCAAGTCGTGCCCCTTGCTAATTGGTGATGAGATGGGCGAGTCGTGCCCCTTGCTGATTGAAGTGGGCAGGTTGTGCCCCTGGCTGTTTGAAGTGGGCAAGTTGTGCCCCTGGTTGGGAGCAGGTGTCAGAGTAACCTGGTCCTGAAGCTGCTGTATTTGTCTTCCTTCTTTGTCTTCATCATTTCCTCCTTCTTCTGGAGGCTTAGCGGGTTCGAGAATCTGATCCCATCGAATGGGGGGCCACGTAGCCCAAACTAGGCTCATCGGGAGGCCTTTGTGTAGTGCAGTCGGTTGATTCCCTCCTGGATCTTTGCAAGGTTCTCCTGGCTTGACGAATTGGATGGGTGAGCACCGAAATTTCTTCCTTCTCTTGTCCATGAAGGTTGCCCTGTGTCCGAGTCCCCACTTGCGTTGGTTATATACTAGCGATACCTTTCTGGACTTGAAGTGATTCTTCATTCGGTATTTGAGGCTCAGACGCTCTGCCGGTGAGAAGACACGGTTCACCCTTGTTGGTTCTGGATTGGCGATAGAGTTCACAGTCTCAAATTCGAAACTGTGAAATGGGATGTCTTCTTCAGAGTGTTGGATATCGATGACCGGGATGTCTGGTTCAGTGGCAGCAGCATTAGAAGGAATGATGAGCTCCTTCTCTGCGTGGATAGAGATCACTTGATTTCCACAGATATACTTCACTCGTTGATGCAGGGTTGATGGCACAGCTCCCACCTTGTGCAGCCACGGTCGTCCGAGCAGCATGTTGAAAGAGGCTGATATATCCAGGATTTGGAATGTGATGGTAGAAACTTCTGGACCTATCTGTACCTCTATGTCGACTTCTCCTTCCACTAATCGGCGGGTGTTGTCGAATGCTCTGACGCATATGGTGCTGGGTCGGAATGAAGAAGGACTGATTCCCAGGCGTTCCGCGGTCTTGAGTGGGCAGACATTTAAGCTTGAGCCATTATCGATAAGGACCAGCGGAACACAGAGGTCTTTGTATCGTAAGGCTATGTTGAGGGATCGGCCATGATCGCGTCCTTCTGGTGGCAACTCATTATCGGTGAAGGTGATGGCACGTGGAGCCAGGAGTTGTCCAATCATCAAAGCTATCATTTCTGGTGCCGTATCGGAGGAGACATGAGCATCATTCAAGGTCTTGGCAAACATCTCTCGGTGTATGCGAGATGTGCAGAGTAGCTCCCATACTGAGATTTGTGCAGGGATTGACTTGAGCTGAGTTGCTACATCGTATGCGGCTTCATTTTTGTTGCCGAGGCCTGAGAGGACGCCTTTGGGATCTCCTCTATTCTGATTATCTCTTCGGATGCAACGCCCGTTGGGATTCATGTTCCCCACTTCCGCACATTCTGGATAGTGCCATGGAACCTCTTTGTAGTTTTCCTCCCTTTTGCCTTCTAGGACCACCGGTTCTTGCAACGGTGCTGTTGTGGGTACCAGATCTCCCTCATATGGAGCTTTTGCCTTGAGGACTACATTGTTGCCTGTGCCGAAGGGGTAGTATCGAGGCTTGTCTTCATAGACCACATAAGGTCGTGGTCCTGGCTTGACTGTTCCTGGGGCAGGAGGCTCCCATGGAATGAATACTGGTCCTCTTGATATGGCAGGAGGTTTCTCTGTTCGTCCGAGCTGCCGTAGCGTGATTGATATGCCTCCGGGACTTGCCCCTTGCAATATGACAGGCTTGACTGGAAGAGATCCTTCCAAGACAACGGGCTCTTGCTGCTGATGAGTGTAATCCTTCCATTGCGGATTGGATTGTTCTGGAGTTGCCCCTTGCAAGATGACAGGTTCATATGTGGGCTCGATGTATGATTGTGCTCCTTCCAGGACGACTGATTCCCAGCTTGAATGGTTGTAAAGTGCCCCTTGAACAACTGGTATATCGTATGGAGGTGCTCCTTCAAGCACTACTGGCTCGGAGATTGAAGGAAGAAAGGGACTTGCCCCTTGCAAGACTGGAGGAGGATTTGTCGGCTCATAGGTGTAGGCATGAATGGATTGAATAGGGGAGAAGAAGCGATCGATATGGTCCCCTTCTTCTATACTGTTGACAGCAGGGCCACGAGACGAACTGGGGTCCGTTGGATGCTGAGGCAGAGGATTCTGAAGGATGTTGGTGGAAGCTGCTGGAGAAGTTCCAGGGACCGAGATGACGATCTTGCGGTCATCAATCAGGTCTTGTATGGCATTTTTCAAAGTATAGCATCGATCAGTGGCGTGGCCACGTCCTTGATGGTAGGCACAATACTCATTTTCTCGGTAATTTGGAGGCAGAGGATGAGGCGGAGGCCTAGGTGTCATCAGAGTGAGTAACTGCTTTTGTACCAGCGTAGTCATGATTTGACTAAGTGGTTGGCTGAGTGGAGTGAACTTCCTGAACTCCCTGTAATTCTGCCTGTTCTGGTATGAGTATTGGCCATTTCCCCTGAACTGCTGCTGTTGTCGAGGTGGTTGTGGCTGAGGATTCTGTTGTGGCTGATACCGCTGAGGCTGATGCTGAACTTGATTCTGCTGATACTGTTGACGTCCTTGTGGGGGAGCACGTTGATTTCCTTGAGCAGCGGTGTTGATGTTGTTTACCTCTGTTGGGCGGGGAGGAGAACCATTGCGGTTTCCATTCCCGTGCCCGATAGGTCTTCCTTCCACTCTGTTCCTCTTGACTGGAGTGGCTTGATGAGGCCATGGGGAGATCGTCCCGGCCCGGATTCCTGCTTCAACTTGCTCTCCAGCACGGATCAATTGTGAGAAATTCGCATATGGATGCGAGATGAGATACCCGGATATGCCTGGGTATGTTGAATGAACAATCATGGAGATTTGTTCTTCATCGTCGATGGGTGTCCGCATTCTGGCTGCCATAGCTCGCCAACGTCCCACATAAGCTGATAGTGTTTCATCACTCCTTTGCCTGAGTGCTGCGAGGTCGGCTCTTCTGGGTGCCATGTTGAGATTATATGCGAATCTGTCGACGAAAGCCTGGGAGAGCTGTTCCCATGTTCTGATGCGGTGGCAGTCCAATGAAGTGTACCAATCTAGGGCATCGCCCTTCAGAGATTTTTGGAACAATCGAATGAGGGCCCCTTCGTTTCCTGAGATTGCACTCAGCTCTCCACAGAAGGCCTTGAGATGTGCTGTGGGACAACCGCTGCCGTCGTATCTTTTGAACTTTGGAACCTCAAAGTTTTGAGGTACCCGAGCATCTGGGAAAGGACACAAGTCTCTGAACTTGGTCGAAGGTAAGTCGATTCCTTGCTGTCGCTGAAGCTGATTTTGCAAGATCTGGAACTGCTCCCGCAACTCGTCCAGTCCTGAGTGATCTGTTCGAGCGACTGGTGCCTCCTGGAATAAGGCACGTTCTTCTTCGGCATAGTGGTCGATGTCTTCGACCCTATGGGCTTGCTGAAAAGCAACCGCGGGTTGCTGAAATTGGTTTGATGATTGAACTGGATTCTGATGAACTTGAGCTTGAACTGATGGTAACTGAACTGGAGACTGTACTGAAGGTTGAACTGGAACTTGCTGGAAATTAACTGGATTTTGCTGAATTGAAGATTGTTGGAAATTAACTGGATTTTGCTGAATTGAAGATTGCTGGAAATTAACTGGAATCCCATCGGCGGGGATGTGCTGGAATTGAAAAGTGCTCCTGTTTGCAGGAGGCTGAGATGCTGGGAAGTGACCCCCTTGTTGGGTATTCGCCACTGTCCGCTGATTGATGTGGGCTTGACACTGACCCCCATTGTGGGCATTCGCCAGTGCTGTCCCTGTTGCTGGAAATTGAATTGAAATCCCATCGGCGGGGATGTGCTGGAATTGAAAAGGTATCCCATCGGCGGGGACATGCTGAGATCTACTGAGATTGTTGTTTGCAAGATTGACTGGAAGCTGACTGGATGTTCCTGCAACGGAGGTGCTCTGAGATGGCCTTGTCGTCGCAGGAAGATATTGAGAAGGATGCCCCACAGCGAAGGGCTGAGATGGCTGCTGTCTGTAGTCTTGGGCAGACTCCGATGGTTGTGCTTGATTTGAACTGGAGGCCGGGAGGACCCGGCATGGCTGCTGAGCTTGCTGAACTGGGCCAACCTGATTGTTGGCTGCTGCGGTGGTTTGTGCTTGCATGAATTGCAAGAGCATTTCTTGCATTGCTCTCATTCTTTGTGCCAATTCTTGTATGATTGGCGTATTGTCAACGGGCTGTTGCGCTGGAGGTTGCGCTTCGGCTATTTCGAGAGCAAGGAAGTGATGGGTTTCTTCTTCGTGGTCGGACATGGCTTGCTGAGCCCGAGTGCGGATTATGCTGCGGAAGGGAAGTTGTCTACGCGTACGTTGAGCCCGAGGAGGCGCAATGGTGAGGACTGTACTCTACTCTTTTTGGGTTTTGGGATTTTCTATTTTTTTTTTGTTTTGGAATTTTCTATATTTTTTTTTGTGTTTGGGTTTGGGTAGAATGCTATGCGGATGAGATTGTATGAGGATTAATGACTTTCAAGTACGGGAAGGATTCTGTTTTTCAAGTCGGATCACGACTAGTGGGACTAGCTTATCCCCAGTGGAGTCGCCATTCTGTGGACCCTCGCCGATTTTCCGCGCGCTCCCACACGACGTCGTTCTCCCTTTCCTTTCGGAAGAAGAAGAAGAAGAGGAAGTGCGTGAGTGCGAAATCGCCGTTTGTGCCACTGGCTTGCCTCGTTCTCGAGGGCTTCGTTTGGTTGTCGTATTGAGCTGGATGTGTTTAAGTGGATTTATATAAGACCAGAGTCGCCACTAGCCAGTTACTTCGAATCTACAGTCGGCTAGACCCCGTAGAAACGTTAGAGAAGGGGATCTGAAGATCCTTTCCTCTAAAATGACTCCTGTTGATCTGCGGTCAGAGATTCAAGATAAGGGATCACGGTTACAGGATGGGAAGAGGTTAAGCACCCCACACACTGCCCGTACCGAAGTACGGTCTCTACTTCACAGAATCGATCGAATATTTGAAAGTCTAGTTTAATCCTCGTATATTCTCATGAATGACATGATGCATGAATGCGGGTCTGAACAGTAAGAGTTTCTGATGGGCAGGTTCCAACAACGGGCAAGCCCAGAGCGTACGCTCGAACTGACAGGTGCTTAATATAAGACGTATGCAGTGTGCTTGAATGATCAAGGTGTTTTATGGTGAAGCATGAATGCAGGTCTGAACAGTAAGAGTTTCTGATGGGCAGGTTCCAACAACGGGCAAGCCCAGAGCATACGCTCGAACTGACAGGTGCTTAATATAAAGACATATGCATGTGTACTTGACGGATCAAGGTGCTAGTAGTGAAGCAGGGGGGTTGGAAGAAAAGTAAATGTTGCACTTATGCTAGATGCGAATGAGATGATGCTGGAAAAAGAGTAGCTGGATGGACGGAGGTGTCGCAAGGGTTGGCTTCGAGTGGCTGGATCAAGACTTAGATGGCTTGGGAGGCTTGGACCAGTGGTCAGGCTGGGCTGGACCAGGGTTAGACTCTCTTCACTCGGGCTCTCCTTGGTGGAAAAATGGGCTAAAGGGTGGAGAGATGGACTCAGAGCTCTCGGGCTGAAATGGACTCGAATGGCTTGTTGAAATGAGAAGGGGAGGGGGGTATTTATAGCAGCGGACAAGGGCATTCTCGTAATTTTTTCCGGGCGGCCTGCCATGGGCCGCCCGTACGGCCGCTCCTCGGTTTCCAGCGAGTACGGCCGTTCCCTCGGGGCTGCTGTTGGACTCGCTGGTCGACTCAGTGAGTTGACTCAGCGGGTCGACTCGGTGGTTTGACTCGACGGGTTGACTCGACGGGTTGACTCGGTGTTTTGACTCGACGGGTTGACTCAGCGGGTTAACTCAGCGAGTTGACTCAGTGAGTTTGACTTTTTTTTGGGTCTTTTTGACTGGACTTTTTTATGGGGGGTTTTTCAGGGTGATTTTTAGGACTGGGTTGACTGGGTTCAGGCTTGAACTGGGCTATGGAATGGGGCTTACAAGGGTGAGTTTGGCTGAGTTTGGACTTGGGATTTGGGGGTATGGTCCTCCGTTCAACCAGCTATCTCTACCAATAGTGTAGCCGAAGGTGGGGTGTCTACACCTAGCTACTAGGTCAATGTCCAATCCAAAGCCGGCCTGACCTGCCACGGTGGGCCTTCCAGCCCATTGCCACCGTCGCATGGATTCCGTGGAGACACGTGGATGGCCCTGCAGACCAATGCACGGTCCGGATCAATGTAAGGTGGACCACACCTGTGAAGGTACAATGGTCCAAGCACATAATTGATAATTCCTCGAAGTACCTTTCCGGTACTCATCCACCGTCCAGGTGGAAGGCATGCATGGATGTCAATCCAAATAGTCCAAATAATAAACTGACTGATGATCCTGATCGTCCAATTGAACGGACGGTCAGAAAGAAAATGGTAAGTGGACCACAGAATCAATCCGTGGTCAATGCAAGCAACAACAGTGGACACTCAACTGGAATGAAATGGTCAAGATCATACCAACATGAAGATTCTCAGGGAAACGTTCATCCAAGTTGAGCCAATCATACCAACGGCATTAATCGCCGTCCGTTATGGTTCAAGTGCATTAGATTGTATAAGAGCCACATGTGTGACTCGATCAAAACCGTCTATATAATATAATGGATGGGTTTGTTGGAAATATCGAACGGTCACTTTGAAGAAATCGATGGTACAAGATCAATGAACTATAGCATTATGCAATCCATATGATTTCGTAGTTTGACCTCTCGGCAGTGGGTCCCAGTAGGTCCAAGGGGAAATAGGCCATCGACCAGTATACATATTATTTTATTGATCCTGACCCTCCAATCGGTGGCAAACAAATGGACACAAAAACAAGTTAATTTATTAGATGGTTAGGATCCTTCCATCGAGAAAATCATTGGTTGGTAGCTAACTGATGTGAGAGACCGTGAGATGCATGGTCCAGATCAGCATTCAATGTTTCACATATACATTACATGATCCGACCGACCTATTTATAAATGGGTCTGAGTATTTATAAATGGGTCTTGAGTCTGGTAGAAGGAGATCCACCTGTACCAATTTATAAATGGGTCGGTTGGGTCTAATGGGTCTAAATTTAAATATGGTATACAAGCATTTTTACTAGATTTAAAACTGGGTCTGGACAGTTCCAGGCCTACAAGGATCCCTTGTAACATAGATTAAACCTGACCCATTTATTAAATGGGTTCCGTCGGGTCAGGTCGGGCCTAATATAAAGGGAACTAGATCCAAATTTTATAAATGGGTCGGGTTTAATGAGTCTAGATTTAGATATGGTATGCAAGCATTTTAACTAGATTTAAAACCGGGTGTGGACAGTTCCGGGTCTAGAAGGGTCCCTTGCAACATAGACCAAACCTGCCCATTTTCTAAATGGGTTCAGGTTAGGTCAGGTTGGACCTAATATAAAGGAAACCAGATCCAAACCCGTTTAGCAACTGGGTCTGTTCTTGGACCAGACCCATACCATTTAACAAATGGGTCAAGTCTGGGTACCCCATCGGGTCCACTGACCCATTTACAGCCTAGTAGCAGTCCTCCAAACAAGTTTGGGCCTAGGTTTTCCTGCCTCAAGCATAGGTTTTAAAGCCCAATAGAACAATAGCTGGCCCGAGCCTAGGTTCTGCAAAATGTTCTAGAAAGGCCTGCCTGACCAAAGCCCAAATATGGCCGTATTGCCCTGTATGGCCCATAGGCAATACTGGTATGCATCCGGCCATTCGTAGAGGTTTCAGAAGGGTAAGCTTTCGAAAATAGAGGCCCAATTAGTAAATGGGTCAGACCCGGCCCTAACTCTGATCAATAATGTGGTCAGGCTCAGGCTGACCGGGCCTAGCCTGATCCAAGGCCTAGGCCGGCCTGAGCCCAGCCACCCACTTTTGTGTAAGATATGGACTGTTCATTAGGTGTGCCCCACCGTGCATGAACCCTAAAACAGCTAGAATGTGATCGGGCTGGGCTGATAGCACTTACATATTGCCCAAATCAACCGATTTAGGCCCAGGCCGATCCACGGTCTTAAAATATTTCAATCTAAGCATGCCCCCAAGTGGCCCAGAGCGGAAAGTTGAACCGGACAGCCTGGCCCATTGATTGCCCTAATTTCAATACCTAACATGGAAGTGACTGGAGATAGAGATTTGGCAGCCGTCCAAACAGGCCCATATTGGATTTCATTTGGAGAAGTAAACTCCAAGGGATTTCCTTTGAAAAAGAAGCCTCTGGAAGGTTCCATGTACCCAACTCCCATCCCTTAGCCCACCTTTTTCTCCCCTACCATCCTTTATCCTGTGAACTTCATGAGAGGAAATGATATGGTAGAGCAGGTATAACTGGGATGTGGTAGACCCATCTCAACATAGTACACGTGGCAGGGGCAGGGAAACGTATCGTGACCGTTCATCCATTGAGTGGCACTTATAATGGATGCTCCATGCTCAAAAACTAATCTTATCGGACAATTCTAGCCATCACTTTTGATTACTTGCTGTTTTTGTTTTCTACCATTGTTTTGAAGGTATTGATCAGATATCTCGGATTATAGTTTCCATGAGTATTTTGAACCATTGATCATCCGTGATGGGCCAACAAGATGTACGGTATATAAAGTAACCCTTCTGCTGCGATGTACTGTGGGATGTGGATCTACTGTGGAGAGAGTGCCCATTTTTCGGTATGGACCAACTGTAGAGAGACTCGGGAGAGTGCCCTTTTCCTGCTTTTTTTCGGAAGCAGGTTCGGTGGATCCCCGGATCCACCAAAGTCGGTGGATCCCTGACTGTGGGTCCCACCGTGATGTATGTGCCTTACATCCAAGCCGTCCATCCGTTTTGAAAACTCATTTTCGGGCATGATGCAACAAACGAAGAAAATCCAATTCTTACATAAACCATACCACAGGAAACAGGTGATTGACCATTAAAAACCTTCTTGTGGGCCACAAAAACTTTGGATCAAGATGATATTTGTGTGTTCCCTTCATCCAGGCCTTTGTGACCTTAGCAACAGGTTGGATGGAAAATAAAAAAATCCGGTAGCCCCCAATAAGCTTTTAATTGTGGATGTTCAATCACCACTCTTTCCTGTGGTGTGGTCAACCTGACATTTGGATATGCTTCATTTTTTGGAATCATGCCCTAAAATGAGTTCTAAAAACGGATGGACGGTGTGGATATATCACGGTGGGCCCACAGCCAGGGACCCACTTGAAAGGGTCTTTTTCCAGGGCCATGTGATGTCCTATTCCTGAACAGTGGCCTTGACTGATCTGGACCTGTCATCTGGTGATGATATGAAAGTAATGGATGATGAGCCAACCATGTCAGGACATGCGTAGTAGTTTCACATCATTGGATGTCTTAGATGATAAGTCGTCCACATGTGGGCCCCACCCCCCCATGTGTATTGGATCCTGAGCAGGATGCTGATCAAAGATCATATGGCTCCATGTGACCGAAAGCTTACAATGTGGGTGGAAAAAAACAAGGAGATGTGACATGGGTTGCCTCATGGAGGTGGGCCATCAGACTTAAAGGTGGACCCCACTCATTCCCTGGTCCAAGGATAAGTCCTTACAGATGAAGCTGATGGATTTCCATCATGATTTAACACATGAGCCTGTCCCTGATGTGTTCTTGTGTTTTGGTTGCATTGACTGGTGGATATTGTTTTCATATTAGAGTGGTATTTACACGTCGCGATGGACACTTATTGGTACATCGCGACGAATCAGTCAGTGGATTCAAACCATCCATTCGATGGGCCCTACTTTTATTTATATCTTAAATAGACAATCCATCCATTCTGATTAATAAAATTCTATTTTCCGTACATTTAAAAGCCTCAGATCAGACGCGTGGGGTTAATGAATTGCCGTGTATTTCCACTGTGGCCCATTTACAGTAGGATCTCCTGGAACGGACGGTCTGGATTTACCGACTGTGAAGCCAAATGCACGCTGGCAAAACATGATGAACCCGCCAAGTTTCATCGCAATGCACCAGGAAGATCCTCAAATTTTTAAATATTTTATTAAAAATTTCAGACATAGCCCACTAGGATTGGATCTGTAAAGGCTGTGGACCGTTCACATTAAAATATGCATTTCGAGCAATTATCCGAATATATGTGCCAAACATTCTCTGATCAAACAGTGGTGATGTGTTGGGCCCACCACCAGCTCGACTTTATAAACCATCTTAGGTGGGCCCCACATCTCCCCAGCGAGTTTGTGGCCCTGCTGTGCGTACAATGAATTTGGTGTGGATAGGCTATGTTACATCAGATCAGATGCAGTTCTTCTTTTATGATGTGAAAATGAAAGGCACCGGATCTTTGATTGAAATGGCCCTCACTTTCAACGACTTTGGACTGTCCTACATCTTTTTGTAAAAAAGAAGGATGGTCCACTGGATTTTCAAGATCATGGGCACATGTTTTCAACGCCAGAAATTTCACGGTCCTGATGCATCATATCGTGAACAGTGTCCTTATGTGTCCGGATAGTACAAGTGGGGCCCCTAGTTAGATCATCTGAACCGTTAAACGGATTATCCCAACCATGGATTGTGGATATAGCTGAAATGTTTCTAATTCAAAATTACAAGTGATAAATAATATTGTCTTTTTTTTTGGACCGTTGCTTTACTATTTTTCTGTGACTATTTATTATTGGACGTTGATCAAAGGGGTGGAATCTTCCAATTCGGGATATTTTTCGTTCATCCCACATCCACATGGGGAGCGATCAGGTAAACGGTTTGGATCAGCTAACAATGGGCCCCACTTGATCGAACTCTCTGGTGAATTTCATGAAATCATGAAAGTGCATGGCAAGAGTACAATGTCCGCTTGTAACCGTTCACTTGTCAAGCTATCCACCATACACGTGACATACATGTGCAGCGATCCAGACAGTCCAAATTGTGATCCCCACCGTCGATGGAACATGGGGCGAAAATCATGCTATTTTTGGACGATCCTAAATGTCTATCCGGTGGCCATCAGAACGGACTCTTGGAAAGAAATTGATCGGTTGCTTAAATTCCACCGGCGATGATGATTAAGAGCATCTTGTCATTGTGATATTTGAACTACAGTTAGATCCAAGAGGTTTTGGACGGTCTGGATTGGCTTGCTTGCATGTCACGTACACTATTGATGAGTTGCTACATTTAGATGCAAGAGTTTTTTTTTTTTTTTTTTTTTTGAGTAAAATGGTTGTATGAGGAAGACTTGATTGCACGGAGCTCATGTACTTAAAAAGGTCCGTGGGATGCCGATCCAAAACTCAAGTGGGCCACACGACTGTGAAAGTGGAGGTAGAATGCTTACCAATGAAATCTCCTTACGGCTCATGTAAGTTTTGTTAATCTTGGCTTTCGCATCATCTTCTAATGGCGATTTGAATCGGCAAGGCCTTCTTAAATTCACAAGAAAAAATCTCAAATTAACGGTAAAGTGGATAAAAATTGAAATTTTTCTTGAGGAAATAATAATAAAATTCTTAAAAAATTAAGTTTGGAAGGGATTATATATCCCAAAGCAAACCCCTAAATACAACTAATCCTAAACAAATAAGGAAAGAAAATATAAAAAAAATGCGCAAACTTCCATCATCTGTTGACTGATCAATTTGACGGGTTGAATTGACCCAAAAAAGGCTTGAGAATAAAATAAAAAATTATGTGAATTTCAACATGTTGAATTGGACTTTCAACCTGTATAAGTGGATTTCAACCTGTCTAAACTAGTAGAAATTGTCCAGGAACCAATCTACAATTTCTGATGGAATTTGGACCTATCGACTCAATCGGTCGATCGATCAAACTATGCTGAATTTTGTCGATTTCTTTATAGGCTTCTTCTGGCCCATGTGTGTTAGGAACGTACTTGATCCACGTCCTACATGAAACCCCTCTACTGGAAAAAACTCCTCATCAAGTTCTTCAACGGACTTGGTTCACAATACGTGTTCAACTTTGGGCGCCGGCGTTTTTTAGTCTCCTTCATCCACGCCACATCGACTTCCAGTTCACATAGAAGATAAAGTTCATCAACTGCTCGATTAAGTATTTCAAAGAGAAAGCACTATAATCGTTGTCTAAACCTTTCTTTGCTTTCCCCTAGTTCACCTTCTACTATATCATCCTGCAATGCCCTCCAATCTTCCACAACAGATGTTAACGAAGCATCACCTGAAGCTATAGGATCACTTTTTTTATTTTATTTATATGAAAGTAAAACAAAAATCTTGACGACTTCGGCCCATTGTTAAAACCTGATTGATTGATTTCCTCCAAGTGTAGAGGTTCAATTGTAATATTCCTGTGAGTACGGGGTCGATCCCACGAAGACAGTCTACTGAGAAAGCTTCTCACAGATCAACTAAACAGGTAATGAAAATAGATATCAAAGGATCTATCCCAAATAAATTAAGGATTTGGATTGATATGGAAAAATCAAACCAAAGCATCAAAGTTTCACACATGGATTTAACAAACCATCTATCATGACTGATAATGATAACTCAACTAGATAAGAACACTATGGTTTGTCTAGTTGGAATATTTAACAATTAAAGCATATAAAAAGGAGTAGAAAATTGTCAAGGATTAGAAATCTTAAGTTCTACATCATTAAAACATACTTTTGGGCTCTAGGGATTGTAAGGATTTGAGATTCATGAGATCACAAATCAAACAATTTGGAAGATCAAAAGCCTCTCCAATCTAGGAAATCTGTATTAGCTAGATCTAAGCATCCACCATACAGTTCTCACATGATGGATCAAAGATTTTCCTAATACATGATAACATGTATCAATCTTAAGATCCAATCATGAAATCATTAAGGAATCATCATGATGGATAATCTATTGAATCCATGTGCTTCCCTTCTAGCTCTGACTAGAAGAGAATTAGAAGCACATGTTTAAAAACGAAAATGGACAAGAAAAGAATAAATAAAAGAGGAGAAGAATTGCAATAATAAAAAAAAAACTTGAATTAATCTAAAGAACTTACACCTTAATGAACTTGCATGAATGAAGAATCAAGTAAAAAAATCTCTCTCTCTCTCTCTCTCTCTCTCTCTCTCTCTCTCTCTGGAAACTCCTAGGAAAGAAATCTAAAAGAAAAGGAAAACATGGGAATATCATTTGTGGAATTCGGCTCCCCTTTTATAGACTTGCACCGTCTCAAAATTCACAATTTAACAGCCTCAGGGCTATTTCTGCACTTTCTGCATATTGCTTTTCCAGCCCTACAGTAATGGATTTGGACTTTTCAGGACATTTTCTGCACCATTCAAGCATCGTATCACCATCTCTTGGACTTTAAATCACCCTTTTAGCTCGAATTCATCATAATTTACACAGTCACTATTAAACATGAAAACACATGTAATTAGATCACTTTAGCCACATAATTCATGTAAACGAAAGATGAACGTGGGGTTAAACATGCAAAATTTATCACTCAACACACCCCTCAACCAACATTTTGCTAGTCCTCGAGCAAAATATGTGAAATTAAAAAAAAAATGTACCAAACTTATCAATCAAATACATTAGAGTTCCAGAATAAGTTACACATAACCTAGGTAGAATAATGAAAATGTATTCCAATTCCTTGATAAATTCCAATAAATTGAGTTACCTAGATTCTTCAAAATTTAGAATAATTATGATTTAACACTCACTTGTACATGATGATACTGGAGTACCTAAAGTTAACGGTTGTATAAGTTAGTCTATTCACTCACCTCCAATCATCCTTATGTTCACAGGGTCACCTCGAACACCAGCTCACTCACCTAATCTTAACATCACGCATTTGATTTTTTTTTTCAATTCTCATAAATATAACATTATTCTCTCACCCTACTTCATTAGACAGCTGAAGAATCCAAAATGCTTACTTCAGACTGACTAAAACACAGCAATGGTAACGACTCAGGATCAAGTCCCAGCCCCAGATTACCAGTTCTCCTACGGCTGACTGATTTTTTCTCATAATGTTTTTTTTTTCCTTTTTTTTTTTGCAACATTTTTTTTTTTAGGCTTACTGGTCTTAGTTTACCTATAAACTTAAGGCTGTGAAGTTTATGATTCAACTAACTACACTTCCATTAACTTAGGCATCAAGTGTGCCATGTGAAAAATGAGTGTCAAGTTCTAATATATTCTAACTTATTGATTAACCTAGTTAACTTATCAATGAAATTTTTCAGTCCTTGAAATTTAAATTCATTAATTGCCTTTGTTAGTTGTCTACATTCTGGAATCCATGTATCCTTTTAACAAGTCATACTACACAATTTCTGAAAAAATATTTGAAACAAAAAAATTTCGCACATTTTAGGTATGTATGATGACTTAAACTCACAAAAGTGAAAATAAAATGACTCAAAGAAATTTCAAAATTGACTCAATTTGCAGATTCAGTGGCATACTCCCCACCCCTCATCCTAAAATTTACATTGTCCACAATGTAAATGATAAAGCATATAATGCAAAATAAATGAACAAAGTAAAAACAAAGTGAAAGGGATGAGTATCACCTGAAAATGAAGAACCATCTGCAACACACTAGCAAAACAAAAGTAAAAAAAAAAAAAAAAAAAAAAAAAAAAAGAAAAAAAAAAAAGAATTAAAATGCACTAGTGAAAGGAAACTAGCCCTAGTCCTAAACTAGCCTAAAATTATTCTTCTATGAAATTGTTTGAGGTCAATCAGAGTATTTTGGCTCATGGAGAGTGATGGACTCCTCTCCCAAATGAAAGTTTTCCACATATGGCTTTAATCTTTGGCCATTCACTTTGTATATGTTGCCATTACGTGAATTTTCAATTTCAATGGCCCCATGAGAATGAACATTTTTCACTATGAATGGGCCTGTCCATCTTGATCTCAACTTACCCGGAAAAATTGGAGTCTAGAATTATAAAGTAGGACCTTTTTCTGAGGTTCAAAGGTCTTCCTCAGAATTTTTTTATCATGAAATGCCTTAGTCCTTTCCTTATAAATTCTAGAGTTTTCATAGGAGTCTCTTCTTAGCTCCTCCAACTCATTTAACTCTAATTTCCTTTGCCCACTTGCTTAGTCCACGTTAAAGTTGAATTTTTTTATTGCCCAATATGCCTTATGCTCTAATTCAACGGGCAAGTGGCATGCCTTTCCATACACTAATCTGTACAGAGACATTCCAATCGGGGTCTTATAAGCAGTCCTATAAGCCCAGAGAGCGTCAGATAGTCTAAGAGACCAATCATTCCTATCTGGTCTTATAGTCTTTTCCAAAATTCGCTTAATCTCCCGATTCGAGATTTCGGCCTGTCCACTTCTTTGTGAATGGTATGGGGTACTTTGTGCTTTATGCCATATTTCTTCATCAAGGTTTCAAATGACCTATTACAAAAGTGAGACCCGCCATCACTAATGTGACTTTTGGGGTTCCAAATCTAGAGAATATATTATCTTGAAGGAATCGTAGGACCGCTTTGCTATCATTGGTCCTACATGAAACCGCTTCAATCCACTTGGAGACATAATCCACACCGACCAATATGTAATGAAATCCAAAAGAAGGTGGGAATGGTCCCATAAAATCAATGCCCTAACAATCAAATATTTCTAATGGTAATATTGGGGTCAATGGCATCATGTCGCGCCGGGACACACTCCCCAATCTTTGACAGCAGTCACAAGCAATACACAAAGCATGGGTGTCTTTGAACATGGTGGGCCAATAGAAACCACACTGTAGAATTTTTGTAGTGGTTTTCTTAGTAGAAAAGTGGCCACCATATGCTTCTATGTGGCAAAAGAAAATGACACTATGGACCTCATCTTCCGGAATACACCTGTGAATGATTTGGTCAGCCCCATACTTATATAAGTACGGGTCATCCCAAAAGAAATTCCTTACCTCGATTTCAAACCTCTTTATATCTTGTGCCTTCCAATGATGTGGCACTCTACCTGTCACAAGATAATTTACTATATCTGCATACCAAGGGAGGTGAGAGACTACAAATAACTGCTCATCAGGGAATGTGTCATGGATATGTGTCTCCTCAATGAAATCATCCAGGACGAATCAGGAAAGATGATCGGCTACTACATTCTCTACTCCTTTCTTATCTTTAATTTCTAAATCAAATTCCTGGAGTAGGAGGATCCATCTCAAAAGTCTTGGCTTTGCATCTTTTTTAGATAACAAATATTTCAAAGCCGAGTGGTCGGTGAACACGATCACTTTGGGTCCTAACAAATATGACCTAAACTTGTCCAAAGCGAATACTACTGCAAGCAACTCTTTTTCAGTTGTTGAGTAGTTCACTTGGGCCGAGTTTAAGGTTTTACTTGCGTAGTGAATAACATAGGATCGTTTATCTTTCCTTTGGCCTAAAACAACCCATATTGCAAAATCACTTGCATCACACATCAATTCAAAAGGAAGTGTCCAATCTGGTAGTCGCATAATGAGTGCAGTAGTAAGAGATGTTTTTAATTTATCAAATGCACTTACACAATCATTCGTCCACTTAAATGAGACATCCTTTTGAAGGAGGTTACTTAAGGGTCTAGCAATGGCGTTAAAATCCTTAATGAACCTCCTATAAAAGCCACGTGCCCAAGGAATGATCGCACGTCTCTAACTGATCTAGGGGTAGATAGATTGGCAATGATATCTACTTTTGCATAATCTACCTTAATTCTATTTTCAGAGATGACATGGCCTAAGACAATTCCCTTTTGGACCATGAAATGACATTTCTCCCAATTTAACACAAGGTGCTTCTCTTCGCACCTAGACAAGACTAGAGACAAGTTATTCAAACATTCTTCAAAACTAGAACCAAATACAGAAAAATCGTCCATAAAAACCTCCAAAAAATGCCCAACCATATCAGAGAAAATGATTATCATACATCATTGGAACGTGGCTGGGGCGTTGCACAGTCCAAATGGCATTCATTTGTAGGCAAACGTGCCAAATGGACATGTGAACGTGGTTTTCTCTTGGTCTTCCGGGGCGATTTCTATGTGGTTGTACCCGGAATATCCATCCAGGAAGCAGTAGAAGGAATGACCTGCTACCCTCTCTAAGATCTGATCAACAAATGGTAGAGGGAAGTGGTCCTTCTTAGTGACCAAATTAAGCTTCCTGTACTCAATGCACACACGCCAACCCGTGGTGACACGTGTTGGTATGAGTTCATTGTCGGAGTTTTGCACAACGGTTATTCCAGATTTCTTCGGAACCACTTGGGTTGGACTCACCCACTGGCTATCGGATATTGGGTAAATGATACCCACATCCAACAGCTTGATCACCTCATTCTTGACAACCTCCATCATATTTGGATTTAATCTTCTTTGAGGTTGTCTAATTGGCTTGGCATCCTCATCCAGGTGAATGCGGTGGTTGCATATAGAAGGGCTTATACCCTTTATATCAGAGATAGTCCAACCTAGGGCCCCTTTATGGTTCCTTAGAATATTCAACAACTTGATCTCTTACTCCTTGTCTAGGAGAGAAGAGATCACCACTGGATATGTTTCATTTTGACCTAAATAAGCATACTTGAGCTCATTAGGCAATGACTTTAGATCAAGTTTAGGAGCATTGGTTAGTGACGGTAGAGGTTGCAAGTCCTCAGTGGTTTGGACTTCATAACGCGGCCCCCATCGGTATATACCAATATCCTGAGTGGTGTTTCTATCAATGGTTTCACAAAATTCAGCGATAACATTTTCAAAATCAGATTTTTCTAATTTTCTAACAACATCATTTAACTCCTTGTTGGGGTCCCAAATAGCGGACATTCTTAAAATAAGCCAAATAACCGCATACCTCTGAAGGAATCACACGAAGAACGCCTTCCGGCGCACGCAAAATGGAAGTGTACGTGACTTCCCTAGACTTAGCCAAAATTCCCTAGTGGGCCCCGCCGATCACCATGTTCGAAACCGCCCGGAAATGGACCCGCAACTCCGTCACTATTTATGATGAACAATGCAAGTGATTGCGCAACGAAACAGGCCCCGCAAACCCTCCGAAAATCAAAACCCAACCGGTGGAGCCCACATTTACGTGTCCAACGCACCCTGAAACCCGAGCACCCCACGCATCCAACGCACCCTTAAAAGAACAGCACGTTGGCCTGCCATTCGCGAAGTCCCACGCATCCAACGCACCTTGAAAACTGATCAACGCACCCCCACGATCCATGGACGGTTAAGAGATGGGTTCCAGGTGCGTGAAGCCTCACGCACTCGGCAAATAACCTCACGCACCCGTATGAATTTCGGGCACTTGCGATCAAATAAACAGGTGCGTTGCGGACATTTGACAGATGCGTGATACGTGGCAGCTTCCTATTGGCCGAGTTCACCTATAAATACCCCTCGCCCCGCTCATTTACACAACAACAAAAATGAGAGAGGGAGAGCAGCCGCTGCCGGAGACCCAAAAATCCCCGCCGGAATCCTCGCCGGAACACCTTTCCGTCCTTAGGAATCCCATTTTCGAGCGCGGATACGTTACTACAGGTCCGGATTTCATATATTTAAAATGCACCTGTAAAAGGACCTCACGCATCCAAAAGGACCCCACGCATCCGTCAATTCAGCCCCCACGTGTCCGTAAATTCAGCAACAATCAAAATTGGTGAAATGGACCCACGCATCCTGGAAATACACCAACGCACCCCTAAATTCGTCTTGAAATCGACATTGAATTGACAGGTGCGTGGAGCCCCACGCACCCGTAAATCAAGACTCACGCACCCAGAAATCAGCCGATTGTAGAACGTGTTAACAGGTGTACCAGGCTCAATTTTGAGTATTTTCAAGGTCCGTCGGGGCCTGTCTTGGGTATTTCGAGCATTCCGGACGCAATGGAACGGCCAAACGAAAGTTTCGAGAACTCTAAATGAGCGGAGTCTAGCATCTTCGAGACTTAACCCGGTTCGACGCGATGAACGGGGTAACTTCCCGGAGAGGAGTCGCCAACATCCAGAGCTATGCAAATATGCTGACATTTACGTTCACTGTAAAGGCATGATCCGATTTGTGCCAAAAGCTAGACCAGCAGGGCCTTGATTACCACAATGAATCATGACCAAGGAGCTTCTATTCTCTACAAACCAGTTACTCAACTGCCACAACACAACAGTCGATGCCCTACCCATCTAGACAATATCCGTCGGTTGGACTGCGCAGGTACACACAACTGTAGAATGGACTTCCCGAGGTCACCTGTCCCTACATTGACAAGCGCGGGCCCAGAGTCGTCCATCTCAGTAATAAACCCTGACAGTTTCAACCCGGGTATCCTGTTAAACTATGGAACATAGACATCCGACTAATACAAAGGTGGTTCAGTACACAACAGAACAAATACAAGCCCCATGGCCACAAACTTTAAAATCATAGTCCCTGCTGACTAGTCTTTTGCCTTTTAATCAAGGGTCATCGATCATTCGATGTAATTAAGGGCCCGTGCCAGACCACAGCCTGGAATGTACAAGATCTTAGAATCTCTGGAATAAAATTCGCCCTGCGATATCTCTTCTCTTGTGTACTTTTGCGAATGCTTGTGATTGTCTATGAATGCTTTCATTACTCAGAACCCCAGAGCAACCAAACACCACATTCCAGAGAATGTGCCCCGCGGTTCATTTTCTAGTTCCAACAAACTGGCGACTCTGCTGGGGATCGAACCTGGAATCTCTGGTTATGTCTGAGCATAGAAACACTCTAAGATCAATCATCTGCAAACATGAATTTACGCATAGGAAAAGTTACCGCGAGGCGTAATGTTTCGGCGCCCCTCGGGCGTCAAACTGGCGACTCTCAACGGGAATGTTCTTCCCTTCATCTTTAAGGCAATAGATATTCAAAAAGGTTTTCGAACCCACAAATTTTCATAACTACACGTATTTGTCTCCGCCTTGCTTATTTCTGTCAATTTATGCACTGCGATCGATGGGCTCATACTCCCGACCGCACTTGTGAACTGTTCTGACGATTTTTATGACACTACAGAATTAGCAAGGTACTAGGACAGACAAGAGAAATGGCGTGCTCAATAAACAGTTTGTGCACTTTCCTTGCCACCGGAGGCTTCAGCTTCCCTCGCTTCATCCCGACCACGACAACTGCCTCTAATTCAGGATGGCAGTTGGTCGAAACACTCCGACAAAAGAAAGAGCAGAAGAAAGCAGCCAGTTTAGCAGCATATAAGAAGGTGGATGTCACAAGACCTCGCCCCGCAAACAAGAGACAATGGCAGCCAAAACGGGGGCAGAAGACCCCTACAGGCAGGAGGGTTGCGCCAGCAGAGCCCGCAATGCCAGCAATAACAATTGAGCAGTTCCCGCCGTTGCCCAAAACCTCTCGTACCCCACAAAGAACCACCGGGCTCGTAAATGAAAAGCCCAAGTCCACGACGATCCTCATACTAAGACAAGGACCGGTCCGAAAAATCCAGTTGGCACAAGCAGTGATGGTGCAGGTGGCTGCAGAGGCAGAGGAAGAACTGTATGAGACGGAAGAGTTACCTCCGTTACAAGATCAGATCGACAGGTTGGTAGAGGCTAACCGTGAGACAAATGAGCGAATGAAGGCCATCCAGGAGGCCTTGACCACTTTGATAGCACAAAACGCTGCCAGAAGTGCCGCACCACCCACCCACCAGTCGGCGGAGGAATCTCAAGGTGCAGCAGAAGATCCGGTTGAGCCAGAGCCGCCCATCCAACCCAGAGTCATACCAGTGGGACGCGCACCGCTCTCCACATCTCACGTATCACTGAGAAGAGCTGTCCCAAACGATAGCCCATATGATGCAGCAGGAAAAGGAGAAAGAGAGGAAATGTAGCTACAAATATCAGGTTCCGTACCCACCAGAAGTAGAGGAGGTACCATTTTCGGCCAACTTTAGATGCCCGGACTTAGAAAAGTTCGACGGTAGAGGGTCGCCAGAGGAGCACATCACCCACTTCCTAACTACATTGGGAAACTGGTCTGCAGTCCCGCAATACTGCATGCGGCTATTTGGATCTACCCTAATAGGGAAAGCTTTCCAATGGTACATGTCGCTACCAGCCGGCTCTGTGAGAACATGGGAGCAGATGCAAGATGCCTTCATCTCAAAATTCTTCGCAACAGAGAGAGAGATCTCGTTAACAGATCTTGCAATGGTCCGACAGAGAAATGGTGAGCCAGTTGAGAAGTTCATCGACCGATGGGGAACCACAGCGGCTCAATGTCGAGAATTACCCAGCGAAGGCGAGCAGATGAAGATGTGTCTAAAGGCTTTAGACCCGATGATTTCGTATGGCCTGTCAGGCAACACCTTCAACTCCTTTCGCGAATTAGCAACAAAGGCACACTTGGTAGAGGAAGCAGCATCTCGAGTAAGCTTCAGGCCCGAGAGACAGAAAAGAGAGACAGGAAGAGTGGTGGAGGCCCACCAGGTCGACAGGAGCAGGGATCCGAAAGACCGAAAACGCCCCGCTACGAATCATGGGACAGAGGTGAAGACGGCAGATGTACCAGATAAAGGTAAAAGGCCATATGTGCCCAAACGTGTGTCTATAGCCGAAAGAGAAAAGGCGACGGCCCCTACACATTCGACATGGTCGATTTAGTTCCGATCATGGAACAGTTAATCGAAGAGGGCCTGACACGCCTACCAGAACCGATTCGCCCCCACGAGGTCGGACGAACGAACGACCCTAAATACTGCAAATATCACCAGTGCATCAGCCATCAGACGGAAGATTGCTTTTCCTTAAAGGGAAGAATACAGCGATTGATCAATCAAGGGGTCATCAGCATGAAGGTACCTGAGACAGTGAAGGAGGCAGTCCGGGCAATCTCAACAGTCCCGATAGAAGGTGAAACCGGCCGATCAACCCTGCTCCCTAAGCCACAGGAACCATGGACCCCAGCCAGTAGCAAGAAAAGACTCGAAAACGGACAGAGACTCGTGAGGCGAAAGAAGAACAGAGGAACGAAGTCGCAGGGGCGGGGGCAACTCATGACGAGCATGGCCCGCTGCTGAATGGTGTCGTTCGCCGAACAAGCATCACCTGAAGAAACGCCGCAAGTAATGGAGAGGGAAGTTGACGCAGTCATCCTACGGTCAGGAAGGCAAATGCCTGACCATACTCTCCCCAGACCAGACAACCCGACACCAGAAGACGGTACCCCTGACAGATCACAGGAAAGACCTCGCATGCAAAAATCAAAAGAAAAGGTCGTCGAAGCTACGACCAGTCAGCTAAACCCTAGGCCAGTGGCATACGACATTGTGTCACACCTACGAAAGGTTCCCGCCCGCCTGAGCATATACGACGCCCTATGCCTCTCAAAAGTATACAGGGAAATGTTAATCAACGCCTTGCTTAACAATGAAGTCAGGGAGGTCACGATAATAGAGATAGAAGAAGAAATGAAAAATTCAGATAAATTTTGGGAAGGGTATATGCCGGTGTTGCAAGTTATGCCTGTCAATGACCCTTCGACCATCACGTTCTCAGAAGAAGACCGCACGATGGAATCAACAGACTACAACCGTCCGCTAATGGTCACAGGGATAATCAGGGATACCGAGATCAAGAGATGTATACTGGACGATGGGTCGGCTGTAAATATCATGCCCTTGAGGACATTGCAGACGCTGGGTTACATGCAATCGGCGTTGCGCCCGAGTTTTATGATGATTCAAGGTTTCAATCAAGACTGTCAGCGTACACTCTGATCAATTACGGTAATGTTAGAGATCGAAGGACTGACCACAAAAGTGACATGTCAGGTGATCGATGCAGTGACAACATACAACCTCCTTTTAGGAAGGCCTTGGCTCCACCAAAATCGCATAATTCCCTCAACATATCACCAGTGTTTTAAATACAGCAAAGACGGAGTCCAGTGCATGGTAACGACGGACCCAAGGCCATACACGATAGCCGATTCATTTTTAGCCGACGCAAAATACTACAGCTCGGCCGACGGCAGTGAAACCAGCGAAAGGACCGAGGCATCAGAGAAGGGGCAGACGGCAAAAACGCGAACAAAGAAGTTCGCGCGGGGAAGTGAGCCTCAAACTGCCACCCAGGGGAGATCCCGACATCCGCTGGAAAGTCACTCTCGACCAATCACGAAGAAGTTTTATGTGATACCGCAACATTTACGTCAGCCAGGGCAGTCTGTGTTATAACTGATCTCAGATCAAGACATGAGCGTGCTCAAGTCCAGCCTCAACGTACCGGTACCCAAGATAGGAAGAACCAAACCCTTTCCAAAAGCTCCAAGCCAGTTCATCGTGCCGTCAAGAGATATCACCCAGAAAGACATCAAGTTTCACTCAGTGTCGAGCCGGCCAGCGCCATCAGAAGAAAGAAGGGAAGGAAGGGGCCTCGTCCAGCCTCGACCAATAGAAGAGAAGAGATACAGCAGAGCCAGCCGAAAGATCATGAAGAATATGGGATTCCCCGACCAAAGCATAGACACAGAAAGGAGGTTACTGGCTCCATTTGAAGAACATAGGCGAGTCTACCGCAATGGAGAAGGCCTAGGGGCTAGGGCAAGTGTAAACATGGTGACCATCGGCCGGGCAGAAGAAACCCAGACGCAGGAGCCTATCGATGTGGTCCAGCCAAGTATCGCACCTGTGCAACTGGAAGATGGTAGATAGCCAACGATCGACGAACTCGAGGAGATAAACCTGGGCACTCCCGAAGAGCCCAGGAATACATACTTGAGCAGAAATGTCCCAGAAGGTGAGAAGGAGAGATACCTACAACTACTAAAGGAGAATAAAAATATCTTTGCCTGGACATATTCAGAAATGCCCTGGCTTAGCCCAACAATCAGCATGCACAAACTAAGTATTATGAAGGAAAAGAAGCCGGTAAAACAACCGCAACGACGGTTTCATCCGGACATTATACCAAAGATTGAGGAAGAGGTCAAGAGACTAATTCAGGCTGGGTTCGTTCGAGAGGTGAAGTACCCCCGCTGGATCTCAAACATCGTGCCAGTCAAGAAGAAGAGCGGACAAATCCGAATATGTGTTGATTTTCGAAATCTAAATGAAGCCTACCCCAAGGACGATTTTCCCCTCCCGATTCCTGAAATGTTGATTGACAGCACGACGGGGTATGCGGTGATGTCTTTCATGGACGGGTATTCGGGATACAATCAAATCCACATGGCCCCAGAAGACGAAGAAGCCACGGCTTTTCGCACAACTCTCGGCATCTACTGCTACCGCGTAATGCCCTTCGGATTAAAAAATGTAGGGGAAACCTACCAGCGCACAATGCACGTCATATTCCAGGACATGACATGTTGAATGCTATGTAGATGATTTAGTCGTCAGGTCGACCAGTCACGAGCAGCACAGGGAGCACCTAAGGCAAGTGTTCCAACGATTACGTAAGAAGAGTCTCTGCATGAATCCGCTAAAATGCGCGTTCGGAGTTGCATTCGGCAAATTCTTGGGTTTTGTGGTCAGACACAGGGGTATAGAAATCGATCCCGCAAAAATTAAGGCCATCATAGAAATGCCACCTCCAAAGAACCTGAAGCAGCTGAAAAGCTTCCAGGGCCGCGTAGCATACCTGAGGAGATTCATCTCAAACCTAGCTGGTCATTGTCAGCCGTTCTCCCGACTCAACAAGAAGAATGTCAAGTTCGAATGGGACGCCACCTGTCAGAAAGCTTTTGATTCACTAAAAGAAATGCTAGGAAATTCGCCAGTCCTTGCTGCCCCAATCAAGGGCAAACCGCTGATTCTATACATTGCAGCGGGTGATAACTCGCTAGGAGCGCTCCTGGCACAGAAGAACGAAGAAGGCAAGGAGAACGCACTGTATTATTTAAGTCGCACATTAGTAGGGGCCGAATTTAACTACTCAGTGATCGAGAAGATATGTTTGGCCCTCATCTTCGCCGTGAAGAAACTTAGGCATTACTGCCTCTCACATCAAATAACGTTGATATCCAAGGCAGATCCGATCAAATTTCTCATGAACCGACCCATGCTGTCCGGGCGCTTAGCAAAATGAGCCCTTCTCCTTTCGGAATTCGATATCACTTATGTTCCAGCCCAAGCCGTTAAAGGACAAGCGATTGCGGACTTCCTCGCCGCGCACCCCGTTCCAAGCAATGAAGAAATGGAATGCGATCTCCTAGACGACCAGGTTATGATGATTGAAGAACCGCGACCCTGGCAAATGTACTTCGACGGAGCCGCTAGGTCCACAGGGGCAGGAGCAGGAATTATATTCATTAGCCCGCAGAGAGATCTACTGCCCTATGCATTCACGATCGTGTCGGCTTGTACCAACAACGAAGCAGAATACCAAGCCCTTATTATCGGACTACAGCTCACCCTCGAGATGCGTATCAAGGCAATACAGATATATGGCGACTCCAGGCTAGTCATCAGACAGCTAACAATGGAATATGAGGTTCGCAAGCCCGAGTTGTCACCCTTCTGCCGCCAAGCGCAATCGTTGTTCGACCAGTTACGCAATGGCAGCATTTCACATATACCAAGGCAAGAGAACATACAGGCCGACGCGTTGGCCAGCCTGGCCGCCGCCCTGGCTAATCCTGGAGGCAGCCCTCTTCAAGTAACGATCAAAGAAAGAAGGATCTTGCCAACTACCCTACCGCGCAGCGACGAATCGAGCGTGAATCCCATCCATTGCTTCGAAATCACAGAAGAAAACGACTGGAAGAGACCATTCTTCGACTACTTGAAGTACGGATTTTTACCGGAAGAGCCCAAGATGCGCACTCAGGTCAGGAGACGTGCCGGTTCGTTCATAATACAAAGTGACGCCCTTTACAAGCGCTCGTATGAGGGAGTGTTATTACGCTGCCTAGACCAGGACGAGGCATACGCCATTCTAAAAGAAGCACACGGAGGGGAGTGCGGTGCTCACCAAGGGGGTAGGAACTTGCACCACTGTGTCTGACATATGGGGTACTATTGGCCCACGATGATGAAAGACGCAATAGACTACATCAGGAAGTGTCATCAATGCCAGATACATGCAGATATAATACACTCACCACCAGAAGAGTTACATCAGTCAGTGATATCTTGGTCTTTCGCCGCCTGGGGCATGGACGTGATAGGACCGATCAACCCGCCATCCTCTCAGGGGCACCAGTACATCCTTGCTGCGACCGATTATTTCTCCAAATGGGCTGAAGCCATTGCCTTAAGAAACGTGAAAGCCAGACACGTCGAAAGTTTCATCAGTCATGCCATATTATACCGGCACGGTATCCCTGAAAGAATCACCACCGACAACGGGACACCCTTCAAAAATGTCACTATCGACAGGCTATGTGCAAAATTCAAGATCAAGCATTGTTATTCGTCACCCTACTACCCTCCCGCGAACGGGTTAGCCGAGGCATTCAACAAGACTATCGTAAAAATTCTGAAGAAGACGGTGGCAGAAAATAAGAAGGACTGGGACAGACGACTACCCGAAGCACTATGGGCATACAGGACCACTTACCGCACAGCCACCCGAGCCACAGCCTACTCATTGGTGTACGGCACGGAAGCCGTGATCCCAATGGAAACTCAGGTGGAGTCATTACGGGTTGCGCTCCGACACTCCTTGACAACCGAGTACAACGATAAGGTCAGAATGATCGAGCTTGACAACTTGGATGAAAAGAGACTCGCTGCTCAGCAAAGGCTTGGAATGTATCAAAAGCGAATCTCAGCTTCGTACAATAAACGAGTCCGGGGAAGGTCATTTAAGAGAGGAGACCTGGTGCTAATGATGAAACGTCCGGCGCCGGTGCAAGGCCCAAAAAGTAAATTTGATCCAAAGTGGGATCCAGTGTGCATTATCGATGAGGTGTACTTTAACGGACTATCGGGTAATAGATTGCAGAGGACATGGCGTCAAGACGCTGGTGAATGGTCGGTTCTTGAAAAGCTATTATACTTGATGGAAGTCTATCATCATATTTTGTAAAGCGCCCCATTAGAGGGATGATGTAATGTATGAAATACCGAAAGAAATGATACCGCATGAGGTTCGGAGCAAAATACTAATTATCTACCTTTTCTTCCACAGGTACCAGGAAGTCGTCAAGGCTCAGAATACGTCAGGAATGACACCCCGCCCTTCAAGGCCATTAAGAAAGGGGGTAAGCCCTTAATAGGGGCTCGATCACATCCCTGTTTGTACAAGCATAGGTTTGGGTCCTAACAAGGGGACGCTCTTCCCAGATGACTCAGTCAATTCGCATTTAAAGCTCAAAATTACAAATAACTTAGTAGCATAACATGAACCTAAAATCAGAATAGTGTACATATTGACACAATATTTGATTACAACGTGTTCTAAAATTAGTATTAAGTACAAATGGAAGTCACTACAGCTCAATTGCTTAAAGTTTTTAAACATTGGTCTAACAAGTTTGCTGCAGACTCCTCGACCGCCTTCCGTGTCGCCTCGGCCTCAGCTAGAACCAGAGCAGGGTCAGGAATGTTCCTAAGAGACTGCTCCAACTCTGCAACTTGGGCTTTCACAACGTCGTGCTCCGCCTCCTGCTGATCAAGAGAAGATTGTAAATGAGTCCTCTGACCGCTGAGCTTGGATAGTTTAAGGTGGACGATCGAGCGCTCGGCTTGCAGTCGAGCCACCTCATTGTCTATCTCTGCCAAATGAGCGGTAGCCTCTTGACACCCATTGTCAACAATCTGTCCAGTCCTTCTTCGCCGCGACCACCCCTGCCTCGTGTAACTCCAGTTTCAGGAGAAGGGACCGCAAGTGACCGCGCTTTTCCTCAGTAGAAGGGTCAATTTGGAGGCTTTTCGCCTCGCGTTCTCAGGCCACCCGTTCCTTAAACAGAGTCACTTGACCGATTACGGAGGACAAGTCAATTCCGAGCCAGGCAGCGTTAAGCCCTAGTGCCTGCAACGCCTCGTCTAAGATAGGCCATTCCTCCTCATGTCTTAAAGACTCGGTGATGTCGGACAGAAGACCCTTGAGAAGGTTTGACTTGGTCCTCGACAAACCCCGAAGGGATGAGACGAATGACTCTGGTAGCGCCGTAGGCGCTGAGGCACCAGCAGGAGCAACTACTGGCACAGAGAATGGAAGACGTTAGTACAGAAAAATCATCGTCAGAAAGGAAGCAGTCAAGACAGTAAAAGCAAATGACATACCAGCAACATCAGGAACGCCAACGGCAACGACGCTGGATGAAGTGGTAAGCACAGGCGACGCTGGGGCCAGCGCCGTCGTCCCCTCAGTCAATGGCTCAGGCAATTCCGGGGAGGATATCACCATGACCTCGGGAATGTTGACATCAGGCGCTGGCCCAGCAACAGGAGGAATTGCAGTGGCAGGCTCGGCTAGCAACGACGTGGCAACGGGCGGAACTTCAATAGCAGATTCAATTGGCAATGGTTCAGCAGAAGGAGGGGCCCCCACGACAGGATCGAGCGCGATCGACTCAATAGTAGGAACCGCTACCCCTTCCACAACGGCGACGACCGCTTCCGGAACCCCGCTTTGAGCTTCAGCGTCCGCCACAGAAGGATTGGGAGGAAGGACGGACTCGACTAGGTGCCTCATCATCCAAGTCCATGAAGATTGCCCCCACGTCCCCTTCAGGGACGGACCTATCATAAACAGGCTCATTCTCATTGCTCCCCCGGGTAGGGCAGCCCTCGCTCAGGTTGGCTTGAGAGCTTAGCTCGCCCTCTTCCCTGGCTTCTCCCGTGTTAATGATCGGAGTGTCGTCAGCCTCCTTCGAAAGCTGCTCCCGCAGGCGCTCGGCCCTACGCAGTTTCCACAAGTCCTTTATTTTCTTGCCGCCGCAAACGACGGGAAGACGAGGAGCAGTTTTCACCCGAGGGCCGGCGCGCTCAACCCATACGCCCTCATCACCACCATCACCACCATCACCACCGTCATCACCATTATTATCACCATCATCGCCATCAGAGCCTCCGCCTCCGCTACCTCCCACATCATCTTCACCTCCGCCAGCTCCGCCTATAGCATCATCGCCGTCCCTATCACCACCATCGCCTTCCGCGGCAGCGTCACCTTCCTCATCCCCTGCCCCAGCCATGTCATCATCATCATCATCGTCGCCTTCCTCACCATCATCACCGTCATCTCCCCCTCTCAGAACATCGCCCCTAACAGGCAACTCATCGATAGGGCCAAGAGACGGGAACTCTGGCCCCACCACTGTCACATTCCTCTCCCCATAGGCGATCCAGCCTTTCAGGGTGTGCTCTGACTTTTCATGATCGATCACCACGTTCAAGGAAGTTTGCAATCTCTCCGTGCCTGGCACTGCAAGTTGATGAAGATTCTCCGATACATAGCCGAGCCCGTTGGCAGGAGTAGGCGTAACAATGGGGGGCGTGACGAAGACGGGCTTGGTAACGAGCATTCTATTCCGCACAAGCGCGTATTGGTGGGCCCACCACCTCATCCACCCAAAGGTGGCCCCGGCAAAACACTGCATCCCCGGGATCACGAAGGAACAGCCGGTTCCGGTTAGCAGAAGTTGCTGCCACATCCATTTCCAGTGAATAGGCCCAACACCGTACTCCCGCTGCTCGCGCGTCACTGGTTCTAGGGTCGCTGGCACTCCCTGGTCATACCAGAATTGGCGGGCAAAACAATTTGGATAATAAGGCTCCCTCCAGAACTCCAGCCCTTCGCGGAGCGGCAATGACGAAGGACGAATCGCGATCAGGAAGGAATGCTCGTAATAATCAATACTGTCGTCATCCATGCACAGGACCGGCTCTTCGCTATGGGTACTAGAGAAGTGATAGAAGTATACGTCATCGAGCCCCGCAATCCTATCCTCGATAGTGTTTAAGTTATGGCTGATCATCCTCTTCTTCTGGAAGAAGTGTAGCGGGAGCTTCCCCTCTCTGATGTAATCTCCGCGCCTTACGCCGTAGACCCAGGGGAAGTATACCCCGAGCCAACCAGAGAAAAAGTGCCATCCGCAATAAGCATAGTTCATCCCATAAGTAGCGCACTCCTTGTTGCTGATGACGTAGCCGAATGCTCGGTATATAGAACATAAGACCACCGGAGCCAGCGCGTACTGGTGACCGTTCGCCAGGGCCCCTGCGACGGCGAAGCAAGACACTCTGATATTATCCGCCTGCTTGGAGCTCGGAAGCGCCACGCAACTAAGCCAATATGCCAGGAAACCGGCTAGCTCACAGGAGGGGGAGAGCTTGTTGGGGCGCGGGAAATTTTCCCTCATCCGTTTCTCTAAAAGCGCCTTATCATCACGACCTTCGTCGAAGGCCGCATAATCCAAGCTGAAGAAGGGAAAGGACAAAGCGTTAGCAGAAAGAAAGAAGCGTGACAGAACAGTAGGGTACAATTCATTACAGAAAACTTACTTCAAGCCGTGGCTGAAATAGACCAGCCAGTCCTCGAACAGGAGCTTATCTTTGAGACCCCAAAATTGGGGTAGTTCGGCAAACAGCTCGTAGTAGGCCTCGGAGAAGAAGCCTTCATTGATGCCTTTCTTTTTTCGCGACAGCTCATCGTCGCTCGGGACCCATTCATCATAAATCCTCCCTCGAATGGGAAGCCCCGCGATCCTATTGAGATCCCAGAGCGAGATGCTCATCTCGCCTCACGGCATGTGAAAGGAGTTGGTGATGGAGCACCAGTGGTTGAGGAAGCCCTTGTATACCCAGGGCTCTCGGCAAAAGTAGCTTGATGTCGCTTCGATCGCCTTATACAAACCCACTGCTCGTAAGGTCGCCCTGTGCTGTTCCAAGATCCGGTTCGCCCACGCCTCGTAGCCCGGATGAAGGACCAGATAGCCGCGAGTCCGGAACGCCCCGGACAACCAGACTTCGGCATCCCCCAAATGGTGAAACCTCTGGCGGAGAGTCTCGAAATAATGCCTGGGAAATGGCTGATGGGGATTGTGATTCGGCTCTAGGAAAATCATATCCTTTACACCCAGGACCGACTGCTGCTTCCCGTTCTTGGAGAGAGAACAGCTGAGGAATGACGCCGGACCGGATGTCCAAGCATCGACGCCGTAGAAGGAGTTGTTCCTGCAAATGTCGAATGGTTCGATGCTCGGGAGAGACCGCTGTCGTTGATAACTCTTCGCATAACAAATATACTCCCGAGTGTAGGGATTCCTCACAACGAGCGGCGCAGTGACAAGCTTGGCACTAGACCAGGCCACCTTCATCTTGTCCGATCTAGACTTGGTCTGGTTCTCTAAGTACATTTGCTTGGCACCTTTGCCAGCCCTCTTCGGGCGACCGTGCCTGGTAGACTGGGTGGGGATCGACGGACTCGCCTCGCCCTCTTCAGAACCCGTTGCCCCGTCACTCCGGAAACCCCGGAGAGGAGCGTACCATGCATCCCATTGTTCCTGTGTGCCCTTGTCTGGAGGAGGCGGCACGATCCTATCGCAAAGGATCTTCTTCTGTATATCCTTCGATAGGGTGAGGACGCGTTCATAAAAGTTGAACGTCTCTGGAGGGAGAAACCACTGTGGATTTTCAGCAGACGGCCTGACGACTTGCTTGGCAGCAGCACGCTTACGCTTAGAAGGAGTTTGGGGAGGACCCGAAGGACCGGCCTGTGAAGGATCGCTGGCCATTGTAACCTGCAAACGGCATGCAAAACTCAGGTGCAAAGTAAAGGGGAAGTGTTTGCACAAAGTCGATCAAACCGTTCATAAAAGACAAAAGGGACACAAAGCAGCAAATGAACAAAGCACAAGCGTCGACATGAGCCACTGCGGAACACACTCGAAACCAATGGAAGAAGAAATGAAACGAACAATATTCACAACCGCAATATCATCGTCACAGAACATACAAGCAGGAAAAGATAGAAGTGAAGCGAAAAGTATAAATTAGTATTCATCAACCATAAGGGCCATTCCACATGGCTAAATTGTTAATAACAATTGTTCCAAATGATCAAACAACAACAGTCAATGTAAGACGACTCAAAATTGTGGAGACCCCTCCCCGAAACCAGAGAGCAAGGGCCTCAGTCCTGAGTCAGCGGAAGAACCCGAGCCTTCAACTCATCAACCTTCGCCCGGACCTGGCCTTCTTTGAAGATCAAGTCCACCAAAATGGAAATACACTGTTGCACGAGATCGAAATTCAGGTGCTCAGCGTTCGCATAATTCCTTATGATCGAGACGTCGATCGCCAGGTAGTCATGTTCTCTCATGGCCTCCCTGACGATTCTCCAGATGCCGGCGCGGCGATCCGGGTACTCGGCCTCCGCCAACGGGACAAGCCAAGCTAGAAACCGCCTGCTCTCCCTCTTCTCCTCCTTCAGGAAGCTGAGACGTTTCGACAGGGATAGAAAAGAAGCAGCCAAAGAAGGCTCCGCCGCCTCCAGGACCGCCAATTCCTCCAAAAGGGAAGAATCGCCGATGAAGCTAGAGATGGCCTCCTTACGCTCGTCTGAGATGGAGGCCATCGCCGAGACATTCTGAATAGCTCGGAGAATGGGGCGGGATTCCACGCCGAGATGAGTCAAGGCTTCGGCCACCTCATCGCATTGACCGGCAAGAGATGAACAAGCCTCGGGGTGGTCTAGAGCAGTTAGAAGTCGCCTCAGGCAGTCGCGGGCCTCACGGAGGGAAGCGCGTGTTACGACCATCGTCTGCTGAGAAACAAAGCTGATGAACCGATACAGCAGTCCGACAAAAGAGAAAAAACAGGAAGCAGGAAAAACTAATCGAGTGAAGTCAAGAAAGGCAAGGAGACATGCTCAGGTACACTCGAAACATTACTTAAAGTCACCGTAGGTATTACCTCCAAAATTAATGCGATCTAGAAAGCTCGAAAGTCTATGAGACCCTACGCCTCTTCAAAGATGAATACCATATGTGCCCAAATACGAGGCAGAGGTTAAGGGGCGCATACACTTAAGTATCTAGCCTCGCAAAAGATTACTTAAAATAAATTTTTACAAATCCTGTAAGCTGGACGCATGGGTCTCCACGCACCCCGAAATTCGAAAGGATGTTAAGACCATATTTCCAGGTGCGTAAGGCCCCACGCACCCTTAAACCTGTCCAAACCGCAATTTTCGGGTGCGTGAAGGGCAATTCCCCAACAAAATTGACGAAGGGTGCGTAAGGTCTCACGCACCCCATAAATGTACGTCTTTCGGCCAAGTTCATTAGCTAGGTGCGTGAGCCCCAATGCATCCTTAAAAAGTCAATTTAAACAAATTCATGGTGCGTGAAGCACCAAGGCTTGCCAGAGTTTGACGAAGGGTGCGTAGACCCCCACGCACCCAAAAAATTCGGGATGTCCACAAAATTCAAAAGATTTACAGGTGCGTACCACCCTATGCATCCAAAAGGGAACATTCAAATCCCAAGTTCAAATTATAGGATGCGTGTGCATCCCACGCACCCCTGAAATCACTTCTACCTTGAATAAGTGGGTGCGTACGGATTAAATAGATGCGTTGGAGACAGTTGTTGGATGCGTTGGAGAATAAAAGGGTGCGTGGGCTTGATGTGAAAATGTCTGGTAAAGAACAGTGAAATACGAGAATGAGCCGTCTCGTCTATTTATAGTGGGACCCGGGAAGTCCGGTGCGTCGCACCAGCCGATCGTGCGCCCGCCGCGACCCACCGGAGGGGCATCTGTTGGGGTCCCAAATAGCGGACATTCTTAAAATAAGTCAAATAACCGCATACCTCTGAAGGAATCACGCGAAGAACGCCTTCCGGCGCACGCAAAATGGAAGTGTACGTGACTTCCCTAGACTTGGCCAAAATTCCCTAGTGGGCCCCGCCGATCATCATGTTCGGAACCGCCCGAAAATGGACCCGCAACTCCGTCACTATTTATGATGAACAATGCAAGTGATTGCGCAACGAAACGGGCCCCGCAAACCCTCCGAAAATCAAAACCCAACCGGTGGAGCCCACATTTACGTGTCCAACGCACCCTGAAACCCGAGCACCCCACGCATCCAACGCACCCTTAAAAGAACAGCACGTTGGCCCGCCATTCGCGAAGTCTCACGCATCTAACGCACCTTGAAAACTGATCAACGCACCCCCACGATCCATGGACGGTTAAGAGATAGGTTCCAGGTGCGTGGAGCCTCACGCACCCGGCAAATAACCCCACGCACCCGTATGATTTTCGGACACTTGCGATCAAATAAACAGGTGCGTTGCGGACATTTGACAGATGCGTGATACGTGGTAGCTTCCTATTGGCCGAGTTCACCTATAAATACCCCTCGCCCCGCTCATTTACACAACAACAAAAACGAGAGAGGGAGAGCAGCCGCTGTCGGAGACCCAAAAATCCCCATCGGAATCCTCGCCGGAACACCTTTCCGTCCTTCGGAATCCCATTTTCGAGTGCGGATACGTTACTACAGGTCCGGATTTCATATATTTAAAACGCACCTGTAAAAGGACCTCACGCATCCAAAAGGACCCCACGCATCCGTCAATTCAGCCCCCACGTGTCCGTAAATTCAGCAACAATCAAAATTGGTGAAATGGACCCACGCATCCTGGAAATACACCAACGCACCCCTAAATTCGTCTTGAAATCGACATTAAATTGACAGGTGCGTGGAGCCCCACGCACCCGTAAATCAAGACTCACGCACCCAGAAAGCAGCCGATTGTAGAACGTGTTAGCAGGTGTACCAGGCTCAATTTTGAGTATTTTCAAGGTCCGTCGGGGCATGTCTTGGGTATTTCGAGCATTCCGGACGTAATGGAACGGCCAAACGAACATTTCGAGAACTCTAAATGAGCGGAGTCGAGCATCTTCGAGACTTAACCCGGTTCGACGCGATGAACGGGGTAACTTCCCGGAAAGGAGTCGCCAACATCCAGAGTTATGCAAATATGCTGACATTTACGTTCACTGTAAAGGCATGATCCGATTTGTGCCAAAAGCTAGACCAGCAGGGCCTTGATTACCACAATGAATCATGACCAAGGAGCTTCGATTCTCTACAAACCAGTTACTCAACTGCCACAACACAACAGTCGATGCCCTACCCATCTAGACAATATCCGTCGGTTGGACTGCGCAGGTACACACAACTGTAGAATGGACTTCCCGAGGTCACCTGTCCCTACATTGACAGGCGCGGGCCCAGAGTCGTCCATCTCAGTAATAAACCCTGACAGTTTCAACCCGGGTATCCTGTTAAACTATGGGACATAGACATCCGACTAATACAAAGGTGGTTCAGTACACAACAGAACAAATACAAGCCCCATGGCCACAAACTTTAAAACCATAGTCCCTGCTGACTAGTCTTTTGCCTTTTAATCAAGGGTCATCGATCATTCGATGTAATTAAGGGCCCGTGCCAGACCACGGCCTGGAATGTACAAGATCTTAGAATCTCTAGAATAAAATTCGCCCTGCGATATCTCTTCTCTTGTGTACTTTTGCGAATGCTTGTGATTGTCTATGAATGCTTTCATTACTCAGAACCCCAGAGCAACCAAACACCACATTCCAGAGAATGTGCCCCGCGGTTCATTTTCTAGTTCCAACACTCCTTAGATAGGCTAGACTCACATTCCCCTTCTTCTAGCAAGCAGTCTACATAATTCAGCTCATGTATTTTATTTTCACTCACGGGATGCTTGCATAGATTGAAAATAATCAATTCCAATGTCATGTTGCCAAATGAAAGTTTCATCATTCCATTCCTACAATTAATAATAGCATTTGAAGTGGCTAGGAATGGCCGACCCAAAATAATGGGAACTTGAGTGCTAGAGTTCACACATGGCTCAGTGTCAAGCACAATAAAGTCCACGGCGAAATAAAACTTTTCAATTTGGACTAACACGTCCTCTACTATTCCCCTCGGTACCTTAATTGAGCGGTCGGCGAGTTGTAATGTGATTGTGGTTGGTTTTAACTCACCCAACCCCAATTGTTGGTAGACCGAAAATGGCACTAGATTGACACTTGCACTCAAATCTAGTAGTGCATGCTCAACCCAAAAATTCCCAATTATGCAAGGGATAGTGGGACTTCCCGGATCCTTGTATTTGGGTATGGCCTTGTGTTGAATTATTGCACTCACTTTCTCAGTGAGGAAGGCCTTCTTATGCACATTTAATTTATGTTTCACAGTGCACATGTCTTTCAAATACTTAGCATACGATAGAATTTGGTTGATCGCATTCAAAAGAGGAATGTTCACTGTCACATTTTGGAGAACATTCAAAACATCCTGATACTTCATGGGGATGGTTGGGTTTCGAAGCCTAGATGGAAAAGAAACTGGAGGCTCATATGACTTAGTCTTTTCCTCTTGTTGCGGCACATGAACACTAGTCGGTTCACTATTATCTTGAGAAGTGGGCTCATCATCTGGTATTTCTACCGGTTGTGGAATATTATTTTCAATGATTTTGCCATTTCTCAAGGTGATAATGGACTTGGCCTGTTCATGGTGGGACTTAGATGAACTTGATTCTCCTACGAAGTGCATGTTTCTAGGATTAGGCACTGGTTGAGAGGGAAGAGTGCCTTTCTCCCTCGCGTTGAGTTGAGTCTTAATTCTAGCCATTACCGACTTAAGTTCTTAGTTCGCTTGGAATAAAGACTGATTCATTTGAGCCTGTGTATTCATGAATGCGTTCAATGCATCCTCCATAGACGATCTTTTTTGTGGGGGCATGTATGGTGTATTGTTGTGTGCCACAAAGAAATTGTTTTGTGGAGGCCCTTGGGGTGCATTGAGCGCATTAATTTGTGGTCCATTTCGCCAACTAAAGTTAGGGTGATTCCTCCAATTAGGGTTATATGAATTCCCTAGAGGTGGAGCAGGTGGCCTTTGGTAGTTATTGACTACATTTGCTTGGTCAGTGACCATGTCTTGAAAAGCCGAAATTGTTGAACATCTTTGTGGGTCATGGTCACTTCCCCCAAAAATGCTGCAAAAGCTACTAGAGGGCCCACTTGATTTAATCATATTCACTCTACCAATTTCCATAGCCTCGATCTTTCTTGACAAGCTAGCCACCCTGGCTTTCAAATCATCTTTTGGGTTGATCAAATACATCCCCCCTCTCTCTTTTTGGACGGGTTTGACAATTTCAACTTTTTGGGAAGTACCCCATGATTGGGTACTTTCTGTCAATTTATCTAGGAAGTCCCAAGCCTCTTCAGGCTCAGTGTCAAGAAAATGACCTCCACACATCATCTCTATGAACTGACGTGTGTCATAATTGACACCATTCATAACCATGATGTGGGTAGGTTACAAGTAATTCATTGAATCTTTCCTAAGACTGGAAAAATATTTCATTCTCTTTTTGGGAGAATGTCATAATGTTCCGTCTAAGTGTATTCGTTTTGTGCGTGAGAAAGAATTTCTTTAAGAATTCTTGGCTCATGGTCTACCAAGAATCAATGGTCCTGGGCCTCAATGAATGAAGCCATGCCTTGGCCCGGTCCTTGAGAGAGAACGAAAAAATTTTGAGGCGGATATGATCAACATTAACATTATTAACTTGCAGCGTTGCCACCACCTCCTCAAATTCTTTGAGGTGGAGGTATGGGCTTTCAGATTCAAGCCCATGGAACTTGGGTAGAAGTTGAATAATACCTGGCTTGAAATCTATATTTTCAGTGTTAGCTGGAAGTACGATTGTTGGAGCTAGGAAATGGGACACGACCACATTTTTCGTGAAAAGGGTGTTTTATTGCTCTGGGGTTCTGAGTAATAGAAACATTCATAGACAATCACAAGCATTCACAAAAGATACACAAGAAGGGATATCGCAAGGCGAATTTTATTCCAGAGATCCTAAGATCTTGTACATTCCAGGCCGTGACCTGGCACGAGCCCTTAATTACATCGAATGATTGATGATTCTTGATTAAAAGGCAAAAGACTAGTCAACAGGGACTATGGTCTTAGAGTTTGTGATCGTAGAGACCTGTATTTGTTTTGCTATGTACTGAACCGTCTTTGTATTAGCCAGATGTCTATGTCCCATGTTTTGGTCGGAAATCTGGGCTGAGACTATCAGGGTTTATGGCTGAGAAGGACGACTCTGGGCTCGCGCCTGTCAATATAGGGACAGGTGACCTCGGGAAGTCTATTCTACAGTTGTGTGTACCTGCGTAGCCCAACCGACGGATACTGTTTGAATGGGTAGGGCACCGACTGTTGTGTCGCGGCAGTTCATAGCAATTGCTTTGTAGAGAATCGAAACTCTTTGATATGGTTTATCGTGATAACCACAGTCCCGTTTATCTAGCTTTTGACCCAAATCGGATCACAGCTTTACGTAGATATAAATGATGACATATTTACATAATTCTGGATGCTGGCGGCTCTTTTCCGAGAAGTCATTTCATTCATTGCGCCGAATTGGATCAAACCTCAAAGATGCGTGATTCTGCTCATTTAGAGATCCCAGAACGTCCATTTGACTATTCCATTGCGTCCGGAACGCTCGAAATACCCAAAATAGGCTCAAACGGAACTTGAAAACACTTAAAATTGAGTCCGAAACACCCATAAACGTGTTTTGCAATTGGCTGATTTTTTGGGTGCGTAGGACTCCAACGCACCTAAAAATTAAAGTACCGGATTTTAATGAATTTAGGGGTATGTGGGAGCATTTCGGGGTGCGTGGGTCCGAATATGCAAATCTAAATTACATCGATTTAATAGATGCGTGGGACCGAATTTACGGACGCGTGGGCCATTTTTCGAGTGCGTGGGAGTCCGATGCAATTGTTTGATTTATGTCGAATTAATGGACGCGTGGGATCGAATTTACGAACGCGTGGGATACTTTTTGGGTGCATGGGTCCATTTTTATGGGTGCGTGCCCACACTTAATGATTTTCAGGATTCAGACCTGTAGGAAAAATGCCAGCGATTGGAAGGAATTTTGGCGACCGAGGAGGGTTTCCGGTGATCGGAACTGTTTTCCAGCGAGGGTTTCCGGCGGAGATTTTGAATTCCCAGACGACAACAGCTCTCTCTTTCTGAAAAAAACCGTCAAAATGAATCGTCGGGAGGGGTATTTATAGCCAAAGACACTGAATTTCCGCCAATGAGGGGCTGCCACAGTGCCACGCACTCTTAAAATACTCTCCACGCACCCCAAAATTGGTGTGCGGAGGTCCGACGCACCCAGAAATGATTTCTAAAAATATCTGATTTTTTTTTTGTGCGTGGGTCTTAATTTACGGGTGCGTGGACTCCAACGCACCTAAAAATTAAATTCCTGATTTGTAGTCGAATTTGTGGATGCGTGGGGCATTTTTCGGGTGCGTGGGACTCCGAAATGCCTCTGAATGAGAATCATAAAATGGGTCGAATTTAAGGGTGCGTGGACCCATTTTTGGGGTGCGTGGGGCATCACAATATCATTAAATAAAAATCCTAAAATTTGTTGAATTTAAGGGTGCGTGGGGCATTTTTTGGGTGCAAGGGACGCCGACATGCCTTTAAATGAATTCCTATTTTTAGTGATTTTTCGAGCGCATGGGGTACCTGAATTTATGGGTGCGTGGACACGTAAATTGGAACTCCACTATTTGGGTTTTGAATTTTGGGAGGTTTGTGGGGCCCGTTTGATCGTGAAATCACATGCACTGTTCACCATAAATGATAATGAAGTTATGGGTCCGATTCCCGACGGTTCTGATCACGGTGGTCGGCGGGGTCCGCTGGAGATTTCAGCCAAAATTGGATAAGTGAGGGAATTTTGTAAATCTCCATTTTATGTGCACCGGAAGGTGTTTTGCGTGATTCCTTCGGAGGTATATGGCTATTTTGCTTATTTTAAGGGCCCCTACCTTTTGGGACCCCAACAACGATGCATGACGGTGTGGTTGTGTGAGCCGGTTGCAAATAGTCACGCAAGGTCCTATGGCCTGCTGGTCTATTTACAATGTCATTTTCATCCCCAAAAAGAGGATTCTCCCTACCATTTAAATTGGTTGGATTTGAAATTGGATTTTTAATTGGATTGTTCTCTCGATTTTCACCATCCGCCATGTTGTCCAAAATATTTTGTGTTCCTTTTCTAAATGAATGTGAAAGGCCTGTAACTAGTCTACCTGAGGTTGTAAGTCGATTGTGTTGGTCTCGAGTCCAATGGGACATAAACTAGCCACACCACTCAATCACTAGGATTAAACAACTACATAATGTTCAAGTATGCCCAATTAAATCAAAATGAAAGATATAAAAAAACTACACTAATCAATCAATTTACACCACAAGACTTGAGCCAATTTTTTTTTTAAGTCGTAGGACAACCGTATCACTTGAATGCACCAAGCAGGGCAACCTTATGTCACGATCTTCAGGGGTGTTTCAAAGATTGAAAAAGAAATAATAATAATAATAATAATAATAATAATAATAATAATAATAATAATAAACTAAATAATCAAACTAAAATTATAAGGCAAAGGCGACTCAGCCTATCATTTAATGTCTACAACCAAATAATACAAAAAATATAAGAAATACTCTACTGTAATGATTCTCAACCACTTAAGGGAAACCGAATCTCAGAGGCGGCTCAGCCGACCATGGAGAAATCTCTTGAATCACTTAATTGGAAGAGAAAACAATAAAGAAATGAAATAAAAGGAATAGATAGAAGAGTTGAGGAAGAAAATTACCCGATTAGCTGACTTGTACAAACTTTCAATACCATCCCCGGCAACGGCCCCAAAAATTTGATTGATTTCCTCCAAGTGCAGAGGTTCAATTGTAACATTCCTGTGAGTACAGGGTCGATCCCACGAAGACAATCTACTGAGAAAGCTTCTTACAGATCAACTAAACAGGTAATGAAAATAGATATCAAAGGATCTATCCCAAATAGATGAAGGATTTGGATTGATATGGAAAAATCAAACCAAAGCATTAAAGTTTCACACATGAATTTAACAAACCATCTATCATGACTGATAATGATAACTCAACTAGATCAGAACACTATGGTCTGTCTAGTCGGAATATTTAACAATTAAAGCATGTAAAAAGGAGTAGAAAATTGTCAAGGATTAGAAATCTCAAGTTCTACATAATTAAAACATACTTTTGGGCTCTAGGGATTGTAAGGATTTGAGATCCATGAGATCACAAATCAAACAATGTGGAAGATCAAAAGCCTCTCCCATCTAGGAAATCTGTATTAGCTAGATTTAAGCATCCACCATACAGTTCTCACATGATGGATTAAAGATTTTCTTAATACATGATAACATATATCAATCTTAAGATCCCATCATGAAATCATTAAGGAATCATCATGATGGATAATCTATTGAATCCATGTGCTTTCCTTCTAGCTCTGTTTAGAAGAGAATTAGAAGCACATATTTAAAAATGAAAATGGACAAGAAAAGAATAAATAAAAGAGGAGAAGAATTGCAATAATAAAAAAAACTTGAATTAATTTAAAGAACTTACACCTTAATGAACTTGCATGAATAAAGAATCAAGTAAAAAAATCTCTCTCTCTCTCTCTCTCTCTCTCTCTCTCTCTCTCTGGAAACTCCTAGGAAAGAAATCTAAAAGAAAAGGAAAAAAATAAAAATATCATTTGTGGAATTCAGCTCCCCTTTTATAGACTTGCACCGTCTAAAAATTCACAAATTAACAGCCCCAGGGCTATTTCTGTACTTTCTGCATATTGCTTTTCCAGCCTTGTAGTTATGGATTTGGACTTTTCAGGACATTTTCTGCACCATTCAAGTATCGTATCACCATCTCTTGGAGTTTAAATCACCCCTTTAGCTCGAATTCATCATAATTTACACAATCACTATTAAACATGAAAACACATGTAATTAGATCACTTTAGCCACATAATTCATGTAAACGAAAGATGAACGTGGGGTTAAACATGCAAAATTTGTCACTCAACACTGATCAATGATTGGTACTTCAAAAATGTCCAAAGAACCATCCTCAAATTTGTCAAAAAGCTCCTAAACAGTCATCATGATTCTATCACCTTTAATTGTCGGTGGTGGAAAATTTTCAGTAACTGGATTACCAAAACTTAGAGCATCCCATACTTCAATGCACCTTGGCTCATGGTGGGTACTCTTCCCAAGCTTCCTAACAACAACATTTAGAGTAACTATTTTCTCGTGTTCTTATGGTAGCCCCAAATCATCAGAAGAGATCTCATTGACCACTTGCCAGTTCTCCTCAACGGACTCCTCCTGCATTGATGACGGAACCATCCCAACAGGAAACAACACCACATCTTGAAACAATGGACATGCTTTTTCTTCTTGATGTTTACTAGGAGCAATATATGATACCAAATCATCAACATTTTTCAAATTTCCATCAACCAAGTGATCACTTCCAATATCATTAGACTTCACTTCAGTGACTCCATCTGATTTTGCATTACATCCATGCGGAGCCAACACATCATCCTCAAAATCGTCCCACTTGATTTTAGAAACCTTAACCAAGTAATCCATTTTTAGGGCCACTGCAACTGTCCTAGTTTCACCTTCTACACTAGGAATATTTGTGGATCTGTAAAAATGTGGCTTGGTCATTTCTGTTTCTTATTTATCGACCAACTTCTCAAGGCAATGCATGCCCTGAACTGTTTTTTATGACGAGCTAATACTTTCAACATCCACCTTCACATGATTGGCAAATTCTCTTCCTCCTTTAGGAGGCAAGGGTGGCCACCTACTATTAGACTTAACAACTTGTTTAACTCCAGATGCCTGATTACGTGGAAAACTGGATTGAGCTTTGTTAGGAAAAACCCCAGTAATATTTTGTATAGCTAACTTTGAGCTTTTTCGATGTCTCTGATCATAATCACTGGGGAGGAATCGCACGTACATCAGTTGCTTCATCCACGGCCACGTGCGGATTGGTGTCTTCATTTGTCTTGTCCACGCGAGCTGAAGTTGTTCTCACCAAGACGAAGATCCACCCTTCAACTTGTCAGCCACAAATTTTAACTTTTTTTTTTTTTTTTTTCTCTTTAGGGATTTCCATATTGTTAAAGAATGCTCAACTTCAAGCAACCAATCGAGAAAATCCTCGATGTGGAGTTGGTTGTTGAAGTTAGGAAAATCGACTTTCATCCTGAAATCTCGATCCATGATCCATCCGATCTATACGATCGTCAAATCATCCAGCTTGTTGAAGGATCACGTCATCGATCTCCTCGTTGCTTGATCCACTATCATAAGGTGCGATTATGCGATTCACCGCGGGCATCGCACCACGAATAACACGATTGCGATTTCCAGCACCCACCGAAGGGTGATCATCGCCATGAACAGAGTTTCCCTAAAGCCTCTATCATGCGGTCGAGAGCATCCTACAACCCTTGCATGACTTGCCAATTCTCCCGCTACGCCACCACAAAAGCTATCACTGTTAAGGAATAATTCCCTGGAGCACTGTCCATGAGATTGTTGTTCGATCCTTCATCAGAAGCCATCGATTTGAGAAAAAATCTCACTTTAATACCAATTGAGGTAGGGAAGATGTGATAAGGATGATCACCATCTTCCTCGATCAATAAACACCTTGAATCCACAAGAGAAAATCCTAAATCCATGAGAAAATAGATAAAAATTAGAATTTTTATTGAGGAATAATAATAGAATTCTTTAAAAAATGATTTTAGAAGGGATTATATATCCTAAAACAAACCCCAAACGACAACTAAGCGAGTTCTAAACAAATAAGGAAAGAAAATCTAGAAAATGCGCAAACTTCCGTCGTCCATTGACTAATTGATTCGACTGGTCGAATTGGCCAAAAAATGTTCATAGGCTAAAACCAAAACTTATGTGAATTTCGACTAGTCGACACAATCTATCAACCTGTCAAACTAGACTTTCGACCTATCTAAACTGGTAAAAATTGTCTAGCAACCAATTTGAAATTTCTGGTGGAATTTCAACCTATCGACTTGATTAGTCGATCAATCAAGCTATGTTGAATTTTGTCGATTTCTCTATGGGCTTCTTCTGGTCTGTGTTAGGGATGTGCTTGATCCACGTCTTACATCACCAGATAACATGAGATGACACGAATGACGGATTGAGCAGATGTTACATATGCATTATAGATAACTCATCCCTCCTTTCATAGACAGTCATAACGCACCTTGTGCTTCAAGTCCAACTAGAGTTGATCGTTAAAAGAAAACGTTGAATATTAAATTTAATTATGAACCACAGAAAGTAATGCTTTTATCCTTAACTTTGTAAAGATAAGAAATTTTTATTTTACCTTAGAGCAAGCAAGAAAAAATTATGCACGATGTTTTCATGATTTTGATTCACCATTTCGTTAGTTTAGATCAAATGTCATGGATGGCCCACAATTGACTATTTGTATCATATGGTCATATTTTGATCCACATAAGCAATCAATTGGATCTTGTCTGAAATAAAATCCCTTTCATCTCTATAAAGTAAAGGATAAAAACATTATTTCATATGAACAATAATTAAATTTAGCTATCAACTATTATTTTTAACGGTAAACTCTAACTAAAGTTAACCATACGATGTTTTATAACCATATAGAAAGAGAGTTTATTTGATAATAGTAAAAATAAAAAAGAGTTTATTTTGCAATTAGCAAAGAGGGAGGGTGGTATATGTAAAAGCTCTTTGTTACATGGGCTCTCCATTATAAATGTTGAGGATGGGTAGTAGTCCATAGTACTACTTAAAATGGTAGTCCGGGGTATCTATGGACCTGGGTGCACCAAGATCACCATAGTTGAGCGGAGCCCATCTGCTGGGCCCGAAAAATTGACCAATTGGACTATCTCATGAATCTAATTAATGATCTTTGCTCATTGAATCTGATCATGGCCTTTCAAATTCAACTATCTGTGCATAGGTCATGTTTGTGACCTTCTGATCAAACAATTAACGGGTTTTGGCTTGTCGTCCATCCATGGTAGGCCCCACAAATAAATATTTGATAATTGTGGGTTGGCCCAATAAATGGTGGATAACCGGTTGCAATTTGGATTATTCCGCATAAATTGCTTCTTTTATCATGGAGGAAAGGCTATTCTTCCTACAAGCCATCACTAATTTTTTTTTAGAGTTAGACATTGAGTTGAACCGAGTCAAACTCTGCCCAACTTGACTCAGCTTGGTTTGATGTTGAGCTAGGCTCAAACTTGGTTCCACTCGGTCCTGGGCTTGGTCGGATCAGCTCGAACTCAGTTTGGTCTAAGGTTTGACATATCCAAACCGAGCTCGACTCGGTCATAATTTCGAGTTAAGCCTACTCAATTTTCCTTTTTTAGCTTTTGAAAATTTTCTTAAAAAACCCAGCATAGTTATAAAAAAAATGTTAAGTCCGCACAAAGACAGTCGACTGTTAGGCAAAGCCACAAAGACTGAAGGGGGGAGGAAACTCAGGGAGGAATTTGAAGAAGGAAGGGCTCCGCCATCGGTCGAGCAAAGATGGGTAGGAGTAAGGTTTGGAGGAAATGGTAGGGGTAGGATAGAGGGTTTGCGATGAGTCGGCTCGGGCACTAAGAGTCTGAGACAAGTCAGGTAGAAAAGAAATGATTTAGGTTTTTTTTTTTTTTTTTTTATATTTATATATACACCAGACGAGTCAAACCGAGTTCAAGTCGAGTTCCGAGTTGAGTCGAATCGAGTTCGGTCCAAGTTGAACTCGACTTGATATTTTTTTGAACCTCATCTGCCTAACTCGACTCGGATTGAAATCAACAATGAGTCGAGTCTATTTGAATTATTTCAAGCGGAGCCGAGTTACCCACGTTGGCTCGGTTCATGTCCAGCTCTAATGCCTTTGAGGTTTTTGGACCCAATGACAAACAACACCCTCTCTTAACTGACCATTCCTTTCCGTGGCTTTGTCCCAATAAAATTGAAGGTGGTTTTTGATGGAAATGGGAAAATGAAGGTGTTATTTAAAAAAAGGCAAAAGTGAGGATGTTGGTTGTCTTTGAGCTAAAAGGTAAGCTGCTACGTGTTAAACCTTTAATTTTTTACAGAGGTTTATTGGAATACATCGTGACATATTGAAAATAGTATACATTGAGGCTTTACACACTGGTTGAAGGTCATCTTTGAATGATCTAAACTGTTTACATTATCATTTCATCTTGGATGGAGGATATCTAGAGATAAAAAATTTTAAATTGGAATATTTCAACCGTTATATGAATTGACTCTTTTCCCTTGAATGTGTACGGTCTCTTAAACCTTTGAATAATCAAAGGGCTCAATTGAATCTAAGAGTTTTTTAGGATATTTTCCATCCAGCGAGGCCTATCATACACATGGTTTGGACCCTTGAAAAGGACTTTGATCCAACGGCCAAAGCTCCGGTGTCTTATAGCAATAAATCGGGGCTGTATTCTAGCATAAAGCGTTCCATAGACCAAGGGATGAGATCCACGGAATTTCATGCCTCCACTTTTTATACACGTGGCAAATGTCTATGACGATCCCAACCGTTCATTTATCATATGGTTCATAACTGGACCATCCACACAAACGAATCACAATGAGCAGACAATCTTAACCATTGAAAATGGCAAACAAAAATAACTGCCCGAATTTTTCTAATTTTTGCACAAAATATTTTGGAATGGTTAGGATTGATCTATTATGGTTTTTGTTACATGAATGGATGGCTCAGATCAGCATACACACACAACATATGTACAGAAATCTTACACTTCTACAGGCATTGGATCTCTTCCTAGTAGTGGAACATATGAAAGAAACCATTTGATACTTCTCACTTTCAGGTGGGGCCCACATTCTTCAGATTCATTGATTTAGTAAATGGCTTTTCCTGATCTTGACATGTGCGGATGCACTGAACTTGTTGCAACATTATTGAAATATTCCATGCTTTGGACGGTGCCAAACTCTCATGTATACAAAATCAATGAGAGAAACCTTCCAAACCTATTTGAACGGTGCACACATTCCCATCAGAGAACCTGATGTGGCATAGATGGCACATGCTTATGGGATCTGGACTGTTCATCCAACTGGCCCAGCAATGGATGTTCCATAGCCCAAAAGTCACAGCACCACACAATCCTCAGTTTGATCCAAGGTTTTCCAAATGGATTCAAATGTCAGGTACAAAAGGTGGTTAATGGTCCACATTCATCAAGAGAAAGTATCCAATACTAAATGGTAGTATCTTACTTGTCAATTTCTGTACACATTGACCACATGTTAGATCTGGATCGTCCATCAACCGCACCCAAAATTTGGATAGGCCAAAACCAAAAATCACACCAATCAGATGATCTTAGCCATCAACATTTTATTTTTTACACATTTTCATAACTACCCATTTGTATTCCTCAAAAATCCTCTAATCAATGACTAAGATCATTCAACTGTGTGATTTTTAGCTTGCCCCCTATTCAAGGAAAGGCCCGAGAGATTGATGATCTGGATGGTCATATACGGATATTAGATTAAGGCTCTCAATGAATTGGATCTACTTGAATCCAACTTTGAATATGAAAATCTGTAACTCTTACACCTCCGTTTTGGCACTTTGGATTTGGTGGTAAATGAGAGTATTTCAAATCCATTTAATTGCCTTTTGCATTTGGCAACTTTGGATTTGGAGGCAATTGGAATAAGAGGTATTTCAAATCTCACTTTTGGTGTATTTTGAAATCTCAAGAGTATGTTAAGATTTGGATGGAATTAAGAGGAAATGCCTTTTTTGCCTCGTTTTAAGGGGAGGAGAGTCACACATGTAACAAAGATGTCTTTAAGCTAGTAATCAATTAAACACATGGCATGTTTATGATACCCCAAAATAATTTCATTATCAACTGCAATACTAAAATCATATCAATAGAATGATCTGAACCATCCAAATATTGGACATTTAAATCGACAGTTAAAAAACATTGGTGAGTCACCTATTTTTATCCTTGCATTTGTAGACCACCTAAGGCTCAAAATTTCCTCTTTTTTGACCAAAGTATATATTTTAATGGATTTACTATAGCCATTTTATTGAATACCACATATATATACTAATTTAGAATATGAAATCTAATTTAGTTAATCAAATCCAAGCCAAGTGAATATACCCAAAAATTCTAATGCCCTCCAAATACAAGCTCCTAAATAGGAGCCATGTGAATATACCCAAAAAATTCTAATGCACTCCAAATACAAGCTCCCAAATAGGAGATTTGGATTCCAGTGCATTTCAGCAAAACAAAAATAAGAATTTGGAATTACCTTGATTCCAATGTAATTGTGATTTGGATTCCAATGCTTTCCAAATCCAAGCTTCAAACAGGCCATTATTGAATCTGGATTCGAATCCAACTAAGATCCAAAATGTGAAATTCATATCCGATCCATTTATAAATAGCGAGATCCACATCTGACCCAAAAATCTGTATAAACATCGAATTCGGGTCAGATTATGGTTCGAATCCACCATATAATCCCAGTAGGAATGAAGTTATGAACGGTATGGATTGCATATAAACATCACTGTGGACCCCAGGGAGGTTTCAACAGTAGGAATCTCCCTACCCACCTTTTCCTTTAGTGCGGTCCACTTGAGTCTTTAATCCAATTCATTTTCAGCCTCATGTTCTAAAATGAGCTCAAAAAATGGATGGACGGAGTGGATTTCTTACAAACATCACGGTGAGCCCCACCTAGGTTCACGTGCAGGAACTTCCTATAAAAGGCGATTCATGTTCGTCAGAGCTAATCCACTTCCTTGAAATTTCCTAGGGCGCGACATGGGCGTTACACAGGTAATAGCTTAGTGGGTGTTACCCCTGCTATGGGCCTTAACTTGATGATTTATTGTATATCCACGTCGTCCATCCGTTTCTACAGATCATTTTAGTACGAATTACCAAAATTTAAGCAAATCTAAATGTTAAGTGGACCATAACAAACAAAACAGTGATGATTGGGTGCCTCACCATTAAAAATTCCAAAGGACCCATGTAAGGTTTTCGTAATGTTTAATTTCCATTCGACCGTTGATAATGTCAAAAATATCTAATGAAGGGAATATACAAATGTCAGCTTGATCCAAAACTTTTGTGGTCCATAAAATATTTTTAATGGTCATTTATCACTTTTTCTAGTGGTATGGTTCACCTGAGATTTGGATCTTATTAAGGTTTGGAATCGTCCACTAAAATAATATAAGAAAACAGATAGACGGTGTGGATTTACAAAAAATCCATCAAGGTGGGCCCTGCACGATTAGGGTAACATCCATTAAGTTGTTACCCTGATAACAACTAATTCGCTCCCCGACTGACCTAGCTTGAGCTGGATGATCCTAGCAAGGGATCTGTGGGGCCTACGGTGGCCTAAATGTTTTATCCACGCCGTCCATCTATCTTCACAGATCATTTTAGTACTTGAGCCCAAAAAGGAGAAAAATCTAAAGCTCAAGTGGACCACATGCACAACATAAACTAGTATGTATTAAACTCTTACATCATCATCTAATAGTAAGGATTTGGTGGGATCTTGGTGTCAAATCAAGGTCAATATCCACATCCAATCCAAATAATATTCAAACTCTTCTTGGTGAACTCGAATTTAATCCATTTATTTTATCAGAAAAAATTTAATATCCAAATCCAAGTCGGGCATATCTTACCCGCTCCATTGAGAGCCCTATATTAGACGATAATATCTATAGTTCCTAATGGCACATACACATACCAAATGTTGTATGCTCTGTACACCACCGTCAAATCATGATTTGATCCTGATGATCCAGTACTGCCACATACTTGAGAATGGATACTCTGAGGTGGGTCACACAACTCCCTATTAGATGGATTTTTTTTTATATCGGATGTAGCGTTACCATCCACCATATCATCCTTGATAGTTGATACACCATTTAATCGGTGTATATGGCACCTGTTTGATGGTCACAAAGAAGGTGAGTGTGTGAAATGAAATGAAAGGCTAGACTCTTATGTTAGCATTGCACTGTTCATAAAATGGTGGTGACTCTTCAACCGTACACATTGCAGACCGGCCAAACCGCTGACTTATGGTTAGAGCATAACTAAAAAACAAACTAAGAAGATAATATCAAGCATCTGAGTTTTACCTTTAAATTTGGACCACCCAATATTTTACTTTTAATCGTCCATTTGTTAGCCATTAATTGGATGGTTAGGATTTCTAGGTAAGTGTGATTTAGAGATATGATCCATCCATGGGCCCACCAGTTTGATGGGCTGGATAACTGTACATCACCCTTCCCAAACCCTAGGTTGTCTTTGGGTACTACCCCACCAGGACCAACTAGAGACGTACGGTCATGTTAGGGTTTCTGTGGGGCCCCACGTCATCTATGTGTTTTATCCACACCGTCCATCTATTTTGACAGATCATTTTAGGACATAAGCTCAAAAAGGAAGCAGATCTAAGGATCAAGTGGACCAGACCACATGAAGCAGTGGGGGTTGAACTCTCACCGTTGAAAATTTTCTAGGGTCCACAGTGATGTTTATTTTCCATCCAACCTCTTCATAAGGTCACATAAACCTGAATGAAGGGAAGATATAAATATCAGATTGATCCAAAACTTCTGTGGACCCCAAGAAGTTTTCAATGGCGGGATTTAAATCCCCACTGCTTCATTAGGTGTGGTCCACTTGAATCTTCGATCTGCCTCAATTTTAGGATCACACCCTAAAAAAATCTGTCAAAATAGATGGACGGTGTGGATAAATATATAGATCACGGTGGGCCCCACAGAGGCCATGACACGACCGGCCGTCTCTAGCTAGGTACTGCTGGGGTCGTACCCAATCCGCGCCCGTTGTGTTTGGATGCCACCCATTTTGCAATTTTCATTAAATCTGCAGTGGACCAGCATTTGTTGGGAAAGCTGCTCCGTCCATTTTTTATTTTTTATTTTTATTTTTTAAATGCAACTGGGCGTTGATCAATCGTAGGTTCAACCCAGCCGTTAGCATGCTTTCAACAGGCACTGACACTGTTGTCCGCGCCTGTCGGGACCAAAACACAATAAAAACACATTTTCAGTGGCACCCAAACACGCCCAAATCTATATACGAGAGTCTCATTCCCAAGTACACATAGGAGGTGGATAAGTGCTTTTGGGAGGATTTCCTTTTATGCCATCTTGTACCCTTTTTCGCTTTCAAGGGTCCTTTAGTAAAGTCCCACTTAGGCCAGCAAATCAAGACCAAATGCATTGAAGAAATGCACATGGCGTGTTTGGCCCACATTAAAATAAAGGGATAATAACTGGAGGGTTTTTTTGGGGGGGATTTTACCAAATGGTGCTCGGAAGAATCAAAATTTCCCGATGGTTTTTTGAAGGGGAGGAGTTACATAAACACTCTTGTTTAATTTTTCTTGGAAGAGTGGGGTACGGGGAGTGGATTAGGTGTGGCCCCAGCCTCACTCAATACAGTGCGGCCCTTAATTTGGGGGCTATGTATTTTGCAGGATTATTTTAGGCAACGAGCTTAAAAATGAAGAAGATCCAAATCTCAGGTGGACCATACTTTATGAAACAGTGGCGATTGAACGTCCTACCATTTTAAACTTCTTAAGGCCCACCTTAAGGATTTTGTAATATTTATTTGTCATCCAACCTGTTGCTAAGGTCACATAAACTTGGATGAAGGGACTAAACAAATATCAGCTTGATCCAAAACTATTTGGCCCATTAATGGTCAATCACTACTGTATCTTATGGTACGGTTCACTTGAGACTTGGATCTACTTCATTTTTTGGCTCATGCCCTAAAATAATCTAGAAAACAGATGGAAGCATGGATATAGAATACATACATCAAGGTGGGCCCCATGGTAAGGCCACATTGTCTTGGGTGAGGCCGCATCTAATCCGTTCTCGAAGTATAGAGAGTTATGAGCCCTACATGGTATGTGTCTAACATCCAAACCATCTAACAGATGCAACCCACCGAGCTTATTAGACAAGCAGAAAAATATGGTGGTTTCAACATAAGGTAGGCCAAACCATAAAAAAAAATAATGTACACCACTCAAAAAATTAACATCCAAACTCAATTTTGGGATTATTCAAGACTTTTTGTTCTTTTGATAACTATGATAATTTGCGTATGTTGGATGGGTTGGATGTTATACACATACCACATTAGTCTCACAATTCTCAACTTTACTATTTTCTAAAGGAAAAATTGGATGAAGGCATTTTCACAATTCTTTCCTCAAAGAGCGTCTTATGCAAATACTCAATTGTCTAGCATTGTTTTAGAAAAAATGCAAATTTAGATGAATTTTGTGGGAAAATTTCCATTACAAAATACCCCTTCAGTAATATTTACGGTACCAAAAGCTCCATACTTTTATTTCCCTTCTCCTTTACTCCTATTTAAGAGGCAAAGGTTAGAAAAAGTGAACTTTTTTTGTCTTTGCATTCACGTGCGAATCCCATGATGGGGGAGAATCAGATTCCAAACTACGTTGCTCTAGCCTCACTACCAGCATCATCATATCAAGGGCGTGTCTACAACCTACCAAGCACCAAAGGAGAATGTACATCAGATCCAACCCGTCCAATACGTGTGCTACCACATTTTCACTGTGGATCCTAAAAATCAGTCCAATCCAAGATTTAGGTGGGCTACACCAGAGGGAAAGGTGTAACGTCATGCCTAAAGATATAAATTCACGTGGTGTGTCCCACATGAGTCTTTGAATATCTTGATTTTCGGCTAATTTATTCATCCTAGTGTGACACATAAGTTGAGTGGATTAGATGGCATATACATGCATCAGTGGACCCCACATACAATTTAGACTATTTTAATGGTGGGACTTTTTTTACCATCCTAAAATTTGAATTAGCCTTATTGTTGGGCCAATCCTTCATTGTAGGTACTTCCACTACTCGAGCGCCACGTGGATGGAACTTCAATGGGATCCATCCCATCCATCAATCAATCAATCAAGCAGGCTGCCTCATGTTCACTTCCCAATCCAAAACCAATGATCATAGAGAAAGTTGGAAAGGAACGACCACCGTTAGTTTTGTATAAGAGTCACAGAAGTGTTTATATACCATTGAATCCGTTCATCTGACTTGCTTCATCGAGAGGAAAGAATTAACCACAAATCACAGTATAATTCCATCACTTAGGTGGGCCATGCCACATGAATTTAAATGTTTTAGGTATAAGCTTTTGAGGTGGTCCACCTGAGTGTTGAATAAGTCTAATTTCTAGGATTTAACAGAAATAAGGGGTGGTGGACCTGATGGGTGGGGTGGATGTCATGTCCACCATTTCCCCACACTAACTACTCCCACTTTTGCACATCAAAAGATGATGGAAATCCACTATTGCCAAAAGGGTTATATCCATTGATAAGTTGTGTGTGGGACCACCATGGTATATATATAAGGCATCCAATCCGTCTAGAAAAGTCACCTTACCATGAAAATGTGAAACCCCAAATGTCAGGCATATCCATTCATCAGGTGGGCCACAAAATAAAGAACACTAGACCACCACCCAAAATTCTCAAAATGCACATGGTGGATCACCTGATGATTTCATCAGATTGACTTTTTAGAGCATCCCATTTTCATGGTGGGACTATCCCTGCTTTGGATGCCATACAAACCCCACAAACAGCTACTTTCACAAAATTCTCATCTGACTAGCTGTGTGGCCAGTTCTCATACATTAAAACTATTCCACTGGAACAAAAGCATAAAACTCAGAACTCACCCACTTGGGTTTGATTTCCATTGCTGCCAAATTCAGCCAAATCTCATTTTGAAGTACTGCCAAACGCACCCAAATTAGATAAAAATCCCACAAAGGGTTGCATTTACTTAGAGAAAACCAGCTTACAAGACAGCCAAATCCAATCCCTTTACAAAATATTGAGATATTGTAGTTTGTTTTTTCTTCTATTAGGGAAGTTTGGTAAACTCCCTAAGCCTTGTGAGGGCACTGATAGCATTTGGTGAAGATACCAAACGTGTTCACTTGCTGAATGAAGTTGAGCATGCTGGCCCACCCTCCAAACCCAAATCCAACCACCAAAACCCAACCCACCACAAAGATGTTCATTGAGTATAAACCAGCCCAGCCTCCTAGAAATGAGGGTGGCCTCTCTACCGCATTCTGCGAACCAAACACAAAACAACAGGAAAAATAAAAATAAAAACACAAATCAATTAAAATCATAACCATGACAAGAAATTCACGAGTATCGAAATTTTTATTATTATTGTCATTATTGTTGTTATTGGCCGTGTGAGTAAAAAATTTACCCACATTGATAAAAAAAAAATGTTGCTGTTTTGTTGTCCTTGTTATTGCTTATATACATGCATCGGATCTCAATCACATGCAATTACAGTAGGGTCGACCTTGGTGTAAGGCTTTTGGGCCCTGACCACAAGTGCCAAAATTTTGTTTTTTTATTATGGTTGTTGTTATTGTTGTTTTTTTTTATTACTTTTACATATGTATGTATGCATGTCATAATTTAACTTTGCCATATGTATGTATGCATGTCATAATTTAACTTTGCCTAATGGCAATGTGACAGTTAGACCCAAGCATTTGATTAGGCCTGACGTTAGGCAGGCAGCTAGTTATTTAACTTTAAGCTGGTAGTAGCTAGCCAGAGGAAGGCTGCGATGGCGACAATGGCAGCGGCAGTGATTGTTGTTGTTGTCGTTGTTGTTTGTCCTTTTCTTCTTAGAATATTGCTAATCTCACAAGCGCATACAGGACATCTCACCAACATACAATCACATCATAAGATGAAAAAAAAAAGAAGAAAAAAGCGATCTACCTATTTCTTGCGTTGTGACCCAACGTCACGAGCCGCACATGATTTCCGAGTCAAATGATGGACAGCTTGGATCTAATGCCCATGTGACACACTAGCACAGCTGCATGAATTACCATGCCATGCATGTTGGCTTCGTGAACTTGGATATCAGTTCCATAGGTTAATGATAGACAGAATATATTTCAACACTAAGTCATGGGTTAGAGTGCACCCATCTGGTCTGCATGGGTTAAAAACAAAAAGCCTTCGCAAACCTATTGTTGTTGCTTCCAACAACAACAATGATACTGGTGATTATAATTTTTGTTGTTGTTATTGTTGTCATGCATGTGTTTATTTTTATAATGGATCTTAGGTAATGTAATATTGATAATGATGATTAAGAACATTCACCTCTCGGGCGGAAGCAGGAGCGAATGTGATCATATGCGCTAAAGCAGGGATAATGTAGACGGTGAAGCTGACAAGAAGAGATCCAACAGTGGAGTTGATGGGGCCGAAGAATGGGAATATGATAGCGAGAAACCATATCGGAATCACCACCGGAAGCCTCGCCAGAGCTCTCTTAAAAATGCTCTTTGTTTCGTGCATTCCTATAGCCTTTTCCCACACAAAGTACAATGGGGTGCAGGCGAACCCAAACGTAATGAACTGTGCCACAACCCCAAACATGTTAGTGGAAATGGTTTTCTTTGATTTACATAATTCATGCTTGTTTAAACACATTTTTCTTTTGAATTAGTAATCAAATGGTATAAATCCTAATCAAATAACCAAACATTCATAACTGATGCATATCAGTGGGCCCCACATGGTGCAATTTTGATGAAATACATGATTACCCCATATTTTAACGAAGATAAATGATCCATTTCTCTCAGAGAACTTGCACAGAGACACATGGATGGTCCAAGTACTGAACAATCCAGATGGTGTATTAGGTTCAGCATACATTTCATGGACTGAGATATGAAATCCACACTGATAGAATGATTTGATCCATTCATAATTTGACCTTTTTCAGATAAAATGGTTAAGATTTCTCTCAACCTGTGATGGGCTGTCCATTTTGCATGCAATTGATCTGATGGTTAGAAACATTAGATCAGTGTGATTTTTACATAGTAGCCCATGAAATATGTGTTGGATCTAATGGCCAACCTGGATTGGTTGATTGAACCCTCCAAGTGTCCCATGCGACTGGAAGCACCATGACTTGTAGTGCCCTAGCTAAGAGCATTGTAACATTTCTCATTTGCAAAAATAACCTCAGCCACCCACTTTAATTTACTACACCAATTTCCCATTTTGTTAATAGAAGTGGTACAAACAAGTGTTGTTTGATTCCCAAACTAGAAAATAGGTGCATGCAAATCAATCAATGTGGGGTGTAGATATCAATTCCCATGATAAATGGCCCACCATTAATTCAACCATCATAAACGTTCATATCTAAACCAATAACTACACATGAATTGGGTTTTTGGATTAATTCTCACCTGATGAATGAGCATGAGAATGACAGCCATATCTCTAAATCCTGACCGTGGGAGCAAAGCGAAAGCATTTGAATGGTTGAGAAGCATGTCCCCAAATGCCCAATAAACCGAAATGGCCGAAGGTAGTGTGAGGGTCAGCACATAGAGTGTTGCTATCAAGTATATCGACTTGAATTTCTGTGGCTTCCACATAGCATGCATAATCTCCCTACAAACAAAAATCACATACATGCTTGGAAATACATTGATATGAATATTTGTGTGTGTGTGTATTATAGTTTTACAACTCAGTCACTAGAGTTGAAACTCGGCCGAGTGAACTCAACTCAACTCGTGGGGACTCAAGCTGAGTCACTTGGTTTTATGAGCTAATAAAAGTTAAAATGTAGTGAATTTTGAACTCACAAACTCTCAGAGCACTATAAGTTATAGTGCTCCTAGTTGCATTGGGACACTTACACAGCCAGATTCATTGATCCAGACCGTTTATTAGGTCCAAGGCACTTTTTATAGGCTACCACACAAATATCACATAATTTGACCAATACTAACAATTTGATCAACAGCCTTTAACATGGACGTTCAAGATCATTTATATAAAAATAGGCCCAATCAACAATTTGATCCATCTATTTTTGTAGGGATCATCATGGATTGCTTATAATTCTTAAGAATCACTCTTATTAGACAATCATAACCATCTCATCCATGTCTTGGAAAAAGAATGGCTATAAAAAATAAGGCTAAATCAAGGATGGATTGGATAATCCAATCCGTTCCTATTTTGCTTAGTAGCTCATGAAAAGTATTCCAGGCTTAATAGGTAGTTTAGATTGATCAATTGGATGATCCAAGTAAATCAATGCAATTAGGAGCACTATAACTTAATAGCTATCTGAGAGCAATGGAGCATTTCTCTTTAATTTAAGAACAAACACCGGGTCAAGTCCAGTGAAACTCGGAATGAGTGATGGAGTTGACTCAACTCAGCTGGAGATTTGAGTTGAGTCGAATTCAGTTTTCAGGTTTTCGGACTATGACATATAACATGAGTGCATAAATTCTTATCGTAAACAAAACATCATATATTCATGTATCTGCATAGGTATGCGCGCATGCACACAAAAACTAAAAACCCATGTCACATTTTTTTTTTCACTTAAATTGAATACTTTAAATATCTTACACTGTGACCGCATGTCCACCAAAGGTGTAGAGAATATTGGTAGCTCCAGTGAAATATAGGACCATTTTGGCAGGGCCCGAATGTTTTACTCCTTCAACCTTGAAAAGGTAGACGACAACGAAAAGAAAAGGTAAGAAGAAGAGAAATCATGATTTGGGTTGATTCAATTTCTGTATTGTTGGGTGCACTCCAGTTGTACCGCGTACCACCATAATCTATTGTGGTACCGGCAGATGTGGGGCCCATGTGATGGGTTGGATGTGGGGCCCATCAATGGTACCGGAAGATGTGGGGCCCATTTACATAAGGTCCATTCAGACCCTTCATCTGGCATAGATGAAGGTTCAGACTAAAATTCAGGCTGGTTTGAAACTCAAGTGGACCCTGGTGCAAATCAAGGGTGGACACTCTCTCTCCCAACTTGTTCCCTGTTCCGTGGGCCACCTAAGTTTTGGGTCAATCTAATTTTCAAGATCTGGTGGTAACATGAGGTCACACATCTGATGCATGGGCGCCACATCTGCTATAGATACCATTGGAGCCCACCTCATCGTTTTGTTACATGAATCAAAATCAAAAGAAATAAAAAAGAAAAGCTGACTACCTGACCATGGATAAGGGCAGCAATAGTCATATACCATGCAGTGTAAGTAGTCATCACAAGTCCTAGAAATGACCATATTCTGTAGTTGTGAAATGAAGGGATGAAAACTGTTGTAGCACAACAAGCTCCAAAGATGTACGTCCAAGTTCTCTTGTCCAGATTGTCATTGATGTAGTATATGTTGCTTCAATCCAAGAACATAAAAGGAATATAAGTAGCAAGTATTTTCATATCAAAGCAAAATACTATTGATATTGTTTCGTCAAATTTCCATTAAATATAAAAAATCTTGACAATTTTTAATCTGAGCCAGTAGAAATTAAATCTGCCAATTCCCATGTTGGGTAATTAAGACGGTTCCGATGGTGGGGCCTATTCCAGGATGAGTTGAGTCCCACAATCTCTTGATTTAGATGTTCCTAACCATCTAATTAGTGATTTGCAAACGAATGATTAAGAAAGTAATACAATCACTAATCAGGATGACTAGGATCATCAGATGGCAGGATATGTGGGAACATGTACCATCCATGATGGAAGACTACCAAATAAATGGTTTGGTCACTATAAAAAAGGACCTTTCCTTCATGATTGCTAGTCTGAGCATTCCATATACCTTGCACATGCAATTAGTTGAATTACTGATCCAAATAGAAGAAAAGTGCAGTTGAAAAACAGGCCGGCATTTCTCCAGTGCTTCCCTAAGAGCCCATCAAGCACTTCAAACCACTGCATAGCATATGAAATAAGGAATTTGAGAGAGAGAGAGAGAGAGAGAGAGAGAGAGAGAGAGATTAAAAAATGGTGGTGTAAGACAATCCAGACCATCCAGATCATTGACCCAATGAGATGGAGCATAACCCAAAAATTACATGGAGCAGATGGCAGGGAGCATGTGATTTTTCACTCCATATTTTATTTATAGCCATCCATTTTATAACCATCAAGTGAATGGTTAGGATTATTTAATCAGTGTGATCTTCAAGATATGCTCCATCAGCAACATGGCTCACAATTTGGATGGTCTGGATAGCCGTACATGAGTGCCACGTGTGAGGAGGATGAGGTGATTAACTATATTGGTGTCAATGCTCACACTTTTTGACGTATGCACCCTTTTTCTACTTTTGGTCTTACATCTTCTTTTGGGTGCAGTTCTGATGCCAAAGGCAGAAAAGCAGTGTACGTGGGCAGAAAAATAGGGTGTCAATATCATCTTCTTTTTTTCTTTTTCTTTTTTTCTCTATATACAGTAATGAAACGAGCACATATGGTTACTCTTCAAATATAAAAATAGTAAATATTATGATGGAGATTCTACCCCAAGTATGGTTTTTAGACTTGGCGAATCGGATCAACTCGTTGTTATCAATTCTACTCACAACTCGCCTGAGTAAGGGTTTATCTGCCCAACTTGCCAAACTTGGGAGTGACTCGTGGTATTGAGCCAGATCAGGTAGTGCCGAATCGAAGTAGACTCAGACGAGTCGTATCGAACTCGTCCAAGTTTGAATCATGACCCTAAGATCCATATTTATATAAAACCAAATGGATTTTTTCCTAAACATAATTTAAGGAGATATATACAAAAAAAATTAAATTTAAATTAAAAAAAAATGTATGATGTGGGCCACAAAAGAAGCCTAAGCAATGCAATTTTACACGCCATGATTACCAATCTAAATAAAACCAGATGGGTTTTTATCTAAACACAATTTAGGTGGATTAGTAAAAAGAAAAACCATTTTCAAAATGCATTTTATGTGCCTCAAAAGAAGACTAGATAATGCAATTTTACATGCCCTGATTACCTGAATCATATGGTTGAGCACAAAAAAAAAAAAAAATTATAATACTAAAAATCAAAATGCATGGTAAAAAGAAGACCAAACAATGCAATATTACATGCCATGATTACCTGAATCACATGGTTTCTAAAATCCACCTTTTCTCTCTCCTTTCGAGTGCGGTACTCGACATAAAGTATACTAATAAGATAAGCTGTCCAGCTTCCCATCAGCCCATAAAATAGCTGAAAAAGGATCCCAGATAACATCCCTAGTTGCGAAAATGAGTACGGTAATGTGAGTAGCACTTGCGCCACCTGAAAACAGTACCAAAAATAAGTACAATAATCTCACACTAATAATATTGCTAAAATAATAATTACAAGTAGATCTCGTGCAACCATAAGATCTAAGCCGTGCAAAAGGTGGGCGCCATCCTGAAGATCACCTGCTACCAGAATCAGACCGATCCACCCGTCAGGTGGGTCACACTGTATGTTGAATCAGATCATCATTTATCGATGATTTCAATAGTCTGATCAACTCAACAAGTGGGTCAGACTGATTTTCACGACAGACAATCTTCATGATGGAGCCCATCTATTGCACGGCTTGGATACGTTTGAGAGGGGAAAAAATGGCTTAAACTAGTAAGCTTCGCATGCAATGTTTGTATGTGATCATTCTCAATAACTACACTGCTACTAACCCAATCCATGTCTACATTCTTTCTACTCAGAGCATTAGAAGTGGTACATTGTGGTACTACTCTAATATCCGAGGAAGAAAAGATGTGTGTATCTATCAAAAAATAGGATGCATATATCATTTCGATACGATTAACCGTGCTAATGGTACTTATATAACTAATAACAACGATGACATCGACGATAATTCAATTAGATTGCCTGGTTAGAAGCACAGCTGAACCATGCATCGTAGACGGAACCACCGTCCCAGAAGAACCGCGACAACCGGCTCTTGGTGGCCTTTGGATCGCCTTCGGTCTCCATTTCGACGTAGTTTCCGGCGATGACCGTCTCGACCTTCTCCGACGCCATTGTTTGTTTTGGTATGTATGTGTGTTCATGGAGTTCTACAAGTTATATAGAAGTTGAACCACCTTCATGCTCTCTCTCTCTCTCTCTCAAGTGGGGGTGATGGGGGCCGCACGCATGCAACGCACGAGCGGGGTGGCCCACCAAAAGGAACAGTGGATGGATGATTATTGATAACTAGGCATAAAAAAATGGAAAAAGATAAAAGATCTTTAGTTGAGAAAGATGGCCTAAGATGTGGAATGAATGATTGCTTGAAGTTGGCTCGGTTGCTTCACATGATTAGACCACACGTGTAACAACTGGCTTTAGGGGGTTCGCCCCACTTTAAGGGTAGTGACTAGTGAGTTATTTAATACTCTGGCAGAGTATGCTGATTGATACGCTGGACTCAGAAATAGCACATGTGGAACACAGTTTGGAATTTGAACGGATTAAAACGTGGAATCCATTGGCCCTAAACCACAGCCTCAAAATCAGCTTGGTTGAATAATTCTAACCTCTGATTGGTGAACACTTGTTTGTGGAAATAAGACCGTTGGATATTTTTCATTTTTACCGTCCAACAAGTGTCCAATAATCCCATAGTCAGATAATCAAAGAAGCCTGATTGTTGGTTCATGATGCATCTAATAGTTTAATTTGAATTTCGTATTCTCTATGTGTGTAATTTCTAAATGGCTGCGTATCATTCATCATGCTCTGCCAGAGTATCAAAGTTTTTCTCCCCTTCTATTTTGTTACACTACAGTGTGCGTACGTTACAGCTCACTAGATGGTGGAAAATCATCGAACGGGCCAGCGGTGGACGCCAATATCTAGTGTCAAAACCGTGGGCTCGGTGTGGATGTGGAGATGAAAAGATGGCATTGAACGAATGATCTAAACCGTCTGATTTCATTTATTGAATTTGGAACACCAATTGTCTTCTTTTAACCGTCTGATTGGTCTCCACTGCTTCGATGGGTTTGATTTATGGGGAAACTCATATAAAACAAGTCCAACAATTTTGATGGTTCAGATTGGCATGCGTGAATACCACGTGCACTATGGAAGAGTTGCCACAGTTTAGTAAGCTGTGACGAATCATACGGTAACCTCCCTTAAACCGATGGGAACAGCCTGTCCGGTTGCATTTGGACCGTCAGATTGTCGGAATTCACTTGAACCATCAATTTCGAGTGGTTCAACGGTTGAGATGGATGGGCCGGACAATTTTAGATGAGCAGCTTTGGTCACTTTAATTTCACTTTAAAAAAAAATTAAAAAAGCTTTAACCCAGCCCGTTAAGCAATCGGGGCTTTGATTTCAGGCCCGAACCCGATCCTTTTCTTGATTATAATGAGGGATATACAGGTACAAGCCCAACGTATATCATCTCAGGACCCGAAACCCGACGAACATACCTCCCTACCCTCTCCTCTCTCTCGGGCCGACCCGGTTAGAAGTTTGCTTTTGCACTGTCCAGACCCGGCCGATTGCCAGCCGTACTTCTCTCCCAACAACTCCACTCAACCACTCGTCATTGAATCCTCACCGCCCACAGACCCTGTTGACGCATCTCTTTTTCTCTCTCAGAAGTGAAGTTATTGTTGATCCATACCATTCATCTTTCGATCCATACCATTCATCTAATGGTTTGGAGCTTCCAACCGAATGGGGCCCATCAAATCAACGAAATCTTCCACCTATGACGTGGGGTCATTGCTGTTGATCCATGCCATGGATTTATGGGCCCGCTATTGATAACCTGGTTTTTGACTCGGTGGTGTCTCGTTCGACTTCTAAGCGAGTCGCAACTCGCCCAAGTTGGGGCATTTCAGCCCGACTCGCCCAAACCAGGTGAATGGAAATGACTCATAGTGTGACCCAACGCGTTCACAACCGTAACCGAGTCGACTCGGTCGAGGTGGATTGAACTCATACGAGCCATCAAACCATGATTGATACCCAATATCCAACCTATGGCCTCTTAAACCATCAGGACCATCCAATCTGTCAGACTTCTAAGGCATTCCCCATCCCAACCATTGGCTCCATTGTGCAGTATACCCTTAAAAAGACGTTGATCTGGCAATCCTAACCATCAAATGTTGGCCATCAAATTCCCCTTTAAAAAGAAAATGATCAATGGGCCGATTTCAACGGGGGCAAACATAGACGGTTAAGATTTTCCTCCATCAACAACAGGACTCCGATTTGACGGTTAGAATTATAAGTTTGTGGCAAACGCATAGTGTATAGTCTAATCTCTTTGTGGACATGTCCCCTAATGACTGACCTATGGATATTGTGACCTAAAATAAGTGGGAATCGTAGACTAGGACTTTGCCTGGAAGAATCCTAAAAAGTGTGAAAGTCCATCACCATCATTTGGGATGATGCAAATGTGATGTTGGTGGGCCATTGATCTGAATTCTATGCTATGGTGGGGTGGTGGTCCTACAGCCGTTAGCTTTAGAGGTAAATGACCTCTGTTAGAGGACCACACATGACTTTCAACAACCCTATAAAAGAGAGGAAAAGATAGAACAACCTAAAGCTAAGGGTAGAGTCTGGTTGTTGATAGGTAAGGTGGGACCCCACCACACATTTTCGTACTGCTGGGTGGGCCCTAACATGGCTTCTCTGGGTCGACCATGTGAGATAAAGATCTGGGGATTCAGCCTAGCTCACTAACTAGAGATCTAGCTCATGAGTGGGGCCCACCATGATGTGTGACTGCCATCCAAACCGTACGACTGGATCCTGAAACCAAACTGATCCCTAAATCAGGTGGGGGGGTGACATCCACCATAGAAACTTCCAGATGGAATGTGGGGTCCGCAGTGTTGTGTATATGCATCCAACCCGTTCATTCAGTGAAACCCACCAGGCTGAAAGGACATACCAAAAATCAAGCCATTCAAACACTCAAGTAAACCACACCAGATGAATACATAGGTTTTAGGTGTGATTGTACATTGCTACCGTGGTGTGTCCCAACTGAGTTCTGGATCAAAATGACTCTTTGGATGTACGGTGAACATAAGGAGGCACACCAGATGCATGGTTTAGATTCCACAAAAAACGCCATGGTGGGCCCCAAACAGATCAAATGTACGATAATTACTATACAAATGATATGTGATCATTCCCCCTCTTTTGAAGTCAGGGTGGGCCAGCCCAGCCTCTTTATTGAATGGACCTTATATGTGAGCCATGTTGGCCATGTAGGCCAGCCCAAACCCACGTTGAAGTGGGCCGCACCTGAAACCAGAGGTGCGGCTTCAAGAGAAAGCTGAAAGGCCCACTTCACTTTCCGCATTTGTTTTTCAAAAGGAAAGAGGAAGCCATGTGCTATCAAAGTAGTCATGATTTTTAAGGAGACAATCCTTGATTAATTTATTTATTGCTTTTCTAAGTTCTGATTAAGTAAGTAATCACAATTAACGGTGAGATTAAGGTATGGAGCCCACTTACCTACAATTGGGCCTTTTTTTGTGATCTAGATTGTTGATCTGTCGACTGCGCTTTGATAAGGCATGCTCTGAGGATCTATAGGAAATCCAATCTGATCAGTCTTTAGCTTTTTCTGTTGGATGTGAATTGAACGGCTAGGATTATCCCATCATGAAGGTTTTTTTGGGTGTGACCTACCTTTGTAGTGAGGCCCATCTGATCAATTTTCTAGTGAACCCTTAAACTAATGGGACCTACCATGGATGATGGATGCTCCTAAACTGACGGTTTGGATCACCAAACCATCGCCTCACTTGCACGAACTGGGACATCAAGAGACCATTTATGTTACGATGAATCATGACCGTATAATTTCTCAGTGTAAAAATAACATACTGGGCCTTACGAATGCGGGTGAATAGGCTCGGCCCAAAGTAACATGGGCCTGATCTGGTTTGGCCCAGTTGCATTCTATGTTCATGGGAGAATGATCAGTAGTACTTTGGATAGCAAGTGAGATTTAACAATTACTAATGATAGGTGGGCCCCACTTTTTCAGATTTGGATGGTCGTTGAATGAGTTTGAACCCTTTTTGTCATTGTCCAATCTTGATTGGACGGTTATAAAGCACTTGAATACATCATATGCACATTTTGTAATATGTTCACTAATCATACACTTCATGAACAGTTCATGGGCAGAGAGAGAGAGAGAGAGATGGATATGGTAGAGCCACATCATTCATCCTAGCCATTTAATCACTAGGATTGTCTGATAGGTGTAAAATGATCCATGATAAGTCGCACTGGATGAGCGGTCCTGATTAATACATCAACCTTACACTTGCCCCGATATAGTTCACCAACCCAGCAGGTGTGATAGCGCGAGTCTACTCAGCCCAACCGATTCGAAATATGACTCGCTCGATGACTCGGGACTCTTTCACCATCTCATGATTTAGAATTTATAGATGGTTTTAACATCTATATATAATTATTCACTAGATTATATTAAAAAATTTCTGATGTTTTAAATTTATATGTATGGACTTGATTGGCTTTCATGACGATGTGTAACTAATATTTGTCAATTAAATGCTTAGTCGGCTTCTCATATAATGGACCATTATGCTAATGTATGTAATAAGAGTGAAGCGTACTGGGATGCATGGATGTATGAAATATACCTCCACTCTGAATTATAAAATGATCTGGAAGAGATTTTACAATCAATTTTGTACTCGGTCGAATCATGTAAGCTTATATGTTAAGGTAGAGATGAATCATTAATTAATTAGATGAATTTTACATGATAACCATGTAAATAACAAACGCTTAATAATTCATAATGTGTGAATTGTGTCACACGTAATATGAGATTAATTACCCATAAGTTATAGAGCAAATATACTAGTTTTATCGATGATTCTTATATTTTTATTATTCTACGCTACATGGTAAGGTCACACTGAAGTTACACTACTGTGGTATGCATTTACAAGGCTATGTGCACATAGTTGGCTAGGTTAGGAGTATGTCAAGTCAAATTAAGATTGAGTTACAAAGATGAGTTGAGGCATATGAAAAATGGATCTTCTGTCACAAATACCACACATGTTTGTCGTCCACATTCCATGTTGTTGGAACACAATTTGTGTGGGCCTAACAAGCATGCTTAAAACCATCAAGTCAACGGTCCTTATCATCCTAGTGTAGAGAAATCATGGTTTGCGAGGCCCACAGATGAGCAAATGCTAACACCATCCAGGGCTCAGTAGTTAGATGGACCAAATGAATTAATCATTCAATTTGCTACATGTGCTATATTCAACTTCTCCCAACATCACTTGTGACACAAATAATAATAATAATAAATAAATCCTTAAAAAAGCATTATTTTAACATTTTTTTATTAGTCATTCAACGCACCCACACAGTTAAATGATGCAGCCATCCACCGGTGGGGTTAGTGTGTCACCTTATATAGCACTCGAACTTGAGACCTGCTTAGGGCTGTAAATGGTCGGATTCAGGGTGGGTTTAACCAAAACCAAACCCGCCCATTTATTAAATGGGCCTGGGTCTAAATTTTAAACCCGAACCCTTTTGCCAAATGGGCGGGTCTAAGCAACCCATCGAACCCATTTATAAATGGGATTGGGTTTGGCAGAGGCAGATCCAACCAGACTAATTTATAAATGGGTCGGGTCTAATGGGTCTGGGTTTGGATCTAGTATGCAAGTATTTTAACAAGGCTTAAAATCAGGTTTAGACAAGTCTAGGCTAGATGGGTCCCTTAAAATGTAGACCAAACCCGCCTACTTACTAAATGGGTACGGGTTGGGTCGGGCCTAATATAAAAGAAACCAGACCTAGACTCGTTTAGCAAATGGGTTTGTTCTTGGACCCAGGCCCGTACCATTTAACAAATGGGTCGGGTCTAAATGGGTTGAGTCTGGGTACCCCATCGGGTCTGCTGACCCATTTATAGCCCTAGACCTGCTGTTGAAACGCCTAGGCATTTTCCAGCTGGGCTAGTTTTCAAGTTTTAACTATTGATGTGGTATGATGATCGGTTGCTTATTTAGATTCTATACATTTCATACCTTTCATGGGTCAAAAATGTTTCAATGGTAAGTATTGAATTTTTATTATTTCTTGTGTTGAGACCCACTTAAAATTGATATGTGCTTAATTTTTATTTGTACAGGCTTAATTTTTTAATTAATGACCTAACATGAGCTGGCGCATTCAACGAGCATGAGTCAATCTAAAATTGAGATCATGATGGGGCACATGGAGATCAGGGTTACAGAAGTTTCCTGTAAGGACCCAAAAGAAGTTGGCCGTACAAAATAAATCAGGCCGAGTGACACTTGCCATATTGGCTGCATGTAAAGAGAGGGGAGTTGGGATGCTCTGGCCACGTATGACACTTATACACAGGCACTCAGAAATTGAACATGTGGTATACATTTATATTACATTAAATCTGCTAAATTGTGGACCGCACAGTCCTTAGGTCACAGTTCCAAAAAAATCAGAGTGGTTAACCAATCTTAATCTGTTGGTACCTGTTTGTTTGAGAACCATAATTTTGGATGGTTTAATTCTGACCTAACTGAAGGCTACGTTTTCAATTTTAAGTTTTAAGTGCCTGCGTATCAACCGTCACACTTGACAGAGTATTAAGGTTTCTCTTGTCCCCCAAATAATGGATCATCACAACCAAACCATTCAATGTTGGGAAGCATACATGACTGTTCTGGTATGGTTGGTGGACTTCTGTGGGTTTCACATTAGTTGCATCAGATCCACCCCGTCCATTAGATGTGCCCTTTGATGTTAGGCCATAGGGCCAAAAATCATCTTGAACTGAAAGTGAGATGGGCCAACTAATAAAACCCTTCTCTATTGTTTATACGGCCCACCGTGTCTAATCCATTCATCGGATGCAACACTAGGATGAGAGAACACACCAAAAATCAGGCCATTCAATGCAAGATCATCCTTAAGACCTTTAGTGTGGCCCACCTGGGTCCTGGATTGGCTTCATTTTTGGTTTTGTACGGTGAGCATGAGGAGGACAATGCGATGGAAAGGGTGGATTGGATGCACAATTGAAGTGGGCCCCACATCAGGTATTATATATGATGCATGGCCTGCGTATTTGCATTGTTACACGTGTTTCTAATTTTTTACAAATGGGGCTCATGGTTCGGTAATCCAGACCATAGATCGTTGAGTCCCACAATGGATGGAGAATGACCCCAAAAAAAAAAAAAAAAAAAAGTTGACCTTACAATCTCTGGCCCACAAATGACACGTAAGGATATAATATATCAACAGTCCAACTGAAAACTGCCTTATTATTGGTGGATAGAATTTTCTAATCTGGTAGAGTTGATGGAAATGGCCCATCCAAAGGAAAGAAATATTGACAATCGAGAATTTCCATCTTTTATTTTATCTATGAATTATTTGATGCTCTGGCAGAGTGTGATGGTTCATACACGTGCACTTAGAAATTATACACATCGCATGCACGTAACCTCAATTGAACCATGCAAATAGTGGTACTCAACTTAGATAGGTCAGACCCCATAATTAAATTCATTGGGCAATCCTAACCGTTGATTTATTGATACAAGATGTTTGTGCATGTGCTGAGATGGGCTTAAGATTTCCTCTTTAGCTAGTGGACCAGCCCTGGCCCAGTACCTGTTACCGGCCCATTAACACATTAGTGATAATTCCAACCGTACAAAAGGTGAAGGGTCCAATTTCACCAACTCTATCTTAGCTTTTGAGGTGTACCATCTTTTCAATGGGGCCCACCAATATCGCATTTCATCCCTGCATGTGATGGCCAGCTATAATCCAGTACAGATTCTTGGTAGCCTAATGAGGATAGGAATATGTGGGCCCAACTGAGCCCATCTATAATCACGGTGGGCCTTTGTCTGGAAGGTTCCATCACCCTGATCAGTGTGATCACAGCAATTCAAATCAGGGCCTGTAAGATCATTTTTTATTATAGCCGTCCATTTTTGCATTCCTGTAATTGTATGGTTGTGATTATCCAACCATTCTCATTTTTGGGTCATGTGAAATCTATGGTGGATTTTCCCTATCCAACAGTTCTGTTGATCACAGGTGGGCCCCACATGAAAATTCCCACTGCAATTAGTTATGATGAACACGCAACGGATCATATATAACTGACTGGATGGTCAGGATTTCTTCAGGCTATGGTTGATGGGACCAAAGATATGGACGGTCCAGATCGGACTACTGCTCACATGATAGGTGACAGTGATTGAATAGCCATAAGGGACTTGTAACAAACTCACTAGTCTGACTTGGCCGAAAAGGTCCGGGCGCGGATTGCCTGCGAAAGCCTTTCGCAGGCATCTCCTGCGCAAGGAATCTGGGAGGGGCCCACCGTGAGGTTTGTGAGAAATCTACGCCGTCCAACCGTTTTGTGAGATCATTTTAGGCGTTGCAACCAAATTTCAACGGGATCCAAGACTTAAGTGGGCCGAAAACATGACGATTGAACTTCCACAGTTGAAATATTCGTGGGGCCACGGAAGTTTCGAATCAGGATTATATTTGTGTTTTCAGTTCATCTCAGTAGGAATGACATTATGAGCGGTATGGATGGCATATAAACATCACTGTGGACCCCATAGGGGTTTCAACGGTAAGAATTCCCCTACACTCATTTTGCTTTAGTGCGGCCCACTTGAGTGTTGGATCCCGTTCAATTTTGGTCGAAACGTCTAAAATGATCTCACAAAACGGTTGGACGGCGTAGATTTTTCACAAACCTCACAGTGAGCCCCACCCAGATTCCTTGCACAGGAGATGCCTGCAAAAGGCTTTCGCAGGTACTACAATGACATCCACGAAATATGCAATAAAACATCTCTATTGTACACATAACACTTTTGTACGGTCATCAGGACCATTCTGTCACGTTGGTGGGCCATAGACAGATGAAACTGACCATCCACACCAGCACTCATAAATAGACGTGGCGTTTGTATGACATCTGAACCGTGAAAACGGTGTGTCCTACCATAAAGATTGTCTGGGGCAAAAATCAATCCAATCCACTCATCAGGTGGGTCAAATCGTGTATGTTGGATCAGATCATCCAAAAGAATCGATTTAAATTGTCCACAAGGTGGGTGATCTAATTTTCGATCTTGACCATCCAATCATCCAGCCCACTCTTCATGATCTACGAGAACAATCACACCAATCAAAGTATCCTATCCATCCAGTCAATGCCCTGCAAAATGGACAGTCCATACATCTATAACAAAACAAAAGTACTGATCAGTATTCTGAACCATCCATTCATTGTTGAAGGTTGCTGATGTATTGGGCATTATAAGTAAATTGGGACGGTTGGAATGTCCAATAGACTAATCTGGGCTGTCCATTAGGTGCAGAACATATCTCATGGGCTATACAGCATCAAAACCACACCAACCGGATGATCCAAACCATCGGATCAATAGCCTACATAATGGATGGCCGAGATCATTTGTAGAAAAATGAGCCTAAAAACAATTAGAGACATCTACTTCTTTGGGCCCATCATGATTGCTAATGGTTTAAAGAATCAATTCTATCAGAGAATCTTAACCTTCCAATTCATGGGTTGGAAGATGGATAGTTATAAAAGAAAAAATCCTAATGGGGATGGATTTGATCTTCTAATTAGTGTGATTACTACATGGAAGCCCATGAAACATATGCTCACCCCAATGGACGGTCCGAATCTATCATTGCACTGTCCAAGTGTCCCAATACAGCTAGATGCACTATAAATTACAGTGCTCCGAGAGTATTGAGTCATTTCTCTTGATTATATAATACTGAGGGTGCAAGTCTGCAACGGTCCAATTCAAAGAAGAGAAGATGGCTAAGTGGGTCATCCATGGTAGGTTAAAAACATGAACGGTCTGGATCTTGTCTATGTGTCACGTATTTTGAGATTGAGATTTTGGTAACATGATCATCTCCCCAGTGGAAGGGGGTATATATAATTCTGATAAGATGAGATTTCTTCGTCCAGATCAGCAACTTACAGATGAGACCCACCTTTCAATGGTTCGAACTGGTGATCTGATGGGTCCAGTTACAGATGGGCCATTGGACCACAATCAACCAACTGGTGTCCAGGAAATGGATTTTTTTTAGCCAACAGTCTGTATTCGGCTGGAAACAGACTGATTGGATGATCGAACCGGCCAGATGAACGGTCTGCATCGTGACAAAGTGGGGCCCACATTATTGTGCGGCCAGAAAAAAAAAATGTCCATTTCCTCGATGGAGAATGGGAGATGATGCAACGAGATTCTGACAGCTGGATGCCGCTTCATGATTGGCGCACTTTCGGCGGTCACTTTGTTTTCACTTGGGTGGGGCCCACTTATGTACGCCTGGTAGAGAAATTTCTCAACCGTACACGTGGCAGAGAGATTGGCCAATCGGGTCCACTCATATGCAAGGACTTCGCACCGATGGTTGTCTCAAAAAACAAAAAATTACACCTAAATCCTATCCATCTAATCCATGTCCATTAAAGTAATTAACGGTGGGAAAAAAGCATTTAACGGTCAAATTAACATTGAGATCAAATGTAGAGTGAAATGCATAGGATTATCTCACGAGTTTTATTTTTAAATCTTAATCCATCCATCCATCTCGTCTCCAGTATATAGATGGACCAGATCAATACATTACCTTGCCACGTGTCCTGTGGAGAAATGATTCTACCATATTCCAGTTCTCCTGCCTCTACCGGATCATCGACCATTGAAAAATAAAGATAATAGCTCCAATCAATGAAATAAACATCCTTGAATTTCTACCATACAATGTCATGTTCGAGAATCTAAAGAAAATGACCGGCCCTCTCACGGACGGTCAGATTTGTACTTATCTCAAAGTGAATGGAAATGAATGGAGGGGATATTTGATACTCTGACTGACTTTGATGGTTCATCAACATGCACCCATGATCACGTGGCCCACTTTACATACTTCACAAATCCACAACCAGATTGATCATTTTATTATTAAACCCATACGGCCAAGTATTTTTCATTTTAACCGTCCATTGAATATCCACCAATCATCTAAATGAGACATCTGATTGGTTCGATTTTTTGGTTTATGACCATCCAAGGTGGGGACAATCGATCTGGACCGTTTAAATTTCGTTCCATTTACGCTGCACGTGAAATATTTGAGTGCATGTGTACGCACCATCTAAACTCTGCAAAGTATCAACGTAGGGCCTCTCACCAATACAGCGATGTGCTGCCAGTAGTATATGAACCTAGCACCGACTAGAGGGACCCATAGATAGGTAATCCGGACTGTTGGTTTGACAGTGCCACGGTGGATGGGGATTCTGAAAAATCCCATTGATTTGAAACTCGTCCGCCTGAGATGTTTGTGAGGTTAAATGTGGTCAGTTGGTGTCATCATCATCATGGACGTTATCTAAACACACACTAATTAATTATTAGGGTCAGCTAAGTGACTCCCATTCTTCTATTCCACTTGGTTAACAATCATGCCTTTCGGGCCTGTTTGGACGCCCTAATATGGGATATACTGTGCATTAGGCCTTTGGAATTGTTAGAAAGATTAGATTAATTCAGGCATTTTATATTCTAATTCTATTAAGAGATACTGCCGAATTTATACTACATATGTGAGCCTCACATTGATGCACAATGACCATTCACATGCACCCTTTACAAGTGACACTCAAGTTGGATGTGAATATAAGTGACTAGCATCAATTGTGAAATCTGGTCCATTTATTAGTTGCACCCACTAAATTTTATTTTCACGTGGTACATTATTTTTCCCATAGAAAGAATTGGATCCCAAATGTGGGATTAGATGGTCAAAATATTATGTTATTTTCAAATATGTAATCTATTTACACCCAACTTGTCACGGCCAACTCGAAAAAATAGGATACCGTCACATCTTCGCACACTTATACAGAAGCTAGGAAAGGTATTCATTAATCGTAGGAAAGAGAACGTGAGAATCCGAAACACACCTCTACCACAAACGTATGATGTGTCACACAAAGATTGTCATAGCACCTAGAGACGTACGAACGACCGAAACTTTAGAGGTGATCATCCACTCGGTGACACATGCAAGAAAATACAGGTTGCACATATGCAAAGCACCTAAAATGCTCATGTAACCCAGTATAACGCTAAGGTGGTGACATTCGATGACACATGATCATATTTCATTGGCCACAGGCAGCCAAAATCCCCAAAGAGGTGTATTAAGAAGAGAAAGCAATAAATGCACACAACAATGAAAATGGAAGCATAATGCACGCAACAACGCAATATTTGGTTGGCCCCTTCTTAAAATAGAAGCATATTGTTCACTCCCCAAATGTAGGGCTGTTATGTATAGTAATAAATTCAGAAAGACCAAGTATTGTCTCACAGGGATTTGTTTGTAAGTATTCATATGATGTATCCAAAATAACTTAAAATCGAAATCACATTAAGAACTAAACCTGGAAAAAAAAAAACTGGAATTTAGAATTAAATAGTGAATATGAAAGGTGAAAACAGTAACCTAAGAACACTAGAGTGCTAAGGATCCACTTTTGGTTATTTCTAATACATCAACCCAAAGGTCTCTCAACAATTCAACTGGAATCGAAGTCCTATCTCTATCCAGCCGAAATATGAAACAGTTAAATCACATAAGAATTCTAAAACAGATGTGTTGTTCATTAATTTGGTTCCCTCAATGAAGCTCAGGCATTGGGCACACTCAATTGTATAGGCCAATCCTTTATTCAATATAGTTGAGGTCATAACCATAGTTTTCATCAAATCATGTCACTAGACTTGACTAGAATCAATTATTTAAAGTCCAATTAAACCAAAATCAATTAGCAAAACAGTTATCTCAGATCAACACAAAAGATAAGAACTTCGGTTTGAAGTAATTCCCACATTAAGAACAATCATCTAGATCACAGGAAATTCAAAGCATCTACTATGCCCGTAGTCTACGGTAGATTAAGAAACTTTATCGATCTAAATCATTCAAAACAGATAAGTAACTAGCATTAGATCATCCAAGCATCACATGAGCTTGGAGTCATCAAGAGATCAAGAAAAGAACTAAAACTAGGCTTTATTTAAACTAAAACTAAACCATTGTTCAACATTAAATCATCAAAATGAAACCTAGGTTGAATCAATCCATAAAAAAACAAACTAAAAGCTTCACCTCTTAGCTTTAGCTAAGAGGTTTTAATTCATCTCTAACATCTTTGAACTAAAAACTCAGAAAACATGAAAAACTACTATAAAATAGAAGAAAACTAAGAAATGTAACGCGCCGGATTTTCACTAACTTGGAAATTGGAAGTCCTTGGGCATTACCTTCGGTGTGTCGGTTATAGGGCGTACCCGCACGTGTGTTCACATGTATTGGGGACTAAAATGAATGTTTTTACCAAAGAAATGATGGAATTAGTTTAGGAGTTGGAAGATCACATGGTTCGGAAGAGTTTTCCAACGATTGGGTTAACTCGGGTATGTCGCTGTCTGTAGAGACTAAGTAAAGAACCCTGAATTATCAATCCACACGTAGATCGACGAGACCATCATGGATATTTTACCGGACCTTGGTGTTTTAGCCTATTTGAGGTATTTCAGATTTTTTGAACGGTTTAGATTTGGCAAAAACTCCTCATTTAAAAGGCGTTATGTTTTGAAAATGCCAAAAAGTTGCGATTTGTACTTGGAGGGGAAAATCAAAATCTTTATTATTGGGATTTCAATTTTCTAGTATTTTTTATTGAATCCAAATGGGGGGTACTTCCTTATTTACATAAATAACTTAAAGTAAATGGAAACATAAATTAAACATGACATTTACTTAAATGTTATTTTGTAAATAAGGCTGACGAGTAGCCTGGACTGTGTGGGAACTCACTGTGCAGTGTAGGAACTCACTGTGCAGGGAAGAAATTTGAAAATTTCAGAGAAAATGGCCAAGGGACGACCGGCCGACCGGTTAGGTAGCCGGCCGACCGGTTGTGCTGCCCTTTTTGGGAAGAAAAACGGATGGACAGTGGGATCCGGCCGACTGGATCTGGAACCGGCCGACCGGTCGTGGCTGGTCGGTTATAAAAGGGGGGTTGCAAACCCCATTCGATCCATCTCTCTCTCATTTCTCTCCTCCACTCTCTTCTCCCCTAAATTCCTAAGCCCTCCTAGCTCTCTTTCTCCCTTCTCAAACCTCATTCCTCCCTCAAATCCTCCTCCAACTTTAGAAATCTCGGATTTCCAAGATCTCTCCGGCCTCCATGCCCGTTCTCGCATCTTCTCCGGCCAACATCCGGTGGCTTTGGGGTCGGATTCACCTCCCTATGCTAGGTAAGGTGTTTCTTTACTTCTTCTTTTCCTCTTCCTTCCATTTTCTTCATCTTTGGACCATTAGGGTTAGAAACCCTTGTTGGATTCGTCCAAACCCTAACTTAGGGTTTGCTCATGTTGGGGCTTGGGGTCCCGGCTGTTGTATTGGTGCGGCCCGTGCGTTGTGGAAGCTGTGATCGGGCAAGGCCCCATGTGGATGCCGTCATGCTCCAACTCCGGCCCGATTCACCGAATTGATTTGGGATTTTCTCAAATCCGAGATACCAAAACCCTCAACCCTAATTAAATATTTAATTAGATTAAACCTTAATTGATTAACACTAGATTTGTGATTCATTGTAGGTAATTGAGGTATTCCCCAATTTTCGGCGTTCGGACCGTATTTGGATCGTTCCGGCCTCATCCGAATCGAGTAATTTCGATTCCAAGGTGAAGATCTACCCTCAAGCTTACTCTCAATAAATCCTAATTAATGATTGCTTGAGTTTATATGTTAATTGTTGATGTGTGCATAACATGTTCGATGAAATGCCTTTATGGTTGTTTGATTCATAACATGCTCGATGAAATGCCTGAATGATGTAAATATACAATATTGTAATATATTTATGATTGTGGATGTATGTGGCGCCCTGTGTCATCCGGGCTATGTCATCTGGGTCCTTTCGATCGGTCGGGCTAGTTGGTCGGGTCAGGTGCTTAGATATGTTTATGATTAGGTATTTAATAACCTAAATTGCTATTATAATAAGGTATCCGTTGCTTTGGATTAAGCTCTGAAAACCGTTGATATAGTGTACTGCTCGATCGACCAAGCGGGACACGGTCGACCGATAGTGGCCATTGTTGGTTTGTCGTCGTCCACTTAGGTCCATCGAATAAGCCCAACTCAGAGTTAATCATTCTCGTATTTTATTCTTAAATCACATCCTATGGAATCTAGAATACCATCGTTCCCACTGTGAATAGTCTACTTAAAACCATATTGCGACTCGATCCACCAAGTCTCATGAGCCGTGCATGGTGGTATGGGACACCGTGTTTGAGCTGTCGGCCTACACTGGGGTGGTGCCTCCCTGTAGTGACCAGTGAGCATTGGCAGGGGTAACCGATTATTGTTCGAATGGCCCTTGTGACAAATGTGATCTTAGCCGATGTTTGCGTGCCTGTGCACCATTCGAACGACCCGGGCGTGCATTGGGATAATTCCGAGTGAAACGCCCGCACCTCTGAACAAATTAATCGTATTTGATATTTGGGATATGAGACATTCCGCTTTGATTTGGTCGTGGCTGACGAGTCACGGTCGAACCAGGCTTTCATGGTAGGATAACTCAACCTTGGATCGAGGGGCTACTGGCGATGATTGGCGACGCATCGCAGGGAGCCAGATAGTCCTGGTTAGACTTTATGATACGATGTGGTATTCTGGCTTCACCAATATGCTGAACGAATTGGACTAATAAATACTTTAATTAATCATTCATACATGACATTGCATTTGAGGGGGACTCGTGTAGCCTGGTTGCTTGATGTGGCGCCAGCGCTACCTTGAGCACCTCATGTCATTTCTCTGTGTCATCCGGGCTGTGTACTCAGTCACGACTTACGACCTGCTAGACAGGTGGACTGTGGATTCTGATACCAGTTGATCAGGCCAGGGCTTACCCGGGACATGCGTTGCGTGCAGAATCATGACATCCATGCATTTAATCAACTAGCCTAGGATGATGTATGATTTGTATGTGGACATTACTTAAATTTGATTGATTTGACAACATGCTTAAGAATAATATACTTATATAAACCTGTTTATAATTTAAATATCCCGAGTTTAACCTTGGGGTTATTTCTTCACTATGTTGGCGTTTTGACGCCTTCTATTTGACATATGCAGATGTCTCAAGAATAGGACCAGATGGTGGTGCGCACGGGCGCCTTATAGCCTTTTTAGCTTCGTCCCTTTTAGTAGATGTATTTTCCCCTCCTATTACTTTTATTGCGATTCGTATAATTCTCATATGGGCTTACACTGCGATTGAATTATTCATCTAGGGTGTTAGCCCTATATTTTTAGATTTAGTTACCTCCGCTTTGCTTATGATCCGCTAATTGAAATGCGTTACTCTGGTTATTTGTGAATGTAATGAATGTAAATCTGATAGAGGACACACGTGGGTGCATTTTCCACGTGTGGCATTCCTAAAATATCATTTTATTAAGTTAACACTCGGGAACTCAGGATTAGAGTCTCCGTACTCGGGTGCCGAAATTTCGGGTTGTTACAAGAAAACTTGAAGTGAAATCATTCTCCTAAGCCTCATTAATATTCCCCACATCCTAGCATGCTTTGAGAAGGAAGAGAAGTCCTTTTATAGCCAAAATCAAGCATCGTCTTAGAAACTTCTAGATTTGCGTAAATTTTTACACAGTTGAGGCGGTAGCCGATTAATCTGTTTGTCTGAGCGATCAATTGCAACTTTAGACCAACTAAAAATAATTGAATTCTGGACATCTAGGCGGCCAGGCGATCAATCACAAGTGATTAGCGATCAATCGCAGCTGGTCTGGCGATCAATCGCAACTACCCTTTTTAGTCCAGTAAGGTCCAACAACAAATCAACACAATTCTGCTATGGGCGATCAATCGTTCGGGCTGGGTGATCAATCACTAGGTCAATCTCCAGAACTGCAACTTTTTACATATTACTTTTCTAGCCCTGCAACTTTGTACTTTAGTTTTTCTGACCCTTTCAGGTCTTTTAACATGATTTCTTCAAGGTTTTTCTTTATCTTTCAATTCCATCTTCCATGGCTTCTTTTTTTCATTATTGACCTTTCTTCCTTTGATCTTCAACATGTATTAGAAAGGTTTTTTGTCATCAAATTAGTGAAGTCTCTCTCTCATTCCTACAATCACAAAAGCATGCATTAGATAAGTCTTTAAACATAAAAATCATGCATAATGTGTGATGAATTGGAGTTAGAATATGTACAATTCAAAGCTCAACACACACACACACACAATATATATATATATATATATATATATATATATATATATATATATATATATATCGAGTTAAGGCCACTAATTAATTGATCTATTGACCTCTAAAGCCAAGGGACCATACACAAGGCAACTTCCTAACTCAAGTCTATAAAAGCAATAGAGAATAAAGAGCTTTAAGGCCTCATCAATCCAATCAAGCAAACATTTATTTTAGCTCAACACTGCCTATTACATCTTTCGTCTACCATGAACATTTATCTTAGGTTTAGCCTAGTTTAGCCTCTCCACTTTTGTCCATCATCATGCTACAACAAGTTTGAATCGATTATCTTTTAGTTAGTCTCTCTAATTTATTTTAGCGCATCACTATAGCAAGTCGGAATTAGTTTAGTTTTATCCACAACTTCGTCCTTAGACTCTTAAATCTCTAAGTCGTCACTTAGTGATTCTCTCAGCCATAACCTACTAGCTAAACAATGACAATTGCTTCATTACCGTCTAAGCTTAGATAAACATCTCCACGACCATCTAGGTCCAAAAGACTATCAATTATCCACAGCCATTTCGCCCGCTCGAACTACCGTCGGTAATTTCATTTTATTTATTTAATTTCTACTAATTGTACTATATTCATATTCAGTTTAATCAAATTAACATTTTGCTTTATATTTTCTATTTCTTATTTGAGTGCTTACTTCACTAGTAAACATAATAAAGCTATAACTGTTGTAATAAAAATCCATGCCTTCAAGGCAAAAAGAACATATCAAAAGGACTAACCCTTTCTTTTACTGTGGATGCTCGCCTTTCTGCCCTCCAACCCTCCCTTTCGAAAAGGGGTATGCGCGAATCGCCGTTGTGCCACTGGCTCGCTTCGTTCTCGATGGCTTTTTTTTGTTGTCGTGTTAAACTGGTATGTTTGGATGAGTTCGTATAAGACCAAGGTCGCCACTAGCCAGTTACTTCGAATCTACAGTCGGTTAAACCTCGTAGAAATGTTAGAGAAGAGAATCCGAAGATTCCTTCCTCTAAAATTACTCATTTTGATATGCGGTTAGAGATTTGAGGTAAGGAATCACGGTTACAGGGTGGGAAGGTATTAGGCACCCACTCTGGCTGTACCGAAGTACGGTCTCTACTTCACAGAATCGAACTAATACTTGAAAGTCTGATTTAATCCTCGTACATTTTCATGAATGTAGGTCTGAACAGTAAGAGTTTTTTATGGGCATGTTTCCATTAACAGGCAAGCCTAGAGCATACGCTCGAACTGACAAGTGCTTTATGTGGGATGCATGTTGTGTATTTGATTAATCAAAGTGCTTGCAGTGATATGATAAGCAAGAGGGTTGGAAGAATGGTAAATGTTGCACTTATGCTAGATGCGAATGAGATGATGCTAATAAAAGAGTAGCTGAATGGACGGAGGTGTCGCAAGGGTTTGCTTCAAGTGGCTAAGATTGGAACTTAGGTAGCTTGGGAGACTTTGACCAGGGACTAGACTCTTCTCACTCGAGCTCTCCTTAGGTGGAGGAATGGGCTAAAGGGGTAGAGATGGACTCGAAATTTCTGGACATTGAAGGATTTTTTGGATGCTAAAACAAGAGAGGGAATGGGGTATTTATAACTGCGAGCAGTGGTAGTTTGTGTAAATAAGCTTGGGCGGCCCCCTAAGGGCAGCCCATACGGACGCGCTGCTCTAGCTTCGGAGCGTACGGCCCCTGAACCTGAAGCAAAAAAGCCTGAGGTTCGAGGTTCGGAGCTACTCCGAAGCTATGGCCCGGAACCAGATGCATTGACTGCATTTGAAAGATGAATTGACACGGTGAGTTGACTGGGTGCAGCGGCTGGATGACCCGGTGAGTTGACTTGGTGATTTGACTCAGCGGGTTGACTCATTAAGTTTGACTTTTTTGAGATTTCTTGACTGGTTTTTCTAATGGGGGGTTTTCAGGCTGATGTTTAGGGGTGAGTCGACTGGGTTCAGGCTTAAGCTGAGCTATGGATTGGAGCTTACAAGGGTGAGTTTAGCTAGGTTTGGACATGGGGGTATGGACCTCCACTCATTCAACTATCTCTACCAACATTGTAGTCAAAGGTGGGGTGTCTACAGATGCCCCTCTTTGGCAGATGTTGTGTGCAACCGAATGTCAAGCGAGTGGACACCCCACTTTTGACCCGGTCATTCATAGATCGTGGTCTGAAATCTTTACTTGCCTTTGTATCTGAGTCAGTTGATTGTTTGGAAATTGATAACTTGCATATACCGCGGGAGTTTGGAGAAAAAATTACGATTGTCTCTACATGAGCTGCGACTTGGGTACCAAATCTCAACCCTTCCATTCCCGATCGGTACTAACATCGGAAAGGTACAGTAGAGCCTCTGCCTCCATCATAATCTTACGAGGTTACCGACCATGTGATTGATTGTTCGTTGCTTTCCCAGATCACTCCAGGAGTACTTGTTTCGCTTGACTGTCAAAGTGGTTAGATGCCCTGCGTCTGTGCGGCCTTACGGGTAATCCACTACTCTAACTTGGACTCAGTCAAGGTACTTCAGGCATCCATGCCTAGATATATGCGGGTGAACTTTTTTCACCCAATCTGCTAGTTTTGATACTTGAGTGACAATTCATCATTTCCACTATTTAAATGGTTTCTTTGACTGAGCCTTTTGGCTTTCATCTTTTCGTATCTTGGCATTTAGTATAACCGCACTGACACTAGAGTTTAGTTCGATCGTATTTTGAGTGCATTGGATCCAATGGCCTCCGGAGAAACAGCGAGACATCGGATCTTATTTAATCTTTGCGCCAGCTCCTACCTAGAGATATGGAAGATCTCTTAATGTTTTGGAGGCCAAACGCTCTACTGGAAAAATATTTTTGGATTTTGAAGAGGTACCCACTCTGGGGTGTGATACTCTGTGGGATTTTTATTTGCAAATAAGAATATATATAATATTTTTTGTCTTTTCGAAAAGGAAATTTGGCTTGCACGGGTCCTCCACTAGGGATGCCTGTGGGGTCTTTGGCTAACCGACTTTTATTTTGAAAGCAGGTAAACTTGATGATTGATGCGATGGATGTTGATGCATGCAAATGCATATTTGATGATGGATGCATATTTGATGATGGATGCATGGTTTAGCTCATTCTCTTTCAGTTCAATGATTTTGCTTTTGCTGGGGATGCAGAGAACTTTGAGCTTATTGTTTGCAGGGTTGTGCTTCCCTGGAGATTTTCTTTTCAATGCGGATGTTTAGTCAGCGGGTTGGTCAAGATCCCAACCTGTGGTTGATCATGTCCATCATCCCAAGATGTTGTGTCTTTGCTAATGGGGATGGACGAAGGAGGTTGTAGGTTGTAACCTCAAGGTGCTCTTCTGGGGAATGGGTGTGATTGAGATGGTGTTTGGTCACCAGTTTTGGTCAAGATTCCAATCTGTGGGCGATCGGATCCGTCATCCCAAATTGTGAAATGGGTGAGGGGAATTCGAGACTCTTGAGATGCTGTGCTGGGGATAGTGGCAATTTTTTGTGATTTTTACAAATATTTGATCCAAATCTTTTCTAGAGTAGTCAGGATGGAGATCGGTTATTGAAAACAAAGGAAATATTTTTGTGATTTTGCAAATATTTTATCCGAGTTTCTTCCTGAGTAGTCAGGATGAAGATCGATCTTATTGAAAACAAGGAAAATATTTTGTGATTTTTGAAAGATGATTTTACAATGTTTTGGTATTTTCTGATTTTTCTGAAATGCAGGGAAAGGTATGGAATTTTCATCCACTTCCAGCTTCTACTACTGGTAAGGCACCCGATTCATTTTATGTCAGCGAGCAAGACGAGTCTCACACAGTTAAGTGCCATAGTTTTACATTTTCGGATGAGGAAATTTTGAGGGTTTTCAGTCAACACACCCACAAAGTTGTCTGTTCCTCATGTGCAATGCACATAGACCACATATCGTCCGATAGACTCCTTCGGCCACAAAATGAGCCACATCCTCACATTTCCCTTTGTCAATCCAGTTTGGGGTCTTATGCTGCTCACAATTCTGGAGGATGCGCTTCACCTCCCAATTGCCTTAATCCCCTTCATGAGTTTTAGGAACAGGGAACATCCATAAGATTTAACAGCAACTTCCAGATCAAGGTTGTCTATCACGGTGCGTTCAACACAAACAGGATCGCGAGGTTCTGCCCGCCTCAGCCCTTATCTGTTTAGAAGATTTTGGACACCTGTACGATCAAGTGTCATTCATGTCCGGGACAGGTTGGAAAAGAAAGCCCTCGAGAAGTTAATTCCAGTGTAGTTTTAGGTCTTCGGACCACTGGGGATAGATTTGTGCAGTTACAATCAGATGATAAATCTTTTTTTGTTATTTTTTTTTAAGTTCTAGACTTTTGCTCGAGTAGTCGAGATTGGTACTGGCTTTTATGAAAAGCTGAAATATTTTTTGTATTGTTTCGAAATGATCCTGGTCATCGAGCCTTGGCTCGAAGGGCCGAGTTTGATGCCGTTTTTTTTTTTGGAAACAGAAAAGTCCCTCGAGAAGTTAATCCCAGCGTAGTTTAAGGTCTTCGGACCCAAAATTATGTACATGCTGAAAATACATCTTTTTGTGATTTTTTGAAAAGATCCGGACCATCGAACCTTGTCCGAGCGGTCGAGGTCGATGCTGGGTTTTGGTTGAAAGTAGAAAAAGTCCCCCGAGAAATTAATCTCAGTGTAGTTTAAGGTCTTTGGACCCAAATTTATGTACATGCTGAAAATACATTCTTTTGTGATTTTTTGAAAAGATTCGGATTATCGATCCTTGATCTGAGCAGTCGAGGTTGATGCCAGTTTTTTGTTGAAAGCAGAAAAAGTCCCTCGAGAAATTAATCGCAGTGTAGTTTAAAGTCTTTAGACCACGATTTTCTACAGGTGATGGCACATTTTTTTATTTTTTTTTAGAAAGGTCCGGACTGTCGGATCGTGACTTGGATGATCGCGATAGAATTCGATTTTTATTAGAAATCTCTCAGGACCTTAATCCCAATGTAGTTTAAGGTCTTCGGACCCAAACTGTGTACAAGCAAAGCTGGAAATGTACATTTTTTCTGTTTTTTATAAAAAAAATTCGGGTCATCAGATCTTGATCTAAGTGGTCGAGATTGATGCCGGTTTTTATTAAAAGTCTCTCGGGATGTTGATTCCGATGTAATTTAACATCTTCGGACCCAAAACTATGTACATGCAAACACGACATTTTTTTTATTTTTCAAAAGATCCGGTCTATTTGACCCCCTCCTTGATCGATTGAGATCGAATGACAGTTTTTATTATAAAATCTCTCGGGATCTTGATCCCGACGTAGTTTAAGGTCTTCGGACCACATTTGGGATGGGAGGTAGACAAAGATCAGGGTTGGAAATTCTTGGTGTTTTCTGAAAATGATTCAAGCCATCAGGCTATGACTTTGGATGGTTGAGATCAATGTTTGACCAAGTCAATTCTTTTTTTTTCTTTCTTTTTGAAAATCTTATGGAGCTTTTCCACATTATCAAGCTAATTTCTCTCCAATTTCTCACAAAATGAGATTTTGGTGAGATTACTCTCTTTTTCTCATTCTTCTCTTCCATCACTTCATTCTTACATGGAGGTACAAGATTCACTAGCAACTACTCTTTCCAAGGGGAGTTCTTCCCAAGGAGAGAGAGAGGAGTCACTTCACTTTGATGGGAGGACGGCTGGCCCCCTGGGTGCCGCCTAAGCCTTCTCTGCCCACTAGTTTTTCCAGTGGGCTGGGTAATGGGGTGCCCTCCCCTTTTCTATATAACATGGGGCACCCCTTACTCTTCCAACGTACAATCTCTCTCTTTTCATTCTCACTCTCTTTCTTTCTTCAAGTTTTTCTTCCTTTTGGTAGCCCTTTTGCATTTTCAAGTGGTGAGGCTTTGGTGGAGTTTTGGGATAGCAAGGTGGTCCCCCTTTGGTAAGTGGTGAAGGTATGGACCACTCCCTTTCTTTCATTTCATTGCTTTCCTTTTCGTTTTCTCTTCTCATGTTCTCTTTCTTTTCTTCAGGTAGGTACTTCGAGAGAGTCAAGGTGGGCCCAAGCTTTTTTGCCTTTTTCACTTTTCCAATTTTACTCAAGTTGGTGCATGGAGATGGACATTTCAAGCTTCGTCTTTTTTCCTTTTTTTCTTTTTTTTTTTATACTCTCCTCCATGTGTATGTAAAGGGTAATTTTGCCATGTCCATCAAGTGTGCATGGTAAAATATCATATTTTCTCTCATGAGAGTTGGGCCCCTTTTTATGTGTATCAAAGTGGGCTCAAAGTAAAGTCATGGCCCTTGGTGTATTTGATGGGCCCAATACTTCATTTTGGGCTCCCTCATGCTCTCTTTTCCTTTTCATACTTTCCTTAAATGCTTTCTCTTCTTTTTCATCTTCTTTCAAGGTTTGAAGCCCATGAGATTGGTAGGGCCCACCTCAAGTTTTGGGCTCACAATGTTCACTTTGGATGGCCCCTTCTTTCTTCACATGTGTATGGACAAAAGTGACTAGCCCATTCTTCACTTGGATCTCAAGTGGGCTAAATTTTATAGTTGGGCTTTTATGGACAAGTGACCCAAAATCTTCCACCATCTTTTGATTATGATGTACATCCCTATACACAAAGTGTGGTGGGCTCTTTGGAATTCCTCCACATAGATGAGCTTTTGGGCCCTCATTGAAACTTGTGAATTTATTTTAGCCATGTGTGCACCACTACACTTTGTGTATGGAGGATTCTATCTCTTCATGCCTTTTCTTTGGATGGATGGAGGACTTGGGTTACTCGATCCTTTACAAGTCCCATGAGTGAGTTGTTTCAGCAATCTCACTAAGTTCAAATGGTTTTCTCATGTTGTATGAAAGTGGTTCTCAAGAGTTTCCTTTAATGTTACCACCCTCAAATGGATAACCCTTCTTCAAGTTAGTTATCCATGCAATCATAGCTTCTTGAACTTCTCTTAGGGGTGTTTGGTGGGTCACCCACCATCCTTCTCAAGGATGAGTGATTTTTTTTTTCAATTTGTAGGAAAGAATGATACCCATAAGTTGCCCAAATTTGTCCCATGTTTGGGGCATTTTGGATTTTGATTTTCAAGTGGGCTATGTTTATCATTCTTAACCATTTTCATGATGGTTGGATGACTCATCAAGCCATGCCCTCTTGTGTTCAAGTGATCTTCTCTTTGGTAAAGAAATTGGTGCACATAAGTTGCCCATGATTGACCCATGAATGGGTTCTCATGGTTCTCCAAGTGGGCTATGTGCTCCTTTCAATCCATTGAGGTGGGGCACTTGAGTTGCTCTTGGGGACCAATTTTCTTCCTATTCCCCATTTGTCCATGTACATGTGTAAAAAGATGGAAACATCTTAAATGAGGCTCATTGCTTTGATATGGAAAGTGAACCAAACCTTGCTCACACATGGACTTTGAAAGGGGATTTTTCATATGAAGCTTGATTCTTATCCCACTTTGATCTCATGGCACTTGAGTGCATTTGTTGCCCAAAATGTGTCCTTGGATGGTGGATTTTCCTCATATAAGGCATGGCATGTAACCCTCTTTAAGGTGGGCCTAACCTTCTTGAATGGGCCCAACATATATCCTAGGCGACACATGGAGTTGGACATTGGATTTTTGCATTTGAATATAAGTCCAAATCCATGGGTTTCCTGGATAATGATTTGGATTTTAACGGGTAAAGAATAGGAGCTTACCTTACCAAGCTTATAAGATTTGATGGCCGGCAGCACGAGGGGGCGTAGAGCAGTTAATGAGGATGACCCTGCCTTCATTGTTCGACGTGGGGACCATATGTGTTATCTAGCAAAGGAGCACTAACCTCTGCCTTCCATAAAAAGTCGGGGCACCCGAGACCTTTGGGATAATTGGGTGGAACAACCACAGCCGATGCTTGAATGCGTTCTGGCCAACACTCCTTTCGCAGGCCTTCTTACATTACGTTTTCACAATAATAGTGTCAACTGCATGCTACTTACAGCCCTTTGTGAGAGGTGGAGGGATGAGACCCGCTCCTTTCAACTTCTCTGTGGCCAATGGGGGATAATCCCCTGATATATATATATATATATATATATATATATATATATATATATATATATATATATATATATATATATATATATATGCAGATAGGTTTTCCATTCCACGGGGCAGTTGTTCCCCATGCGGGCTCTCTTGCCCCAATTACCCCTAATGACTGGATACATCTTGTGGGAGCCATCCCACCCAAGAGCGAATTTCAGAGTAGCCAAGTGAAACTGCGGTAGTTTCACAACACCTTCGCTACTGTCATCCCTACTACAGAGCTAGAAGCCCTTTATAAAGCACAGGCAATGATTGCTTATGCCTTCGATTCATTCCTTTTCTGTCATGCGAATGAGAGGATTGATCCTAGATTTCTTCGCTTGACTGAGGATCTTCACCATTCATATAACTGGAATGGGTCCATCTTGACTCACATCTACCAGGGCTTGGATAAGACCTCTCGGAGTAGTAGGTCATTTACAGGTTTTTGGCCTGTTGTGGAGGTATTCTCTTTGACCTCCCTTGGTGATGTTTATCTTCTTTCTTCATCTAATCATTGTGTTTGCCCTTGTCCAAATCTGTTTCTATGATCATTTCGCTCACCTGTCGCCAAGGATACGGGATGATGTTGAACCATCTTTGTATCGTTTCATGCATTGGCATCAGCAAAATCGTTAGCGAAATCCTCGAGTGTCTGGGGATAATTGGCGTGCTGACATAGATGGATTGACTAACAAGGACATAAGTATCATGTTTTCCCTTATCAGTCGTGTTGTTCTGCAACTGACTGTGGTGATTTTCTTTCTTTTAGTTAGCTCGGATGTCATATGCCTGTTTTCCCCTTTACTATACTCCTTAACGCGTGGAGGCGTATGATTCTTCATGTCTCCGGATCATGCTCTCTAATGCTAAATCATTTTAATGGTACCTAGGAGAGAGGCTACTCCGACAGATTACCGGCGTTGCCCGGGTTCCTCGTTCTACACCCCCTCAGGCTACTCAGATTCCGGCTGACGCTATGGCCGATGCTCTCGAGGGTCAGCCTGGGTTTCGCTTCACGATCCCGGATCATGATTATGATAAGTGGTATCTGCTATATGGACAGGGACCTCTTCTTCCTTCACTATACGTTCCATGGGGTCGCCGTAGGTATGCTGGAGGATCAATGACAGCTCCTCTGATGGACCTTCACCGTCGGGAATGGGAGGAGAGGAGGGATGATGATGATTATGTTGGTGATCTGTAGCCTACTTCTCTGAGGATGTATTCAGCTTGTTAATGTGTGGCCTACTAAACATTTTTAAGGCCCCCTTTTTTTATTTTTCTTCTGTATCAAAATCTTCTGAATGAAATACAACCCCTATTTTGCCTTAAATTTCTTGATGATACTTGGATGCTTTGATTTTTTATCCATTCTTTCGATTCTCAACTGCATGGATGACGACTTGAACGGTTTAGATTGCTTGATTTGGTCATATGGGCCCTTTCGGATTTTAACTTTGCTTTGGAACACCTATCATCGATATTTTATGAGGCTAAGAAGGCTTTCCATGGTGCGGATGATGACTTGAACGATTCAGATTGCTCTTTTTAGCCATATGGGCCCACATGACGATCAGATCCTGGACTCTGGCCTTCTTTTTTATGATCCATTCTTTAATCTTGTTATTTGATGACCCATGCAAGCTCTTTCATGGTTTGGATCATGCTGATCTAGCCTTTGAATGGCTCAGATTGCTTGTGGGCCCCTCTTGATCAACTTTTCTTCTCTTTGACTTGGTCAGACCCATTTTGGTTGTAGGTCTTCATGATCGGAGAGGTGGGGCACTTTCCAAATGATTCATATCAGATTTGGTTAAAATTCGGAGTCGATCGAAGCTTTGGGCGGCCTTCAGGGTACCAACTACTGATGTGGACTGACAGTCTCACCTACTAGAGACTGTGGGGCTAATCCCTCGGAGAGATAGGGAGACCGTCCATACGGGCAGCCCACAGGAGGCCGCCCAAACCTCGTCTCTTATGCGGTCCGTGTTGGCCCTGGTTCGAACATTCCTCACTGTTCTCTGTTGCGATCCCCACATTCCCTGTACTGGAGAGTTCGGTTCCAGCCATGAATCCTTCTTTCCTTTTGTCTTTTCTCTTCATTTTGTCTTCTTCTTGTCTTGTCCTCTCTTAAGCTATGGATGGTGGAGATTTAGAGGATGTGGGGGCTGACCGTGATGAGTCCCCCACTTCAGATTTTCAATGGATCTTTAATGAAGGGGAGAGGCCTTTAATGGATGGGGTAGATGTAGGTTTAATGGGGCTATTAATGGGGGTTTAACAATGGTGGTTGATGGAGCTTTTAATAGCTCCATTAATGGTGGGATGGCTGAAAATTCTGATTTGAATGGGGCATTGACCATGGTAGGATTGGATGGTATGGATGAGATGGGGAGATGGGCCATAGGTGAGGCTATGCACCCTTTAAGCGTGGGCCGCATGGATGATGTGATTGATGGTGATGATGGGGTTATGATGGACATAGATGGGCTGATCTCATGTTTAGACGGTATGGATGGTTCAGATGATACCTTTGACGGCTTGGATGCTCTTGATGACGGCCGACATGTGCGGTACACTTGTTTGGGCGGACTTGATGTGATCATTGACGATATCCCCTTGATGATGGATGGTGTGGATGTCCCGATGATTCCTTTGACTGAACAGAGTGATGGTTGGGTTCTTGATTTTATGTTTGAGCGGAATGTAGGTCCAGATCTGACCATATATTCTTCGATCGGGGTCGTCGGGGCCCTTCTTGACGGTTCAGATGCATTTTTCAGCAGTCAGATTGGTCAGGATGCCACAATGTATGGCGTGATCTTTGCTGATAGCCTTATTGACAGAGAGTACCGACCTTCTCCTGATCATCGACCCTTTACGCATTCGATTCACGAGGTGGGCGAGTCTTCTCATGCTGCTAAGGTCGTGACAGTTTCAGATAGCGATGCGACTATATCAGACATAGTCGCTACTGGGGATAGGTCAGGGGCTGTTGAGTTTGCAGGGGTTACAACTTTTCCTTCTCCTTCGCCCGTTGATCTTCTGATCCTTGATGAGCTGTCAACGATTCCTGGGTCTTTTGTTCTTGAGGGGATTCCTGTAAGGACTTGTTAGTTGCTTCCTCGTCCTTCTTGTTCACCACGACTGCTTGCTTGGCTTGACAGATTGTCAGCTTATGAGATTCGAGAGCTGGAGTCCTATGGCTTTGGCAGTCTGATCCATATGGCTAAGGTTGACATTGATTGGAGGATGCTCGGGGCCGCACTGATTGACTGGGTCCTTTCGTTGAACTTGTTTGCTTTCAACAATATGGAGATGGGACCTTCTTTAGAGGAGCTTGCGCGTTTGACAGGTCTTCCCTGGGATTATGCTCAGTACTTCTTGCTGAAGACTTTGCCAAAGACTGCCACTCTGCAGAACTGGTTTAGGATTCCGTATCTTATTCAACCTGCAGCTGACTTTCAGGATGTTATGGTCTTCTCCTTAGACTCGCTGTATGATCTTTTCTCGGGCCCTTGGAGTGTAGCAGGGTCCCTGCTTTCTCGAAATGCACTGATGTTCTGTCTGATAGCCGAGGTGCTATTCTCGGGATGGCGCAAATCTCAGACTCCTTTGCTCTTCGAGGTGATGAGCCGAGTTGTTTGACGGCAGGGGATCATTTCTCTTGTCCTAGCTGAGTTGTTCAATGGGCTGACTGACTGTGCCCTCGGCCGTACCCGCGTCCTTCGCAGCTGCTGTGCATTTCTTCAGGTATTCTTTTTATACTTTCTTTTTCTTTTCTTGTCTTTTGGGAACTGTTTTGCTTTAGCTGAATCTCCTTACTTTCTCATGATCAGATCTGGCTATGGGAGCGTCTTTCGTTGACTGTTCCTGTATCATTTCCCAGCACTCGTCGCCCTGATCTCATGCATCATATCATGGAGTTCCTTCCGCATACAACCAGGATGAGCGAGCCTTTGTATTGCAGGATGTTTGCTGAGATGCGTGACTGAAATGTTCATTGGGAGTAATCTTGGCTTTCACTTCCTCTAGTACTTTGTGATGCTCATCGCCTTCCTCTGATGCTGGTAAGCTTTCGCTCTTACTTTTCTTATCACCCTATCCCGTTCCTGCGACAGTTCGGGTATGAGGAGGATGTTCCTTTTTTGCTTTCTCTGGTATTGGGCGTCGATCTCTTCCGACCAAATCATCCGACTTTAGGATTCGGGTTGATGGGTCTTGGGCGAGTCACCTGACTGCTGATTTGCTTGGTTTTGAGCCATGGACTTTTCCGATGGCGACTACCCCATACTAGCATTGGGTTGCTAAGCAATCTCTGTATCGGTGCATTCCTTGCTGGCACTTGATCATTGATGAGGATGAGCAGGATGTTCTTGGGGATGCTGGTTTTTCATCTGGTTCATATGAGCCCTTTGAGAAGCTCCCATTTATCGATCTCGGCTTCCTCATGGCCACCTGTTATCTGAGATTTTTGCACTCTGGTACCATTGTGAGATGATATCGAGGAGATTGGCCGCTGATAAGAGGTTATTTGATAAGGAGACGGCGATCCATAGCCTTGAGCGAGATAAGGTGCATTACTTGCGCATGGAGGTGAGTAGGTTGAGAGTGAGGCTATTTCATTATGAGTCAGAGGACTTACCTGACATGGGCGAGGAGGAGGGCAGAGATTTTTTTTGCTTTTTAGGACTGTGCCGGTCGTTTGTACGTCTATTTTTGCATAGTACATGACTGGTGATGATGCTTTTTTTTTATATTTTTGAAAGAGATGATATGATATATGTAAAAGAAATACGATGCATTAATGGAAAGAAAAAAACTTTTTTGAGAACTTATTGTGCCATGAGTTGTCTTGTGAGTGTGTGTTTGGATTTTGTGCCGGGACATAGGAATCAGAACTAAAGCTCGGCCAATGCTTTAACCGATGTCTCGAGATTGACTTGTGTGAGATCCCTTTGGTTCCCTAGAGGTGTAGGGAATGGAAACTGTTACTTCCTGAGAGTTTTGTCAGAGTTTGTAGAGTTCTTTGTCCCCAATTGTACTTCTTCTTGTTCTTGAACTGTAACTACTTGAGCTGATCTGGACCGTTTGGTTTCTTCGTACCTGCACTTTTTATTTTTCTTTTTCTATTCGAGCCATTTTTGCCTGTAGCGCTCTTTCGAGTTTTCACCACAGCCGAATTTTTCCTTTCATTTTTTACCGTGGCGCCCTTTCGAATTTTCACCACGTTCCGGGTATTTGATCTTACCTGCCCCTTGGCAGCTATGCTGTTTTTACCCTCAGTGCCCTTTCGAATTTTCACCAAGTCCACAGTATGCCCACTGTTTTTACTCGGAGCGTCCTTTTGGGTTTTCACTCCGCCCTCTTTGTTTAGGCACACACTTTTTTTTCTTTTCTTTTTTGGATTTTGCCTTTTTTAGATTTTAAATAACTGCGGCAGCTAGAGGTCGGAACTTCGTCGTTGTCCGCCGAAGGTAGCCTTTTGGCCCTTATCTTAAGTTACAATAGCAGAGCTGTCGGTTTTAGCTACAGACTCTTCTGAGGTGGATGGATGGGTGACTGTGTTTCCTTTCGGGTTGATTTTTTCCTTGGGTGCCTTGTTTTGGCTTCCCATTTTCTTTCTCTTTTTTTTTGTTCTTTTCTTTGTATTCTTTTATTCTTTTCTATTTTGTGACTTTTTCTTCTCTCTTTTTTCTTTTGAATTCTTTTATTTGGAACACTTATTAGTGGATGAAAATGATTTCTCAGAGGTTTTAGCTTTGACCCCTTGACTTCAGCTCTACTAATATAACTCTTGATAAGGTCAGAATGACTTACCCATGAAAGACTTCACTTTATTGGCATTGATTGGCTCAGGAAGGTCCACCCCTCTCATGCTAGTGAGTCTAAGGGCGCCTCTGGGAAGTACTTCTCTGATGATCAGTGGTCTGTCCCATGATGGTTTGAACTTTCCTTTGGGATCTGAAAGGTATGATGGTAGTATCTTCTTCATGACCATGTTGCCTATCTTGAAACTTCTTTTTCGGACTCTCTTGTTGTAAGCCCGAGCGATCCTTTTCTGATAACATTGGGAATGACTTAGCGCAAGCATGTGCTTCTCATCTGCTAGCTGTAACTAATCGAATCTGGCCCGTTGCCATTCTCCTTCTTCAATTCCACTTTCCAGTAACACCCGTAGTGACGGTATTTCCACCTCAACTGGTAGAACTGCTTCCATTCTGTAAGTAAGCTCGAAAGGAGTAACGCATGTAGTAGACCGTACAGATGTTCGATATGCCTAAAGTGCATATGGGAGCATGTTTGACCAATCTCGATAAGCCATGACCATCTTCTCGAGTATCCTGATGATCGTCTTGTTTGCGACTTCTATGCCACCATTCATCCAAAGACGGTAAGGGCTCGATCGATGACGTTAAATCTTGAACTTGCTGAGGAAGTCATCCATCTTCTTGTTGACGAATGGGGTCCCATTATCTGTGATGATAGCATTAGGAATTCCATATTGGCATATGATGTTGTTCTTCATGAATTTGATCACATGGGATGCTACAATCGTGGTGTAGGAGGCTGCTTCTACCCACTTGGTGAAGTAGTCGACTACCATAAGTATATATTCGTGACCGTTTGATGCTTTGGGACTCACATTCCTAATGATGTCAAGACCCCACATAGAGAAGAGCCAGGGAGTTGTCAAGTTGTACAGTTGTGAGGAGGGGGCATGAATTTGATTCGCATGCTCTTGACACTTGAAGCATTTTTTGACGTGCTAGCAGCAATATGTCTCCATGGTGAGCCAATAGTAACCAGGTCATAGAATCTTCTTCGCCATCATGTGCCCGTTCATGTGTGGGCCACAGATTCCTTCATGTATTTATTTCATGATCTTTGCAGCTTCTGTTTCGTCAACGCATCGAAGGAGGACTTGATTATAGGATCGCTTGTAAAGAATTTTCGCCACTAATGGTGAACTGGCCGGCCAAACGCTGGATAGTTCGGCGATCTGTTGCTGTCGCTGTCTCTAGATATTTCTTGGTTTCGAAATATTGCTTGATGTCGGCATACCAAGGTTTTGTCAGGGGTGGCTTCGACTTCTTCTATTTGCAGGTAGAAGGCAGGCTCATCTTGAGTTTCGACTGTGAGCTCCCATTTCGAAGCTCCTTTCGGGGTCTCGAGCAATGATGCAAGTGTAGCGAGAGCATCTGCAAACTGATTCTTGGCCCTGGGCATGTATGAGAAGGTGATTTCTTTGAATTCTTTGACCAGATTTTCAAGGTACACATGATATGGTATTAACCTCTCATCCTTGGTTTGCCATTCGCTATTGGTCTGATTGATGATAAGCTGTGAGTCACCAAATACTCATAGCTTCTTGACGCCCAAGATTATGGCTTCCCTTATACCAGCGATACATGCTTCATACTCTGCCATGTTGTTGGTGCACTCGAATGCTATGCACCTTGAGATAGGAATAGGGACATCGTCTGGAGAGTAGAGAATTGCTCTTATACCAATTCCTTTAGAATTTGTCGCGCCGTCAAAGAATAACATCTACTCATCTTTCTTCTTCTCTTCACCTTCGATGAGCAAGAGATATACATCAGGGAAGAATGTCTCGAGCAATTGATAATCCAGGAGAGAATAATCAGCGAGATGATCGGTGAGGGCCTACCCCTTGATTGCCTTCTAAGTGAAATAGATGATGTCGAATTCAGACAGGAGTAGCTGTCATTTAGCTATCCTTCTAGTGAGTGCTGGTTTCTTGAACAGGTATTTGAGCGGATCCTTGTAAGCGAGGAGGAGAATAGGGAACGCAATCATGTATTGACGGAGTCGCTGAGTTACCCAGACTAGGGCGAGGCAAGTCTTCTCGATCGGGGAATACCTGGTCTCGTAGTCGGTGAACTTTCGGCTTAAATAGTATATTGCTTATTCCTTCTTTTCGATCTCGTCGTGCTGGCTGAGAACATAACCAATGGCTTCTGCTGCTACCGAGATGTATAACAATAGTGGTCGTCTGGGAGTGGGTGGCACTAGAACTGGAGGATTCATGAGATACTTCTTGATGCAGTTGAAGGCGACTTGGCAATCATCATTCCATTCTTTTAGAACGTTCTTCTGAAGGAGCTTGAATATGGGTTCACAGATAGGTGTGAGCTATGCGATGAAGCGACTGATGTATTGAATTCTGCCAAGGAAACTATGGATTTCTTTCCCTGTTCTAGGAGGAGGCATCTCGATGATTGCTCTGGTTTTAGTTTCATCGACCCTGATGCCATCCTTGCTCACCATAAAGCCATGGAGTTTGCCTTCAGTTGCACCGAAGACACATTTCTGAGGGTTGAGACGGAGCTTGTACTTTTCTAATCTGTTGAATAACTTCTTTAGATCTTCAAAGTGTCCTTCAATTGTGTGAGATTTGACGATCATATCGTCCACGTATACTTCAAGCTCTTTGTTCATCATATTGTGGAATAATGCTATCATTGCTCGCTGATATGTTGTCCTGCGTTCTTCAAACCGAATGGCATTACCCTGTAAAGAAGGTTCCCCATGGAGTGATAAACGATGTCTTCTCGCGATCTTCGACAGTCATTTTGATCTAATTGTAACCTAAGAATCCGTCAATGAATGAGAAGATCTTGTACCCTGCAGTGTTGTCGACCAGAGTGTTGATATGTGGCAAAGGGAAGTCATCTTTAGGACTGGCTTTGTTGAGATTTCAAAAATCGATGCACATTCGAACCTTGCCATCATTTTTCGGTACTGGTACGATGTTTGTGAGCCATTCAGGGTAGTTGGAGACTACCAAGAATCCCGCATTGTACTGCTTGATGACTTCATTTCGAACTTTTAGAGCCCATTCTGGCTTCATTCTTCGAAGTTTTCTGCTTCACTGGCTTTATATCTGGCTTGGTTGGCAGATAGTGTACAACAAGCTCTTCATCAAGCCCCGGCATGTCTTCATATGAGAACGCGAAGTTGGACAATCTTGAAGCCATGAACTCTACCATTCTCTGCTTCATCTCTGGTGGCAGCGATTTTCCAATCGTACTTCCCTAGGGATCTCAGGTGTCCCCAAGTTTACTACCTCAAAATCATCGGCTACAACATTAGCTTTATATTCGAACTTTTTTAGGAGATCCTCTAGTTCGGGAGTTGGGTCATCATCTTCCTCATCCCGAGCTTCGTCCAGGGTCATGAGTTCGAAGTCTAATACGATGTCAAAATCATATGATTCGACTTCAAACTCATGCGACTCTTCAGACGAACTTGGCACATTATTGAATATAGGAAAAGAAATGTTTTTTGCTTTTTGAGAATTTTCTGGAATTAAAATGCTAGATATTTTTTGCTTTTGAAAGTTTTTTATTTTTTGGATTTTTAAACTTTATGGGACCCTGAAGAAGAGGGCATTGCAGACCATGATTGATCCTAGCTTGTCCCAGAGTACCACTCGCTGCTTAAACCAGCGTTTTTTTTAAAGCCGGAGCCCTCAGATGACTCTCTGGCTGATTCAGAAGTTAAGGGAATGGATGACCATTCAGGACCACACACTCCTTCCTCTGGAGAGGTGGGGTTTGATGATTTGGGTGAAGAATCACAGTCTGGCCCAATGACCATGATTTCTCGCTGGTTGGGTTCGAGATCTGAGTCATACTCAGTCCCTCCCGGATCACTTACCTCGCATTGCAGTTCGTCTAGTTCCACAACGAGACACAAGTTCAGAATCTGGATATTGGACCAATCCAAGGATGGTCATTTCCCTTTCATGGTCCAATGGATGGGCTGCTTCTGCTCCTGGCTGATGGTTAATGATGTTGATTCTACAGAGATGGGCGGGTCATTCCCCTTGTTGATTGATGCTGAGGTGGGCAAGTTGTGCCCCTGGTTGGCTGGAATTAAAAGTTGTGCCCCTGGTTGACTGAAATTGAAGCGAACAGGTTGTGCCCCTAGTTGAGAGCAGGTATCAGAGTACTTTGGTCATGAAGCTGCTGTATTTGATTTTCTTCTTTGTCTTCATCCTCTCCTTCTTCGTCTGGAGGCTTAGATGACTCGAGAATCCAGTCCTATCGAATGGGAGGCCACATGGCCCAAGCTAAGCTCATCGGAAGGCCTTTGTGTAGTGCAATCGGTTGATTTCTTCTTGGATCTCTGTAAGGCTCTCCTGGCCTGATGAATTGAATGGGCGAGCATCGAAATTTCTTTTTTCTTTTGTCCATGATGACTGACCTGTACTCGAGTCCCCATTTGCATTGATTATATACCAGCGGCATCTTTCTGAACTTGAAATGATTATTCATACGATACTTGAGGCTCAGACATTCTGCTGGTGAAAAGACATGATCTACACTTATCGGTTCTGGATTGGCGATAGCGTTCACAGTCTCGAATTCGAAACTATGAAACGGGACATCTTCTTCAGAGTGTTGGATGTCAATGACAGGGATATCTGGTTCAGTGGCAGCAACATTAGAAGGAATGATGAGCTCCTTCTCTGCATGGACAGAGATCACTTGATTTCCATAGATATACTTCACCCGTTGATGCAAAGTTGATGGCACAGCTCCAACCTTGTGCAGCCAAGGTCATCCGAGCAACATGTTGAAAGAGGCTGATATATCCAAGATTTGGAATGTGATGGTGAAGACTTCTAGAGCTATCTGTACCTCTATGTTGACCTCTCCTTCCACTGATCGGCGGGTGTTGTTGAATGCTCTAACGTACATGGTGCTAGGTCGGAATGAGGAGGAACTGATTCTCAGGTGTTCTACAGTCTTGAGCAGGCAGACATTTAAGCTTGAGCCGTTATCGATAAGGACCAGCGGGACACAAAGGTCTTTATATCATAGGGCTATGTTGAGGGATCGCCCATGGTTTGCTGAGCTCGAGTGCGGATTATGCTGCTGTGGACCCTCGCCGATTTCCGCGCTCCCACACGACGACGTTCTTCTCCCTTCCCCTTTCCTTTCGAAAAAGAAGGAGATGAGGATGTGTGAGTGCGAAATCGCCGTTTGTGCCACTGGCTTGCCTCGTTCTCGAGGGCTTCGTTTGGTTGTCGTGTTAAGCTGGATATGTTTAAGTGAGTTTATATAAGACCAGAGTCGCCACTAGCCAGTTACTTCGAATCTACAGTCGGCTAGACCCCGTAGAAATGTTAGAGAAGGAAATTCGTAGATTCCTTCCTCTAAAATGACTCCTATTGATCTACGGTCAGAGATTCAAGGTAAGGGATCACGGTTACAGGGTGGGAAGAGGTTAAGCACCCCACACGCTGCCTGTACCGAAGTAAGGTCTCTACTTCACAGAATCGATCAAATACTTGAAAGTCTAGTTTAATCCTCGTATATTCTCATGGATGACATGATGCATGAATGCGGGTCTGAACAGTAAGAGTTTCTGATGGGCAGGTTCCAACAACGGGCAAGCCCAGAGCGTACGCTCGAACTGACAAGTGCTTAATGTAAGACGTATGCAGTGTGCTTGAATGATCAAGGTGTTTTATGGTGAAGCATGAATGCAGGTCTGAACAATAAGAGTTTCTGATGGGCAGGTTCCAACAACGGGCAAGCCCAGAGCATACGCTCGAACTGACAGGTGCTTAATTTAAGACATATGCAGTGTGCTTGAATAATCAAGGTGCTTGCAGTGAAGCAGGGGGGTTGGAAGAAAAGTAAATGTTGCACTTATGCTAGATGCGAATGAGATGATGCTGGAAAAGAGTAGCTGGATGGACGGAGGTGTCGCAAGGATTGGCTTCGAGTGGCTGGATCAAGACTTGGGTGACTTGAGAAGCTTGGACCAGTGGTCAGGCTGGGCTGGACCAGGGTTAGGCTCTCCTCACTCGGGCTCTCCTTGGTGGAAAAATGGACTAAAGGGGACTCGGATCGCACTCGGGCTGAATGGGCTTCGAATGGAATGTTGAAATGAGAAGGGGAGGGGGGTATTTATAGCAGCGGAGAGTGGCATTTCTCGTAATTTATCTCGGGCGGCCTGCTATGGGCCGCCCGTACGGCCGCTCCTCGGTTTCCAGCGATGTACGGTTGCTTCCTCGGGGCTGCTGTTTGACTCGCTGGGTCGACTCAGTGAGTTGACTCAGCGGGTCGACTCGGTGATTTGACTCGACGGGTTGACTCGGTGTTTTGACTCGGCGGGTTGACTCGGCGGGTTGACTCAGCGGGTTGACTCAGTGAGTTTGACTTTTTTGGGATTTTTTGACTGGCTTTTCTTATGGGGAGGGTGATGTTTAGGACTGGGTTGACTGGGTTCAGGCTTGATCTGGGCTATGGAATGGTGCTTACAAAGGTGAGTTTGGCTGAGTTTGGACTTGGGATTTGGGGGTATGGTCCTCCATTCAACCAGCTATCTCTACCAACAGTGTAGCCGAAGGTGGGGTGTCTACAGCTGCAGACGGGAAGTTGTTTCCGAAGACGTTGAGCCTAAGGAGGCGCGATGGTGAGGAAAATGCTCTACTCATTTTTTTTTGGATTTTGAGATTTTTTTTTTTGATGGAATGCTATGCATATGAGATTGTATGAAGACTAATGACTTTCAAGTACAGGAAGGATTTTATTTTTTTTCAATTTGGATCACGACTAGTGGGACTAGCACATCCCCAGCGGAGTCGCCATTCTGTGAACGTTTGCCTTTCCGCGCTCCCGACCTTCCCTTTCGAAAAGGGGTATGCGCGAATCGCCGTTGTACCACTGGCTCGGCTCGTTTTCGAGGGCTTTTTTGTTGTTGTCGTGTTAAACTGGTATGTTTGGATGAGTTCGTATAAGACCAGAGTCACCACTAGCCAGTTACTTCGAATTTACAGTCGGCTAGACCTCGTAGAAACGTTAGAGAAGAGAATCCGAAGATTCCTTCCTCTAAAATGACTTCTTTTAATCTGCGGTCAAAGATTCAAGGTAAGAGATTACGGTTACAGGGTGGAAAGGTATTAGGCACTCACTCTGCTCGTACCAAAGTACATTCTCTACTTCATAGAATCGAACTAATACTTGAAAGTTTGATTTAATCCTCGTACATTCCCATGCATGATATGATGCATGAATGTAGGTTTGAACAGTAAGAGTTCTGATGGGCAGGTTTCCATTAATAGGCAAGCCCAAAGCATACGCTCGAACTAACAGGTGCTTTATGCTGGATGCATGCTGTGTATTTGATTAATCAAAGTGCTTGCAGTGATATGATAAGCAGGCGGGTTGGAATAATAGTAAATGTTGCACTTATTCTAGATATGAATGAGATGATGCTAATAAAAGAGTAGCTGAATGACAGAGGTGTCGCAAGGGTTTGCTTCGAGTGGCTAAGATTGAGACTTAGGTAGCTTGGGAGACTTTGACCAGGGTCAGGCTGGGCTGGACCAGGGACTAGACTCTTCTCACTCGGGCTCTCCTTGGTGGAGGAATGGGCTAAAGAGGTGGAGATGGACTCGAAATTTTTGGACGCTGAAGGATTTTTCTGGATGCTAAAATAAGAGAGGGAATGGGATATTTATAGTTGCGAGCAGTGGCAGCTTGTGTAAATAATCTTGGGCGGCCCCCTAAGGGCCGCTCGTATGGACGCGCTGCTCCAACTTTGGAGCGTACGACTCCCAAAGCTGAAGCAGAAAAGCATGAGGTTCAAGGTTCGGAGCTACTCTGAAACTGTAACCCGGAACCAGGTGAGTTGATTGGGTTTGAAAGATGGATTTACACGGTGAGTTGACTGAGTGCAGGGGCTGGACTGACCCGGTGAGTTGACTCGGTGATTTGACTCAGCGGGTTAACTCACCAAGTTAATTTGACTTTTTGGGGATTTTTTGACTAATTTTTCTTATGGCGGGTTTTTCAGGCTGATGTTTAGGGGTGAGTCTGAAAGTGCGGTTTTACCGCTTGTAGAGATACTCGGAGATATGTCTATGGACCTAGAGGGGGGGTGAATAGGACCTTTTTAAAATTCTTTTCGCCTACTTATGCAATTCAACAAGTTTAAGCTAGGTAAGCAAGAACACCTTGGCTTCCAAGCCTTGGTGGGTCCAATCACAAGACTAGCAAGAGTTAAGCAATAACCAAACCTAGTCTAAGCATGCATAGGTAAGAAAATGATTCAACTAATTAAGCTACTAACCTATGCACCTTGTGTAGACTTATGAGATTGGATCAATGAGCTCAAGTCTACACAAGTAGTGAAGGTACATCTTGTGCGAGGATGCTTAAAAAGTGCCTAGCATGCATTCATATCAATCATTCATAATTAAGCAATTAAATTAACAATGCAAAGATATCAATGTGCTCAATAACAATCACAAACACAAGGATGTATAGTGGTTCGACTACGTGTCTACTCCACTCCCGGTTCAAGTACTCAACCCCTTTGAGCACACCGGCATTCACTATCGGAGGTTTTAAATGAGGTTCACCTCTCAACCTTTACACGGAGGTTTTATCGGTTCACCTCTCAACCGTATCCGGAGTTTTAGACATAGGCTAACTCTCAACCTTATCGCACGTTTACTCCCGTGTCGGAGGCTCCCCCTTGGAGACTTAATTTAGGCCCGGCTGACGGGCCAAGGAACGGCTAACGTCCCTAAGGCGAGTTGACAAACAAACTCTAAAATGGACTCTCAAATAAGACAACTTACTTGTCGGATGAGCCCCTTGTTTAGCGCCGTAATGGGTTGCTTGATCTCCGCTCTCCCGTGCTTCAATCAGCTTCCCTTTGCTCCCTCGATCGTGTCGCCGTTGCGTCGCCAATGCCTCAGCCACATTCGATCAAACACCTTGCATGCGATGCCTTGAAATGCCCAAGGTGCTAGGAGGATGGGTGAATCTCGTACATGGGATGTGTAGGTTGTTCCAACTAGGAGATTCACCTACAGAGTCTTCTAGAGGTCTAGGACAAAGGATATACCAATGTGGAATAATGTCACACCTCTAGATTTGAGAGAGGAATCAAGTCATCTCTTGATTGCATTTGAATGCCCATACTTGTGTTTGAAACACAAGGGATATGACTTGAACACCTCCTCTTTGAGACCCCAAAAGATGTACAAATGATGTGGGCAAAGGGTTCTCAAAAACTTCTCTCTCGTTGCCCAAGAATGGAGCACCATATATATAGAAAAGAGGGCTCCAACGGCTCTAAAACGGGCAGAAAAGGGTCATAAAACGACCTGTCCCGACCGGTCATGACCGATCGGACACCCCTGCTGAAGGAAGACAAAGCACAGGCCAAAACACATGGGCCGACCGGTCATGACCGGTCGGACCCCCTCACTGGACAGGCCAAATGCATCAGGCCGACCGGTCATGACCGGTCGGCCCCCCTTGCTGGCTGGCTTATCAATGTAGGAAGCCAAAACTGGCCGACCGGTCATGACCGGTCGGCCCACCTTGCTGTACCCCTTCACTTGTGAAGGCCGACCGGTCATGACCGGTCGGCTGGCCTTTGTAAATCCAGCAGGGCTGCTGGCCGACCGGTCTTGACCGGTCGGACCAGCTTGGGTCCCCCTACAATGTGCTGAATCTCTACTTTCTTCAGCTTGTCGTTTAAGGTCAAGGTTTGGTTGATCAAATGGGACACCTAGGGCCTATCAATGATGCCTACAGGGTTCTAACTATGGTCAAGGTCATCAAGGATACAAAGGGGATAGGTTTTGGTCGAGGTTAAGGCACCAAGGCATCTCATATACCTGAATCTTCTTCCTAGATGCAGCTGGATGTCTTGAGTCTTCGGTCTTCGTCTTCTTTGGGCTCAACCGACTCTAGACATACTGTAACGCCCCCAAAATTCGACACTCGAGCATATAGCTCAAATCTCGAAATCAAGGGTGTTATGGATGAATCCTTCACAATCACAACTGAAAATTTTATCCTTTTCATTCACAAGGTACCAAATATATAGAATTGAATTAAACCAAGCTTTGAAAATTAAACTATTAATTAATGGGTCTATGAAATTGATTCAAACTGTCTAAACTAATGGCCATCTAATGGGCCTTATTACATCAATACTTTCAAATCCAAAACCAAATAACTAATTCAAATAAAAATCTTTTAGAGTATTTCCTAATCTGGAACCGCTTCCTCGAAGTCCTCTAAATCATCACCTGTCACTACGGTTAATCGCATAACACTGCGTCAGCTATAAAAGCCGGTGAGAAATCTCGTACAGTTTATCACATGTAATCAGACATATATAATCACATAAATAAATCTTCTCAACCACAAGGCATCAAGTATCCAAATCCCAAATATATCAATCAAGCCAAGAAAAATAATGTACACGTAATGCAATGCAAGCCAACACACATCAAATATCTCTGTACGGTTATCAGTAGAACCTCCAGTTGGTTAACACTATCATCTGGAACATCGGTCCCTAGCGGCATAGCCAACTCGGATCACAAACTGTCCCACACCTCCGCCCGGCCTGCGTAGCTGGTCTGTTGCACACACTTGGGTGCTCACCCAACCGGCCTCGATCAACGGAGCCTCCACCTGGCCTGCGTAGCTGGTCTGTTGCACGCACTTGGGTGCTCACCCAACCGGCCTCGATCAATGGAGCAACGGTCTATTGCAACACTCACGTGTGCTCAACCCAAATCAAGTCAAGTAATCAACCACATACTGGAGTCCTCAATCTCATGGAGTGCATGGTGTATGTCACTCACTTTTCAACATAATTCAAACAATTCATCCATCCTTCTACTCTTTTCCAAGAGGATTTAAAATCAAGTAACACATACACAACCTTATTTGAATATCAAACTCACATGGAATCTCATCAACACAATCTAAAACAAAACCCAAAATACTCATGATGTAAACTCATGAATCGCATCAATACCAAATTGAAACCAACCACACCTTCTTCTAAGATGAAAAATCAAGTTAAAATAAAATTTATTTGAAACACATGGTATAAACGATACGAGGTAGAAACTCACATTCCTTTTCTTTTTCTTCTTCTTTCCTTTTCTTTCTCTTTCTTTTTCTTCTTCTTCTTACTTTTCTGTAATGTTGCTCCAGCAACAGGAGCAGCAACCAGCAACAGGAAGCCCCCCCTACGTTAACTCTCTCTCTAATGGCTCTCTCTCTCTCTCTAATGGCTCTCTCTCTCTCTCTCTAACGACTCTCTCTCTCTCTCTCTCTCTCTCTCTCTCTCTCTCTCTCACCTTCTACGTTTTTCTTGGGAAGGGGAGGGACAACTACAAGTTATATATCCCACCAATACGCTGGAGGTGGCGTAATGCGGACGGAAGCCCCGGGCGAGCGTAGCCGAGTTTGAGTGGGAGAAGGAAAGATCAGGATTTCGGATCTCCCACTACATCAACGTTTGGTACTATGTAATCCGTTAAAATCGTAGGTGTGGCCCACACAAACAATCCTTTTAAGTTTCAGGGGCCCATGCGTAGTATCGGCCCCGATCTTGCACATTTTCTCTCGTTTAGTTATAAGTTTCAACAGCTTTTGCGGCCCACTCATGTCACTGTTCACCAAAATAATTCCTTCCCCTAGTAGACCCAAGTGATGGCTACTCAATGGGCGGAATGGATATACAGATGGGGCCCACAGCGATGGACGGTGATCCGCTGAACTAAACAGCGGACGCTGCTGTTGCAGCGTCCAGGCGAAGAAGACGCCCGACCTCTACTGTGCGCGGTCAACGCGTGTTGACCGACGCGTCTAACGTGCACGCTGTGCACGTGGGACCCACAGTGATGTATATGAAAAATCTACTCCGACCACTATGTAGGCCACGTGATTTTAGGGCATGGCACAAAAATTGGTACAGTTCTGAGTTTAGATGGCCCACTTATGGCCCGATTTCCGATTAGGGTACTTGTAGGATGATCGGAGGGCTGAAATTTAACGTGTATGGTTAGATTAGGCCTCTAAACTATTATATGAAGTTTTACATGAAAAGGATCGTCAGAAACTGGTACACTTAAAATCGTCTATATAGATTAAGTTTAATCAACGGTAATTTCGTAATTATTGTGAGTCTTTGAGAAATCTGGCACCTCTACCCTGTTTTAGGGTTCATGTTGAGCAACTTTAATAAAGGGGTCCTACATGAATTCCCTATAGATGATTTATTATTAATTTATTAATGTATTTAGTCATGTAATTCGCTAAATACTCAATTAAATTATTATTTAATCTACTCTAAAAATTTAGAGGGCATTTATTATGAATTTATCAATACTACAAGTCATGTAATTCATTAAACAAATATTTAAATTATTCTAAGGACCCAGTTCATTATAATATATAAGTTTATGATCGGTAATTAAGCACTTAGTGTAAATAGACAATTGAAACGGTAAAATTTATGGTTTACACATTTGTATTAGGTATATGTAGCCATTTGTACTCTCATGTAGGTATACACGCTTCTAAAATCTCGGGTCATTACATTCTTCCCCCCTTAAAGGAATTTCGTCCCGAAATTTAAAGACTGTCTAACATTACGGTAAGTCAAATGTATAGTACCATTGTTTAAATAACAGTTCGGTTGAAATCCAAATATTTCATGTACCTTCGACGTTATGGTTTGCGTCATCATCTGCATCCATGTTTCTCATTTCCTCTTCCTCAGGTGGTGCTAGGGCAAAAGCCTGACCTTGGGACGCCTGTCGTGGAATTCGTTTGCCTTGACTTGATTCCGATTGAGGTGGTCTCGAGTAAACCTGCGATTGCTTCTGGTCTGGTAATTGGCGACGGGGTAGGGGGCAAGCTCGCGACATATGCCCTTCTGAGCCACAATTGTAACACCTTCCGGCGAAATTTGAATGTTGTTGAGAGGGTGTGGAGGGAGTCGAAGGTGTGGTCCTGAGTTTCTTATCTTGTCCCTGTGGTACTTCTGGAGTAACTCTATGTTTATTACCCACCACCCTCCTTTGTTCTCGGTTTTCCCATAAGTCTTCTAGGTCTTGTTCGACGACTAAGGCTTTGTTCACTACTTTGGCATATTTTCGAAGTTCGAAAGGGACCACTTTAGTGCGAAGGGAAGTCTTCAACCCTTGCACAAACTTTTTAGCTCTTTGCTTATCATTGGGGATGAGATGAGGGGCAAAGCGTGATAGTTCCGTGAACTTAGCTTCATATTGACTGACAGTAAGGTCCCCTTGTTCTAAATTCATAAATTCAGCCGCCTTCCTATCCTTGACACTCTCAGGAAAGTATTTTTGATCAAATTTCTCGCAGAACTTTTCCCATGTCCAAATTGTGTTTGTAGCGGCTGCTCTTTTGGTTGCCTTCCACCAGTGATCAGCTTCTCCTTCCAACATATATACGGCTAAGACCACTTTGTCTTCATCTGTACACCTCATTCCATCAAAAAGTTTTTCCATTTGATTCTTCCAATTGTCAGCCTCAAGCTGGTCATTTTGTCCTTTAAAGACGGGTGGTCGAAGCCTCCTGAATCGTTCTAATACATCTCCCCCTCTATCACCTTGTGGAGCCGGCATTGGGCGTTGATTTATAATATTATTCGTTGCCTGTACTTGTTGACGGAGGAGAGATGCTATGTCTCCTAAAATGTTGTATAGCCCCTCTATTGATTTTCCGTCACCTGCTACGTCGGGCGTAGGTGGAGTAGTTTGACTTTTCCTTTTAGGCAGCATGATCTACATTTAGTAGAAAACAATTTTAGTACTCCTTAAAGTATTAACTTGTCCAAGTATACACGCATGAATTATTCCAGTATTAATAGCGAAGTTATTCATCGTTGATCTAGATAGGTTATGTCACTCCATATATTGTTTGATGGAGGTGCAAGAAAAATCGGGTGGCTAGACAGGTAGTTACTCTACAATTTATTTCTACCAAACCATATATCCAATCGACTTGAAATTTGGAACAGATGTTACTGACTTCAATATGTATTACCAGAAAAATTTTCAGCTCAAAATACCTAATAATTCTTAGATTTTCTCCCTGGTAAAGGTAGTAACATGTTGCTGTCCAACAGCAGATTTCATGTTTCTTAGTCTACTACTAGAATATTTAGAATTTTTCTACAATTCCGTTTGTTCTGAAATTTTACAGGGATATCAATGGGTATGTTTTTAACCTTCAGAAAAATTTAAAAAAATTTTAAGCTTGTATTATGTCAGGTGTGATCATAGGTATGAATATGGTCCATAATTTCAATCCTACAAGTGAAAATTAAGGAAAAAATTCAAAAATATCGATTCCTAGTTAATCCACTTGTTGTGATTTCGTGTGAATGTCCTTATAACCCTAAGAAAGGTCACAAAGGTTTAAAAATTTTAATTTCGATTACTATGATTTAGCAACACGCTCACTAAGGTGGGAATCCACTTCTCATGGTACCTAGGTACATGTGTCTAAGTTCCATGGCTATCCTAAAAGTATTTGGGAGCCTACGTTTAGAGTTCCTACATTCATGAAGCTACTATATATCCTAAAACTTTAGTGGACCTATTTCCCAAGGCACAGTTTATCTCATTCCTATTCTCTGATACCAACTGTAACGCCCCCAAAATTCGACACTCGAGCATATAGCTCAAATCTCGAAATCAAGGGTGTTATGGATGAATCCTTCACAATCACAACTGAAAATTTTATCCTTTTCATTCACAAGGTACCAAATATATAGAATTGAATTAAACCAAGCTTTGAAAATTAAACTATTAATTAATGGGTCTATGAAATTGATTCAAACTGTCTAAACTAATGGCCATCTAATGGGCCTTATTACATCAATACTTTCAAATCCAAAACCAAATAACTAATTCAAATAAAAATCTTTTAGAGTATTTCCTAATCTGGAACCGCTTCCTCGAAGTCCTCTAAATCATCACCTGTCACTACGGTTAATCGCATAACACTGCGTCAGCTATAAAAGCCGGTGAGAAATCTCGTACAGTTTATCACATGTAATCAGACATATATAATCACATAAATAAATCTTCTCAACCACAAGGCATCAAGTATCCAAATCCCAAATATATCAATCAAGCCAAGAAAAATAATGTACACGTAATGCAATGCAAGCCAACACACATCAAATATCTCTGTACGGTTATCAGTAGAACCTCCAGTTGGTTAACACTATCATCTGGAACATCGGTCCCTAGCGGCATAGCCAACTCGGATCACAAACTGTCCCACACCTCCGCCTGGCCTGCGTAGCTGGTCTGTTGCACACACTTGGGTGCTCACCCAACCGGCCTCGATCAACGGAGCCTCCACCTGGCCTGCGTAGCTGGTCTGTTGCACGCACTTGGGTGCTCACCCAACCGGCCTCGATCAATGGAGCAACGGTCTATTGCAACACTCACGTGTGCTCAACCCAAATCAAGTCAAGTAATCAACCACATACTGGAGTCCTCAATCTCATGGAGTGCATGGTGTATGTCACTCACTTTTCAACATAATTCAAACAATTCATCCATCCTTCTACTCTTTTCCAAGAGGATTTAAAATCAAGTAACACATACACAACCTTATTTGAATATCAAACTCACATGGAATCTCATCAACACAATCTAAAACAAAACCCAAAATACTCATGATGTAAACTCATGAATCGCATCAATACCAAATTGAAACCAACCACACCTTCTTCTAAGATGAAAAATCAAGTTAAAATAAAATTTATTTGAAACACATGGTATAAACGATACGAGGTAGAAACTCACATTCCTTTTTCTTTTTCTTCTTCTTTCCTTTTCTTTCTCTTTCTTTTTCTTCTTCTTCTTACTTTTCTGTAATGTTGCTCCAGCAACAGGAGCAGCAACCAGCAACAGGAAGCCCCCCCTACGTTAACTCTCTCTCTAATGGCTCTCTCTCTCTCTCTAATGGCTCTCTCTCTCTCTCTCTAACGACTCTCTCTCTCTCTCTCTCTCTCTCTCTCTCTCACCTTCTACGTTTTTCTTGGGAAGGGGAGGGACAACTACAAGTTATATATCCCACCAATACGCTGGAGGTGGCGTAATGCGGACGGAAGCCCCGGGCGAGCGTAGCCGAGTTTGAGTGGGAGAAGGAAAGATCAGGATTTCGGATCTCCCACTACATCAACGTTTGGTACTATGTAATCCGTTAAAATCGTAGGTGTGGCCCACACAAACAATCCTTTTAAGTTTCAGGGGCCCATGCGTAGTATCGGCCCCGATCTTGCACATTTTCTCTCGTTTAGTTATAAGTTTCAACAGCTTTTGCGGCCCACTCATGTCACTGTTCACCAAAATAATTCCTTCCCCTAGTAGACCCAAGTGATGGCTACTCAATGGGCGGAATGGATATACAGATGGGGCCCACAGCGATGGACGGTGATCCGCTGAACTAAACAGCGGACGCTGCTGTTGCAGCGTCCAGGCGAAGAAGACGCCCGACCTCTACTGTGCGCGGTCAACGCGTGTTGACCGACGCGTCTAACGTGCACGCTGTGCACGTGGGACCCACAGTGATGTATATGAAAAATCTACTCCGACCACTATGTAGGCCACGTGATTTTAGGGCATGGCACAAAAATTGGTACAGTTCTGAGTTTAGATGGCCCACTTATGGCCCGATTTCCGATTAGGGTACTTGTAGGATGATCGGAGGGCTGAAATTTAACGTGTATGGTTAGATTAGGCCTCTAAACTATTATATGAAGTTTTACATGAAAAGGATCGTCAGAAACTGGTACACTTAAAATCGTCTATATAGATTAAGTTTAATCAACGGTAATTTCGTAATTATTGTGAGTCTTTGAGAAATCTGGCACCTCTACCCTGTTTTAGGGTTCATGTTGAGCAACTTTAATAAAGGGGTCCTACATGAATTCCCTATAGATGATTTATTATTAATTTATTAATGTATTTAGTCATGTAATTCGCTAAATACTCAATTAAATTATTATTTAATCTACTCTAAAAATTTAGAGGGCATTTATTATGAATTTATCAATACTACAAGTCATGTAATTCATTAAACAAATATTTAAATTATTCTAAGGACCCAGTTCATTATAATATATAAGTTTATGATCGGTAATTAAGCACTTAGTGTAAATAGACAATTGAAACGGTAAAATTTATGGTTTACACATTTGTATTAGGTATATGTAGCCATTTGTACTCTCATGTAGGTATACACGCTTCTAAAATCTCGGGTCATTACACATACTGACGTAAGTGATTTGACAAACAAGGTGCACTAGTATGCCACGGAAAAGTGCACTAACAATCTCCCCCTTTGTCAATTACTTACAAAAACTTAACCTACCAAAACAGATTACATGTTCAAGATATTACAATGATAATGAATAAATTACAGGACTCTTGACATGCCTAAACTAAGCTGCTCCGCTTCAGTTTGCTCCCCCACAACCTGTCAATCCCTGCATCACAAAACATAGCAAACTAGTTTTGGTGGGATTTGATCTTTCTCCCCCTTTTTGTTAGCAATTGACAAACTATTCTCTCCCCCTTAATGATATGCCAATAAGGTTAAGGTAAGAGAAGATAGTGTGTCGCAGTTATAACTATAAGCACATGCTAAAACGGAGAGTGTAGGGTGCATGAATCATTAACACATGGAGCACGCTAAGAAACATGATTAACAAGGAGATATACTATCTAAGCATAGTTAATCATGCATAATTGGTCATCTATGATATACACTAAGCATTAAAGCTCAAGGGCTTATAGCCCAGTCAACCAACCTCCCCTATTGGTATATCAAGACCAAAACTAAGCAAAGATTAGCATACATGAAGCATAAAACTCAAGATGATTAGCTAATCTAAGCAGGAAGACAATCTAGCAAGTAAATGAATTAAATAGAAACCAGGCTAAATCATCACAAACTGGGCGAATGAGGCTGGAATCCTCTGATTTGCCCATACATACAGGAATGAGGCTGAAATCCTCAGATTTTCCAATAAAAGCATAATTAGCTACCCTCACTAACCATGATAAGTTTGAAAAGCCAAAGGGTAGCAAAATTCCTCAACACCCTTATAGAATATAGCATGAGGTGAGGGGTTGGAAACACCTTCTTCTCCTAGAAGGGATAGCGGTTGGGATCCCCTCTTAGATAATCTGGTAAATGGGTCGTGATGGAGGCCGAGAGAGCAAGATCTTTATGTTGGCTCTCATCATCAGATTCGGACTCCTCCGTATCATCCCAAGTGGCAGCCATTGCCTTTTTACCTTTCGGTTTAGGCCCTTCCGGACATTCCGGGGCAATATGGCCACGACGACCGCACCCGTAACAACGGACGGATGAAGGTATGGATGATTTTCCTGTACGTTTATCACCCTTCTTGTCCTTCTTGTCACGGCTATTCCCTCTATCAAATTTGAGGAATCTCTTGAATTTTTTGTTCAATTTCTCTTCCTCATCATCCTCATCATCGCTATCTTCCTCCGACTCACTTTTGATTTTCTTATGTTTGTGAGAGGACTTGAAAGCGATGTTTTTCCTTCTAGAGGGGGCCTTAAAGCCTAACTCAAAGGTTTGTAGGGAACCTATGAGTTCTTCAACTTTCATTGTGTTTAGATCCCTACACTCTTCAATGGTGGTGACTTTAGAGGAGAACCGTTCCGGAAGAGATCTCAGAATTTTCCTACAAAGCCTATGTTCCGGAACCGGATCCCCTAAGCCCCACATATCATTTGTGATTTTGTTCAGTTTGGTATAAAATTCAGTAAACGTTTCATCCTCCTCCATAGTAATATTTTCAAAGAGAGTGGAGAGGCGCTGGAGTTTAGAATTTTTGACAACATTTGTACCTTCATGGGTAACTTCAAGAATATCCCATGCTTGTTTACTGGTAGTGCAGTTTTGGATCCGACCAAATTCTTCTCTCGATACTGAACAAAATATGGCATTCAGGCCTTTGGCATTATTAATACGTTGAGCTTTTTCATGAGCAGTCCACAATGCCTTGTCTTTTGGCCTGAGAACATCCGGCTCACCCTCCTTAGAAATAGTGACCATTGGGGGTTCATATCCAAAATCAACCATGTCCCTCACATCCGAATCAATGGATTCCAAGAAGATGCGCATTCGGGCTTTCCAATATGGATAATTTGACCCATCAAAGAAAGGAGGCTTAGTGACGGATGAAGAGTCCTCTCTGGACATATTTTCAAGTTTCTCTTTAGGATCTATCTCTAGGCAATTAAGCCCTTAAAGAGAAACCCGCTTTGATACCAATTGAAAGTGCGGTTTTACCGCTTGTAGAGATACTCGGAGATATGTCTATGGACCTAGAGGGGGGGTGAATAGGACCTTTTTAAAATTCTTTTCGCCTACTTATGCAATTCAACAAGTTTAAGCTAGGTAAGCAAGAACACCTTGGCTTCCAAGCCTTGGTGGGTCCAATCACAAGACTAGCAAGAGTTAAGCAATAACCAAACCTAGTCTAAGCATGCATAGGTAAGAAAATGATTCAACTAATTAAGCTACTAACCTATGCACCTTGTGTAGACTTATGAGATTGGATCAATGAGCTCAAGTCTACACAAGTAGTGAAGGTACATCTTGTGCGAGGATGCCTAAAAAGTGCCTAGCATGCATTCATATCAATCATTCATAATTAAGCAATTAAATTAACAATGCAAAGATATCAATGTGCTCAATAACAATCACAAACACAAGGATGTATAGTGGTTCGACTACGTGTCTACTCCACTCCCGGTTCAAGTACTCAACCCCTTTGAGCACACCGGCATTCACTATCAGAGGTTTTAAATGAGGTTCACCTCTCAACCTTTACACGGAGGTTTTATCGGTTCACCTCTCAACCGTATCCGGAGTTTTAGACATAGGCTAACTCTCAACCTTATCGCACGTTTACTCCCGTGTCGGAGGCTCCCCCTTGGAGACTTAATTTAGGCCCGGCTGACGGGCCAAGGAACGGCTAACGTCCCTAAGGCGAGTTGACAAACAAACTCTAAAATGGACTCTCAAATAAGACAACTTACTTGTCGGATGAGCCCCTTGTTTAGCGCCGTAATGGGTTGCTTGATCTCCGCTCTCCCGTGCTTCAATCAGCTTCCCTTTGCTCCCTCGATCGTGTCGCCGTTGCGTCGCCAATGCCTCAGCCACATTCGATCAAACACCTTGCATGCGATGCCTTGAAATGCCCAAGGTGCTAGGAGGATGGGTGAATCTCGTACATGGGATGTGTAGGTTGTTCCAACTAGGAGATTCACCTACAGAGTCTTCTAGAGGTCTAGGACAAAGGATATACCAATGTGGAATAATGTCACACCTCTAGATTTGAGAGAGGAATCAAGTCATCTCTTGATTGCATTTGAATGCCCATACTTGTGTTTGAAACACAAGGGATATGACTTGAACACCTCCTCTTTGAGACCCCAAAAGATGTACAAATGATGTGGGCAAAGGGTTCTCAAAAACTTCTCTCTCGTTGCCCAAGAATGGAGCACCATATATATAGAAAAGAGGGCTCCAACGGCTCTAAAACGGGCAGAAAAGGGTCATAAAACGACCTGTCCCGACCGGTCATGACCGATCGGACACCCCTGCTGAAGGAAGACAAAGCACAGGCCAAAACACATGGGCCGACCGGTCATGACCGGTCGGACCCCCTCACTGGACAGGCCAAATGCATCAGGCCGACCGGTCATGACCGGTCGGCCCCCCTTGCTGGCTGGCTTATCAATGTAGGAAGCCAAAACTGGCCGACCGGTCATGACCGGTCGGCCCACCTTGCTGTACCCCTTCACTTGTGAAGGCCGACCGGTCATGACCGGTCGGCTGGCCTTTGTAAATCCAGCAGGGCTGCTGGCCGACCGGTCTTGACCGGTCGGACCAGCCTGGGTCCCCCTACAATGTGCTGAATCTCTACTTTCTTCAGCTTGTCGTTTAAGGCCAAGGTTTGGTTGATCAAATGGGACACCTAGGGCCTATCAATGATGCCTACAGGGTTCTAACTATGGTCAAGGTCATCAAGGATACAAAGGGGATAGGTTTTGGTCGAGGTTAAGGCACCAAGGCATCTCATATACCTGAATCTTCTTCCTAGATGCAGCTGGACGTCTTGAGTCTTCGGTCTTCGTCTTCTTTGGGCTCAACCGACTCTAGACATACTGACGTAAGTGATTTGACAAACAAGGTGCACTAGTATGCTACGGAAAAGTGCACTAACAGAGTCGACTGGGTTCAGGCTTGAGCTGGCTATGGATTGGGGCTTACAAGGGTGAGTTTGGCTAGGTTTGGATATGGGATTTGGGGGTATGGACCTCCATTCATTCAGCTATCTCTACCAACATTGTAGCCGAAGGTGGGGTGTCTACATTTACAAATCGCCTAATTCCTTGATGGTTGAGTAGTCAAGCCAATCTTCATAGATCTGGTCTTAATCTAGCAATTTTAGTACTTAGGGTCACAAGGTGTTTGATTCAATTCAAGTCGAATACAACTCTAACATGCTTGGAGCATATATATCTGCACATAACAATCAAAATCAGGTCATTCATTACACATGTAGTCACATGTCTACATTAAAGCCCAACATAATCATTGTGTATTAATGGTGTTAATTCCATCTCATGCAATGCAATGCATCTTTCAAAACAAACCCTACCTGTTTGGACAGCCGTATCCCATGGGATAAAATAGTATTAGATGAGATTAATAGCATTTATTGCATGTTTATTACATGTCAGGAAATACCATGGTATTAGATGGGATTAACATCATCCATTAACATGTTTGGGATCAAAGCCTTCCATAGGCGAATATAGTGCATTATATGAAGATTGTGTTTGGTGAACCATGGAATTGTAATCAACGAACTACATTTCAGAACTAATTTTGGTCACCTGTGCGTATGTGCAACTTGAATGTCATGTGTAAAAGGCATGTATGAATGGACAGTGTTGATAAAATATACACACGTTAATGTGGGCCCCACAATTATAGTGAATTTTGAAATCCTTCAGAAATTCAGTGGAATTCACCATTGGCATTGGAATATATGATACTAGGATTAATCCAAACCTTCTGTTGTTATCAAACACCAAATGGAATTGGCACTGGGCCAAATGCAATTCCATACCACCTAAACTCATCTAACACCCATCTAACACAGCTGCCCAAACAGGCCTTAGTGAGGCCATGGGTCATCATCGAATCTTTTCTTAATGATAGCATCAACTGTTTTTAAGCTAATGCCCTGCAGCGACAGAGAGGAGCTTTTGGAGTGAAATTACAAAAATGTACCTTTTTATTTTAGAAAGTGGTGAAGTGGAAAATTGTGAGGCCCACCTGATATTTTTTTTGATATCCAACTCATCCTATTAATGTAAACAACCATCTCTATGATGTTAGGAAGAACAAAAAAAATTGGTCAGCCTAAACTTAAGATGATCCACATCATTAAAATAATAATAATAATATACAACACTTAAAAACATCCAAATGCATGTGACTTAATGAGAAAAAAATTTGGTCCTTATTATGGTTGATTGAGGCTGGATGTCATTCGCATACCACTGAGCCCAAAATTTTCTCACTTTTTTACTTTTTAATGAAAAACAATATTAAGGATACCTCAGTAATTTTCCTTATTGGAAAGCACTGCATGTATTTTGATTCATGAAGGGGTGCTACTCGTAAATTCGTAATTTTCAAAGAATTTTCTGTAAAATATCCTCTTCTCTTTTCAATGGTCTACTTCGGGTCTCCATTATTTTTGTGGGTCCACGGTCCATTCCCATTAGACTGACATTTAGGAACACCACTCCGTACACCCCATTCATCGAGCCTGGAGGAGATGGAAATGTAGCTCCAATTTCATATAGTTGACTTGTCTATTAGTGAAATGGCACACGTCTATGATATCTGAGCCATTAGTTAGATGATCAACACAACTTAAAATGTTAAATCACAAAAATCAGGCTAACTCGATCATCAGTTAGATTACATTGTATCCATCAAATTTGGAACGTTGGAATATAATTTATCATACCATTCATTTGATTTACATTCATGGTGACGTCAGCCATATTTTTAAGACAGCATTTAGGGGATGAAGATTGCCTGATGGATGTCTGAAATATCACATGCTTATGCTTTGTTTTCATGTGCGCGTGTACTTGTAAGTGCATTTTAAAATGGACATATTTGTAGAGTGGACTTGTAAGTGCATTTTAAGATGAGCATCTTTGTAGTGTGAACTCTATAAGCTTGAGTGAGGCGCTCTAATTAAAATTCATCTAATTCCATTGCAAGATTCATATGATACATTGCATCTAGATCTTTGCTGGTTATACACATTTTTCATTTTGATAAGTGGGTCCATGTTTCGTCAACCAAACCATTGGTCCTTAGTATCCCATAATTAATGAATTGTCCCAAAAATCTTTTTAACAAGATAATATTAAATTTTTGTGGCCTACAAATAAATGGTTAAGAAGAGAATCTATATTCAATTGAAAATCAGATGGTTTTTTAGGACTTTAAATCTTGGAGATTTGGGGCATGGATGGGTTATCTATAGTAAGATGGCAGACCAACGGTCTGGATTATCAAACTATGGGCCCCACTTATTGTAATTTAAAACATACATACACTTCCAAATAAAAGTGTATCATTTAAGCATTCAACAATTATCATCGCATTATTGAGTGTTCGGAGCCTTGACTTTTGGTAGGTAGAGAGGGGATTAGGAGAGAGCTCTGCCTCACGCAAGACATTGCAGTCCTCACCGTGGGCCCCACCATGATGTATGTATTATGTATCCATGTCGTCCATCCGTTTTTCCATATCATTTTATGACATTATACAAAAAAAAAAAAAAATGAAACAGATCCATATATCAGGTGGAACAATACCATAGGAAACAGTGTTGATTGACCATTAATGGGACATAAAAATTTTGAATCAAGCTGGTAATTTTTTCCTCCCTTCATCCAGTGTTATGTGACCTTATCAACAGATTAGATGGTAAATAAACAGTACGGAAACATTAACGTGCGCCCTAAGAAGTCTTTAATGGTAGGGCGGTCAATCACCACTGTTTCTTATGGTATGGTCCACCTGATAATTAGATTTGCTTCATTTTTGAGATAATTCCCTACAATGATCTGGAAAAAATGATGGACGGTGTGGATACATAATACATACATCAAGGTTGGCCCCATGGTAACCCCACGGTAAGGGCAGCACCGTCTTGCGTGAGCACGGGGTCTCACCTAATCTGCTCTCTGGTAGGTATGCTTCCACAAAAATAGCCAACTTCACACATCTAAATCGTGGGGTCCATTGTTTGATACTCTGCCGGTGCAATGGATGATACACATAAAAGGACCCTGATTCATTCAATAAGTCACTAGATGTACCCTCTCCCCGCAGAAATAAAAAAAACACCATGTGTGCATATTAGGTTCAGAAATCATAACGAAAAGGGCGCGGATTGGGTACTTCATTCCTGTCCCGGGCTCATAATAGGCTAGGCTGTAAGGGACCCATCGTGATGTATAGGTTTATCACACCGCCCATCTATTTTTCCACATTATTTTAGGGAATATGCCCCAAAATGAGGCAGATCCAAGGCTTAAGTGGACCACATAGTGGGATTAAACGCCCATCATTAAAATCTTCTTGAGAGTCGCAAAAGTTTTGAATCAAGCTGATATTTGAGTTTTGCCTTCATTCAGATCATCTGTGCTAAAGGCACCTTCTTGGCAATCGCAAAAGTTTTGAATCAAGCTCGTGCTGAAATCACAAGAAATTGGACGCGGATTTCCTGCGAAAGCCTTCCAGGAAGTTCGCTGGGACCAAGGTGAGGCCTACATTGATGTTTTTTCGATAAATACACCCTGTCCATCCGTTTTGAAAGGTCATATTAGAAGACCAAAAAATAGTTGGATCCAGGACTCAAGTGAGCCTCAATAAAGGAAAAAGTAGGTAGGAAAATTACTACCGTTGAAACCTCCCTGGATCCACAATGATGTTTATATGAAATCCATACCGTTCATAAGATCACTACTACTGGGAAGTACGGAAAACACAAATATTATCCTGATTTGAAACTCCCGTTGCCCCACAAATATTTCAACTGTGAACGGTCAATATTCACGTTTTCGGCCCACTTGAGTCTTGGATCCGGTTCAGTTTTGTTCTCATGTCCTAAAATGAGCTCCCAAAACGGATGGACGGGGTAGATTTATCAAAAAAATCAATGTGGGCCCCACCTGGGTTCCCAGCGCAGTAACTTCCTACCCAAGGCTTTCACAGGAAATCCACATGCCAAGAAATTCCCGGGCCGTTGCTTCTCATTGGTCCATCCCAGAGGACTGTGGCTGACGAGATACGCCGGATTTCTCTCTCCCAAGTACACAGCGGGCTACACAACATCACTTTTAATGTATAGAGCTTCTTTGGGTCCCACAATGATCTATGTTTCATATCCACACCGTCCATCAATTTTTACAGATGATTCTAGAGCATGAGCCCAAAACCGAGGCCATATCCAAAGCTCAAGTAAACCACGTCAAAGAAAGTAGCCAAGATTGAATGGAAACGGTTGACACCTTCCTACGGTCTACTATTACATTTATTTGCTATCTAACCTCTTAATAATGTTACACACACCTTCATGAAGAGAAGACACAAATATAAGTTTGATCAGAGCCTCCTAAGGCCCAAGAAGTTTTCAACAGTAGGCATTCAATTCAGACTGTTTCTTTAATGTGGCCCGATTGAGCTTGGTTCTGACTCATTTTTTTTCTAGTTCCATAAAATGGTATGAAAAAATGGCTGGACGGTGTGGATCTGATAAATACATCATAATAGGGCCCACTGAAGTTTCACATGTAAATATTTTCGATTTTCTTTCTCTCAGGGGAATGTGCTGCACCACGGGAGCATATTAGGTGAGACCCGGCCTCACCCAAGACCGTGCAGCCCTTACAGTGGTGCCCACCTTGACATGTGTATTCTATATCCATCCCGTCCATAGGTTTTTCAAAATGAAACAGTGGCTTCCCATTACCTTTGCCATAGGAAACAGTGGTGACTTACCAATAACGGGCCACAAAAGTTTTGTATCAAGCTGATATATGTTTTTCCTCTTCATCCAGGGTTATGTGAACTTATCAACAGATTCGATGTCAAATAAAAACCATAGAAACATTAAGGTGATCCCTAAGAAGTTTTTAATAGTGGAGTGTTCAATCACCACTTTTTCCTAGAGTATGGTCCACTTGATAATTGGATATTCTTAAGTTTTGGTAGAATGCTCTAAAATTATCTGAAAATTCTAATGGACAGAGTGGATATAGAATAAACAAATTAAGATGGGCCCACGGTAAGGGTTGCACTGTCTTGGGTGATGCCCGGTCTCATTTAATCCGCTCCCTTGCATCACACAGTAAGCACCGGAGGTATGAAATTTACGTAGGCTCCATGATGATGTATTTGTTAGATCCACATCGTCAATTCATTTTTTCATACCATTATAGGCTATGAGCCCAAAAACAATTCAGATTCAAAGCTAAAGTGAACCACATCATTGAGGACAATAGGAATTGATGCTACCATTGAAAACTTCTTGGGGCCACATAATGCTCTTATTACGCTGGTATTTTTATTTCAACTTCATCTAGGCATGTGTGATCTTATGAACAGGTCATATGGAAAATAAGCCTCGATGCCGGCCCTAGAAAAGTTTCAATGGAAGTTTGTTCAATCTCGGTGTGATCCACTTGATGTTTGGATGTACCTTGATTTTGGGATCGTGCTCTAGATTTATCTGGAAAATTTGATGGACAGTATAGATTTAACAAAAAAATCATGGTGGGACTCAAAATAAAGTTATGCACGTTAAAAAGTCAGTTGTGCAGTTAGCAATGTGGGAGAGAAAAATCCGGCATATCTTGATAGACGGAGTCATCGAAAAAGACATGGACTAATGAGAAGCAATGGTGGAACTTCTTCTGCCTTCAACACAAACGATTTGCACTCTTCAGGAATATGTGACCTTATGAACAGGTGGGATGGCAAATAAAAATTAGGGTAGGCCCTAGGAAGGTTTCAATAGTGAGTGTCGTTATCACCACTACTTCGTGTGGTATGGTCCACTTAAACTTTGGATCTATCTCATTTTTTTGGCTTATACCCTCAACTAATATGAAAAAATGGATAGATAGTTTGGATAAACCTATACATCAGGTAGGCCCCTCAGAGACTTAGCATGTTTTGAGCTCGGGACACAAAGGTAGTACCCAATCCATGTCCCAATGAAAAGGGCAAAATGAGTTTTTACTCTCCCCATGGTCCCACGCTTGACATGTACACATGACAATTTGTATCCCAAAAATTATTAGAAAACTGCTTTCAAATCATGGTTCCAATTTAAAAGTATCACGGACTGAAATTAGTGCTCTTTCGACCATCTAACTACCCCAATGTAAATGGATCAGAAAACTAAGTGATCTTCACAATGGGACCCAACTTATGGACTGCTTGAATGTTGCATGTTATATGGCAGTGGCTGTATACACAAATAACGTGTATGGGTGTTCCCCAAAAAGAAAACATCTTTCCTCTTTACATGTATGTCTCTATGTACGGTGAAGCCTAATTTTTCATTGTTTAAGCAACTCTTTACTTGGAGGGTGATTAACTAATGAGAGACTATACGGTAGGAATGCAGTTTGGCCGGTGACATGAGCACCAGTCAGCTAGCTGGTGTCAAAGCTCTATAGGCCCCATCATATAAAATGTGTTTTGTCCATGCCGTCCATCCATTCTTCCAGCTCATTTTAAGGCATGGGATAAAAAATAAGGCAGATACAAAGCTCAAGCGGACCATACCACAGGAAACATTGAGGAAAATTATGTCCACCGTTGAAACTTTCCTAGGGCTCACAATGATGTTTATTTGTCATCCAACCTGTTTATAAGATCACAAGGATCTGGATGAATGGAAAACACAAATATCAGTATGATCCAAAACTTCTGTGGCCCCCAAAAATTTTCCTATGGTAATTGTTCAATCCCTACTATTTCTTATAATGTGGTCTACTTGAACATTGGATCTGCCTCACTTTTTGGATCGTGCCATAAAATTACCTGAGACAACTAATGTACAGTATAGATAAAACATATACATCATGGTGGGACCCACATAGCTTTGACGCCAGTCAGAAAGATGGTGTTTGGGTCATCAATCCGCATCCATGCAGTGGAAGAGACGTAGGAGGAGGAAAAGCTTGTACTTTTGATTTATCTTATTTTAGTGAGGCATAAAGTTTTGTATTGTTACCCACGAATGTAGCTTGTCTCTTGTTCTTCCATGTGATTTTGGGTTTTAGTTTGGCTATTTTCTTTTGTAGTTGTACTTTATTTGTATGGATTTTGTACAGTATCTTTTTGTAATAATACACATAATGAAGAAACGATGGCATTAAGTTCTTAATAGCATAGTTGGACTGTAACCACCATAGGTGATCGATTCCATATGTCTTTGACACACCACATTAATAATCTATTTAATAGTACTAATTATCAAATTAATGAACTTCTGATCATTGAACTGTAAACTGATGGGCATTCTTATTTTAAAATGTGGTTCATAGATCGACCATAATGAGGTTCACAAGATCATGCGGTTGGAGGGATTTTAGCAGCATCGGTTATCCACAATGGACCGCTAATGAACTTTTCTTGTAACTGTGGGTTCCCTACTGGAAATAGCAGGTCCCACTGCTTTAGCCAATGGGTAGCTGATAGAGTATATACCTTTCACTAGTTGCCCGTAGACTAAAGCTCACCAGCAAGCTTGTGAAACAAAAAGCACTATGGAGCCCATTATGATGTCAATGGGATTGTCCACTCCACCCACTAGGTGCACAACTCGTGTTAGTAGTGACCCAAAAATCAGGCATATTTGAGAAAACTTACATAGGCCCACTGAGAGTCATCTATAGCCAGTTGTAGATTATAGGCCTTCCTACTAGCGGCGACTCCAAGTCTTTAAATGCACTATTTCGAGTCCCCCCCCCCCCCCCCCCCACACACACACACACAGATATATATATATATATATATATATATATATATATATATATATATATATATATATATATAAAGTTTTAGCATGCGAGACGCATTCAAGTGTGCATGCCCACCTCGTGGGATGGTGTCCACAGTAACCCAAAAAAGATAAATTCAACTGGCTACAACTAGTGGTCGAGCCAGAATTTTCTTCTGGGGGCGAGGATCACGGTAAGCCTTAGGAAGGTTTCAATGGTGGGCGCCACTGTCCTCGCTGTTTTTTGTGATGGTGTCAATTTGAGCTTTGAATCTACCCATTCTTTTTTCCAACCATAAAATGATCCCTCCAAATGGTTTGGACGGTGTGGAAACAGCACATACATCATGGTGGGGCCCATAGAACTTGGTGACATCACTTTCGAGATCACTACCGAACCCGTCAAGCGACGCGGATTTCTTTTGCAGGAAGTTCTTGGGAACTTAGGTGGGGCTCACCGTGACGTTTATGGGAAATCCACCCCGTCCATTCAGTTTGTGAGCTCATTTTAGGACATGACAAAAATGGGCCGGATCCAAGACTCAAGTGAGCCGAAAACATGAGGATTGAACGACCACAATTGAAATATTCATGGGGCCACAAAAGTTTTGAATCAGGCTAATATTTATGTTTTTAGTTCATCCTAGTAGGAATGACGTTATGAACGGTATGGATTGCATATAAACATCACTGTGGAGCCCAGGGAGGTTTCAACGGTAGGAATCTCGCTACCCATCTTTTCCTTTAGTGTGGCCCACTTGAGTCTTTGATCCGGCTCATTTTAAGTCTCATATCTTAAAATGAGCTAAAAAAATGGATGGACAGGGTGGATTTCTAACAAACATCATGGTGGGCCCCACCTAAGTTCCTAGGCAGGAACTTCCTACTGTGTGTCCGTCAGAGCTAATCCAAGTCCCAGATTTCATGCGGACCAGGACTAGCTTGAGATGGACAGTCCTGTCAGGGGATCTGTGGGGCCCTCGGTGATCTATATGTTTTATCCATGCCATCTATCTATCTTGACAGATCATTTTAGGGGTTGACCCCAAAAAGGAGGCAAATCTAAGGCTCAACTAGACCACGCCACATAAACTAGTGGGGATTAAACTCTTACTGTCGAAAACTCAGGGGGAGGGGGAGGGGTGCCCCCCTCGACCCTGCGTGGCTCTGCCCTGGCTACAACTATGAGACACATGTCATATATCTCGCTCCCATAATAGAGCCAACTACTAGCCATAGCAACCTCATAACCGAAAATGGGTATCGCCTGAAACACAGTCACAGCAAGTGACAGACTCGGCCGATACACCATGGCATCACACATAAGTCCTTAAAGCCGAAACGACACAAGAAGTAGAGTAACAAAATGCCAAGTTGGTTGAGTTTCACAGTATACTACACATGTTCAAGCAGAGAAAGTGACAACTATCACTAGGGTTGTTAATGGGCCAGACTAGCCCAACGGGCTTTTGGGCTTAGCTCGGCTTAGGCCGAGCTCAGGCTAGAGTATCATGCCCATCGACCGAATTTTGGCTTATAACTCCAACCCGTGTCGCATTCGGGTCAAGCTTGGGACTTACCTATCCAAAAGCCTGTCAGCCCAGCCAGTTCGTTAGCCATCTCAAATTTAAATTTAAAAAAAAAAATTCCCTCTTAAATTTTAAAATTCTAAATTTTTATTTTATTTTCCTAAAATCTCTCTCTCTCTCTCTCTCTCTCTCTCTCTCTCTCATATGCATGGTCCTCCATATCACTTTTGCCCACGGGCCGACTAAAACCATAATCTTCCTTGCCTCCAAAACCCTAACAGTCCCTTCATCCAAAACCCTAATTTCTCATCTCTTTCCTCATCCAAAACTATAATAGTCCATTTCAATGTCTTTAATTTAGATATAAATGCTTGTCTTCCACCCCCTATTCACCACCCTCAAAACCCCACCATCTCTCAATCCCTTCCTAATCCATGTAGTTTCACTCAAATGGACCACACAAGGTATTCAATGTGGAACACTGGAATGAAATCTAACGATCTATCTCATGTCCAATCCACCACAATAACAATTGCCTACTCCTACAAGGAATCTTGGGAAGGGCAGGCATTTGTAGAAGACTCGATTGGTGCTGTGGGAGGTTTTATATGGCCCTTGAGATCTTAAACATGTCGACCTAAAATCTATCTAAAACTCTAAAAGAAGAGAGAGAGAGAGAGAGAGAGAGAGAGAGAGAGAGGAAGCCCCCCCCCCCCCCCCCCCCCCCCCCCCCCGAGAAAGGTTGGATTCGAGGTCGAACCAAGCTCTGGATATGTCTTCTGGGCCAGCCTTGGGCTAGACTATAGGCTCGAGCTAGGTTTGAGCATCTGTTGAAAAAGACAAGTGGAGCCAGCTTGGACAAAGCTTGGCCCGACCCTAACATGTCCCGTTGACACCCCTAACTATCACCAACATGTGGCATCTTGAGAGGATTTTCGGTCCGCATAATATGAGTAGGACGTGCGCACAACCAATGGCTAGCTCATGACAAACGACCAACACATGTGGCTTTAGTTAATAAGCCACAACTGTCTTTGGGCCCAAACGATTATTGTGTAACACTCCAAATTTTTGCCACTCAAATACCATGCTCTTGCGGTGAAAACCCGAGTGTTGCCCTGGAAAAACCACATGTGGGTATACTTCTCACACACCCATAAATCGAATTAAATTTATTCCACACACAAATAAATCAAAGTAGCGCGAATCCAAATAACAAAAAATTAGAGATGAACATGGATAACTAAACCATAAAGCAAATGGGTAAGTACCCTAAAATGTACAAGTCTAAATGGTGTCCATAAGGACTACACAAACCAAAATTAAATAATATATGAGATATCAATATTAAGGAAAAGTCCTCAGAAAACCAAACGACTCGAGCTCCTACAGCTCAGCTGAGCTAAAGCCACCGCACTCGATCACCGGCCTACCTATCGGGCTCCAACACAAACATCCTACACTCTACAACTCTGAATTATATGTATCACTGTACGGTTGTAGAATTCGAATCATGAGTGGCCAACTTAGTGAAAATCCCTCCAAGATTATAACACAATCGACATATCAATCAAGTATAGTTTTAAAAAGGAAAACATACAAAATAATCGTAGTTTATAATGCGTCTTATTTAAGTGTGTGCAATGCATGCACATGTTCGTCAACTCGAAATACACATCAATTTGGACCAATGCATAGGACCGAGGCTTTCAAAGAATCACCCCGATCCCCTGATAACATGAGACTGGACCTTTCAAACAATCAGCCCAACTCACTATGAGAGCCTGAATCTTTCAAATAATCAATCCTGTTTCTACAAGTAAAAAAAGTGTTGTCGATGGGCTTTGAACTTTCTAAGCCCCTATATAGTGACGACTCCCCTTTCTTCCTCCCTATAGTGCTTGTCGGTGTGATCGTCCAACCCACATTCGCTAATGCCCTATCTTCTAGGTAGTATGTATACGGTCTCACCGATCCTCTCCTGTATTCGTGGCCTAGGAGCCTGCTCAAAATACTTGAATTAACACGGCATCCACAACATCTAGATTAGCCACCAGACAACACTATTAAAAAAATGCGTTCGACAGCGGTCCAAGAGCGCACTCAAAATACTCAAAATGACATGGCGTCCACACCATCTGGATTAGCCATCTAATAACGCTGAGTGCAATAAATGCATGATTTAATTCAACCTTTATTAAGTTCCTTTCGCAAATAACCCATTTAAGTAAACCTTTACTGTTAGTGCACTTTTCTGTGGCACACTAGTGCATCTTATTTGTCAATTACTTGGGTCAGTGAGTCTAGTGTCGATTGAGCTTAATGAAGACGAAGATCCAAGACTCGAAACAGACCAGCTACATCAAGGAAGAAGAAACCGGTAAAAGAGATGCCTTGGTGTGCCTTAACCTTGAACCGAACCAAACTAAAACCATAACCTCTAGATGATCGTGACCATTAGGATACCCTTTGTCATCTTAGATTGGCCCTAGGTGTTCCAAAAGATCACCAATTCAATAGTCAAGAAGTTAAATGAACTGCTACAAAATATAACTAAAAATATGCAATTTTCATGCCTTAGATCGGTCGACAGATGACCCAAAGTGGATAGTGAGCTTCAACTGAAAAAATAGTCTCTAGGCTTAATACGACTGGTCGACGACCGGTCAATTTGAGACAGCATGTCATATGTCCTGGGCAGTTAATTCAATCGGTCGCCAAACTGGTCGAGGACCCTATCCGACCAGTCGGTCGACCGATTTATAACCGTTGGGGCTTTGTTTATTTAAAGGCTTGGCTCGTTTTTAGGGGTAAGTAAAGGAATTTTAAGAGGATTGAAGCCACCATTGTTGTAGATCATTAGAGGCTCAATCTCTAACCATTGCAAGGTATCTTCCTTGTGATTTCACACAAGAATGGAGCATTCCAAGCTTATGTAGAAGATGACCTTCAACCCCTCTTGATCTCTAGAGTTTGGATCATTTTTATAGTCATATCCTTATCCAAAGCTTTAAGATGAGATCGTTGTAGGTAAGCAACTCTAGGCAACCTATTCTCATTAGTTGTAGAGTTCTCAAACCTACCATCCTATCACCTTGAGCATCTTAAAGGCATCACATGCAAGGTGATTGATCAAGTGAAGCTGAGGCATTGGCAACGCAGCGGCAACAGGATCGGGTGAGTAAACAGGAGTTGATCGAAGTACGGGAGAGCGGAGATCAGGCGAATAAGGGGCTCATCCGATAAGTAAGTTGTCTTATTGAGAGTCTGATTACACTCCTTCCTCGGTGAGGATTGAGTGTGAAAGTTTAAATCTACAAACTCAAACCAGTCTCCGTGAGGAGCCTCTGGCAGGAGTATAGCTAGGTTCTTGGATTGGAACCGGAGGGTTGGGAGGAACCTTGTCAAACTCCTAGGTTGAGAGATGAATCTTGAAATCTCCGTTATAGGTTGGGAGGAACCTTGTTAAACTCTCCAATAGGTGGAACCATTTAAACACTTTGGTTGTGAGGAACCAGATTTAAACTCCCTAGTGAATGTCGGTGTGCTCATAAGAGTGAGTACTTGAATCGGGAGTGGAGTAGGGTAACCGAACCACTATACATGCTTGTGTTTGTGATTGAGTTGAGCACATTATTAATCTATCTTTGTATGGTTTAATTGCTTAATTATTCATGCTTAATTAAGATGTATGCTAGGCACTAGTTAGACACATCCAAACACAAGATGTACTTTCACTAAGTAAAGTAGACTTGGGCTTATATGATCCACTCTCATATAGTCTACTTAGGTTGCATAGATTAGGTGCTTGATTAGTTTAATCAATTGATTATCTATGCATGCTTAGGTTAGGTTGTCTTTATGTTTATCATATGCTAGCCTTGTAATTGGACCCACTTAAGCTTGGAAGCTAAGTGTTCTTGCTTAATTAGTTTAGAATTGCTAATTAGTTTAATTAAGGCAAGAGGTTTTAAAAGAAATTTTTAAACGGTCCTAATCACCCCCCCCCCCCCCCCCCCCAAAGGACTTAGCCATAATTCTACTAGTTGCTCCGCTCTAAGCTTCCACACGCTTAGTGTCTCAAGTGCTATTTAAAAGATGTAATTTCATCTACAACTAGTGGCCAACCTCGATCCAACGAGTAGACCTTGTCACTCAGATCCATACAAAGTTCCAACTAAGGGTCCTCTTAACAAATGCTAGCAAGGCAACAAGTCCATTAAAGGACACAGCAACAAGATTCCACCCAACAAGCTAATGAGGCACATTGATACATTAGGGTGACAGGTCTCGACTAAATTCCATTTTATCCAATACGAGGTGGCTAATAGTTCGAGATATAAAATCAGAGACATGTCACGACTATATGAAACACAAACATGGCAACCGAGTCCTATGAGTCAACCCACACTCGCCCATAATCCTTATGGATATCACTGTGGGTTCTGGTAGTTAGGACTTGTGATTTCAAACATTCTTTTCTTTAGTCACGCAACGCACCCACCCTGTTAGGTGGGCAACGCACCCACACAATTAGTCACATGACGCACCCACCCACCAGTGGGGTTAGTGTGTCTCCTTGGCATTTCAAACCTGAGACCTACTATTGAAATGCCTAGGCGTCTTCTAGTTGGGCTAGCAGGCAAGACACCAAACAAACATTCTAATATATCAACACATCTTACAACACATATCCATGTGAAATTTATAGGGCATGCTTCATATTTTAGTGTTTAAGCATGTTAGGGATTGCGCATGTGTGATCCAACCTATGCAAGGATCTTACATAATATGTGATCATATACAGGACTCTAAACATGTTACGGATTCTAGCAGTTCATTCCTAATCTGGCACATGTAAGATAGGCTACAAGGGTTATCGCATAATTCATGAGTTACTTAGCTTAATTATTTAAATGTTAAGACTATCACGAGACTAAAAATATCACCAGAAAGGTTGAAAGGGAGATTATAACACCCCAAAATTTCGGCACCCGAGTACGGAGACTCTGATCCCAAGTTTCCGAGTGTTAATTCAATAAAATGCTATTTTAGGAATGCCACACGTGGAAATGCACCCACGTGTGTCCTCAATCGAATTTACATTCATTCCATTCACAAATAATCAGAGTAACGCATTTTAATTAGCGGATCATAAGCAAAGCGGAGGTAACTAAATCCAAAAATATAGGCTAACGCCCTAGATGTACAATTCAATCGCAGTGCAGGCCCATATGAGAATTATACGAATCGCAATAAAAGTAATAGGAATAGAAAATGCATCTACCAAAAAGGACGAAGCTAAAAGATTATAAGGCGCCCGTGCGCACCACCAACTGGTCCTATTCTTGAGACATCTGCATATGTCAAATAGAAGGCGTCAAACGCCAACATAGTAAAGAAATAACCCCAAGGTTAAACTCGGGATATTTAAATTATAAACAGGTTCATATAGTATATTATTCTTAAGCATGTTGTCAAATCAATCAAGGTTAGGTAATGTCCACATATAAATCATACATCATCCTAGGCTAGTTTATTAAATGCATGGATGTCATGATTTCGCACACAATGCATGTCTCGGGCAAGACCTGGCCCGACCAACTGGTATCAGAATCCACAGTCCACCTGTCTAGCAGGTCGTAAGTCGTGACTGAGTACGCAGCCCGGATGACACAGAGAAATGATATGAGGTGCTCAAGGTAGCGCTGGCGCCACATCAAGCAACCAGGCTACACAAGTCCCCCTCAAATGCAATGTCATGTATGCATGATTAATTAAAGTATTTATTAGTCCACTTCATTCAGCAAATTGGTGAAGCTAGAATACCACATCGTATCATAAAGTCTAACCAGGACTATCTAGCTCTCTGCGATGCGTCGCCAATCATCGCCAGTAGCCCCTCGATCTAAGGTTGAGTTATCCTACCATGAAAGCCTGGTTCGACCGTGACTCATCAGCCACGACCAAATCAAAGCGGAATGTCTCATATTCCAAATATCAAATACGATTAATTTATTCAGAGGTGCGGGCGTTTCACTCGGAATTATTCCAATGCACGCCCGGGTCGTTCGAATAGTGCACAGGCACGCAAACATCGGCCGAGATCACATTTATCACAAAGGCCATTCGAACAACAATCGGTCACTCTGTTAATGCTCACTGGTCACTACGGGGAGGCACCACCCCAGCGTAGGCCTACAGCTCAGACACAGTGTCCCATACCGCCATGCCTGGCTCATGAGACTTGGTGGATCGAGTCGCAGTATGGTTTTAAGTGGACTATTCACAGTGGGAACGATGGTATTCTAGATTCTATATAGTGTGATTCAACAATGAAATACAATAATGATTAACTCTGAATGAGACTTATTCGATGGACCCAAGTGGACGACAACAACCCAACAATGGCCATTGTCGATTGATCGTATCTCGCCTAGTCGATCGAATAAGTCCGCGACTGCCAACCTAGTGGCAGGCAGTACATTATATCAACGGTTTTCAGAGCTTAATCTAAAGCAACACATAACATATTATAATGACAATTTAGGTTATTAAATACCTAATCATAAACATATCCAAGCAACTGGCACGACCGACTAGCCCGACAGATCCAAAGGACCCGGATGACACAGGGCGCCACATACATCCACAAGCATAGATATATTATAATATTGTAAATTTATATCATTCGGGCATTTCATCGAGCATGTTATCAATCAAACAACTGTAGAGGCATTTCATCGAACATGTTATGCACACATCAATAATTAACATATAAACTCAAGCAATCATTAATTAGGACTTGTCGAGAGTAAGCTTGATGGTAGATCTTCACATTGGAATTGAAATTGCTCGATTCGGATGAGGCCTGAGCGATCCAAATATGGTCCGAACGCCGAAAATTGGAGAATACCTCAATTACCTACAATGAATCGCAAATCTAGTGCTAATCAATTAGGGTTTAATCTAATTAAATGTTTAATTAGGGTTTAGGGTTTTGGTATCTCGGATTTGGAAAAATTCCTAATCGATTCAACGAATCAGGGCCCAAATTCGGTGCACCGTCGCAATCCCAACGGAGTCGAGTTTGGTTACGGCTCCCGTAATACCGTGCGAAACCCCTAACAACCAATAAAGGTCCAAGTCCTAGTACGGAAAATCCTAGGGTTAGGGTTTCGATAGAAACAAATGAGTTTCTAACTCTAATGACATAAAAAGGAAGAAAATGGAGAGAAGAGGTGGAAGAGAAGGTAGAAGAACATCTTACCTAGTATGTGGAGCTAAATTCGACCCAAAGCCACCGGATTTTGGCTGGAGAAGACGTGAGAACGGACATGGGGGCCGGAGAGATCTTGGAAATCCGAGATTTCCACGAGCATGGTGGAGGATTTGAGGAAGAAAGGAGGTTTGAGAATGGAGGAAGAGAGCTAGGAGGGCTTAGGAGTTTAGGGGAGAAGAGGGTGGAGAAGAGAAATGAGGGAAAGATGGATCGAATGGGGTTTGCAACCCCCCTTTATAACCGACCAGCCACGACTGGTCGGCCGGTTCCAGATCTGGTCGGCCGGATCGCACTGTCCATCCGTCTTTCTTCCAAAAAGGGCAACAGCAACCGGTCGGTTGCCAATCCGGCCAATTCGGCCGGCCGGTTGTCAATTCGATCGGCCGGTCATCCCTTGGCCATTTTCTTTGAAAATTCAGGATTTTTCCCCTGCACCTTGAGTTCCTACACAGTCCAGGCTATTTGTCAGCCTTATTTACAAAATAACATTTAAGTAAATGTCATGTTTAATTTATGTTTCCATTTACTTTATGTTATTCCATTTACTTTAAGTTATTTATGTAAATTAGGAAGTACCCCCCATTCGGATTCAATAAAAAATACTAAAAAATCAAAATCCCAACAATAAAGATTTTGATTTTTCACTCCAAGTACAAATCGCAACTTTTGGGCATTTCCAAAACATAACGCCTTTTAAAAGAGATGGTTTTTGCCAAATCTAAACCGTTCAAAAAATCTGAAATACCGCAAATAGGCTAGAACACCAAGGTCTGGTAAAATATTCATGATGGTCTTGTCGATCTACGAGTGGATTGATAATTCAGGGTTCTTTACTTAGTCTCTACAGACAGCGATATACCCGAGTCAACGCAATCGTTGGAAAACTCTTCCGAACCATGTGATCTTCCAACTCCTAAAGTAATTCCATCATTTCTTTGGTAAAAACATTCATTTTAGTCCCCAATACATGTGAACACACGTGCGAGTGCACCCTATAACCGACAAACCGAAGGTAACGCTCAAGGACTTCCAATTTCCAAGTTAGCGAAAATCCAGGGCGTTACAGAGATTCTCACCTTAGAATCAGAGATTCTTAGTTCTGATGTAACTTTGGCATAGAAAATTCAGGGGAAATAGCTCCAAACCTAATTCATCGGCAATACATCATTAATTAGCTAGATTTTAACCTAATTAAACCTTAAACAAGGGTTTACGGGTTTTACATAACTTGATTCAAGCTAACCCTAACTCGATTTGAACGATAGAGGATCGAAATTAGTGCACCTCTGACAGCCACACAAAGCTGAGCTCGATTTCGACTTGCGGACAAGAATAGACCACTATGAATTACTTACAAGGGGCCACCAATCCTCGCATGAATAAACCCTAACATCAAAAACCCTAAATTTGAATGGAAATGAAGGATTTTCCACTCCCACTTACAATGAGGAGGCTAGAAATAGAAGACAGACACGCATGTGCCATGGGAACACTCCTTACCTGGCTAATTAATGATTTTCGACCAGTAAAGATGCGAAATGGCGTGCACGAATCAGACTTGGTGAAGAACAACATAGTGCGACGATCTGCACCTGATCCCGAGCTCCTACACAAGCTCACACTCACTCCCCCACTCAATCTCACTCATTCTCCCACTCTCCTCAACTCTCCCCCCACTTCCCAAACCTGAAAAATGAAAGAAAATGGTAAATGCCCTTTCACATCCCCACTTGAAATAACAAGTGTTTTTTTTAGTTCCGGAGGTTGTCGGTCAGATCAATAGGAACCGATGATCGATCGGTTGGACTGATAAATACAAAACATATCTTACTTTTGGACCTACCCTAGCTAGTTGATCCGACGGAGCCTAAATCGGCTTAGTTTACCGTTCTCGATGTCCTAAGGGTTTACCCTACGTGTTTCGTTGACCATTCATTTATTCTAAGCAACTACTTCATTGAAATGGAGCGCTGACTCCCATGAATCGGACACGAAGCCTGCTGTATAGAGAGTTCAGTTGTCTAGATCTAGTTCTAACTTAATGGGATCGAACTATGATTCAACAGACTGACGCCAAAGTCCAATCGAATGAATCTCATGGCTAATCTTGATTGAATATTCAATTTAATATATTTTGTGATAGATCCTATCGGATCGAACATCTGAACTAACAAGCAGGGGATCGGGGAGTTCAGGTCCCACCAACAATCCAACGCGGTCTATCTGGTTAGGGCATAGGATTCAATATAGCCCACATGCTAGCTCCTAGGTCGGGCTTTGGCCTGCAAATCTCTAGGAATACAAGTACACGCGCGCGGAAGCATGTGCGGCTTTCCATTTTAATCAAATTTCTATAATAACACTCGAGTATTAGAGGACTTTGCCATATCAGCAGAGTAACTACGAAGATCTTTTTCAACCACCGCCTTAAAATTTTATAAATAAGAGAAAGACCGAAGAGTTATATGGGTTCCCACCAACTAAACACAAATCTAATCAACAGCAAAACGCAACCTATCTTATATTATCTGAACTACTGAAAGTAGGCCCCACTTGAGCAAAGCTGCTGTGAACGCACGTCGATGGAGCATTGCTGGCCGTATCCAACAAAAGCCTATCTATGCCGTTTGTTTTTTAAAATGATATGGTGGACCCGGAAGAACCATGACGTGGGTAGAACCATCTCTCTACAGTACACGTGGCAGGATGACGTGCTAATCAAGTCCGGTTATATGCAGGGCATAGCATCAATGGTTTGTCTAAGTAACAAGAAATCCCACGTATCAAACGATCCTATCCATCTCATCTGTAGCCATTAAAATGACTGGGAAATTTTTAGAAAAAAAAACAACGGATAGGATTGTCTCATGGTTCTATTTTTAAAACTTCAGCCATCTGTCCTAGTGCTAGTGTGTGGTTGTACCCGATCGTGACATCAACTCCACGTGCCTAACCTATAGTTATGTGGCCAGAAGTCAGCCATGCTACTCACCAGGTGAGCCATAGGTCCACAAGTTAAACGTGTTCTCAACCGTCCATTATTTTTATATACTGTAGCCCACCTGATGAGTGGATTTGCCTGGGCTTTTGTCCAAGTAATATATAAGATGGGGCCCATCCGATGAATGGTGCGATTTCCACGTACATACCACACGTACGGTTGTAGAAGTGCGTCAGGACAATTGGCAAAGCTATGTTAACTGAACTCCAATGCTCTGTAGGGAATGATCAGTTCCTGACGCATAGTAATTGCCATCCGTTCGAGATGGGTGGGCCCACCGTGGTAGATCATCTAACCCGTCCATTAGATCTCACCATAGCAACTTCCAGATCGAATGTGGGACCCACATTGTAGTTTATATATATTTCATTGCACAGATTCATCAGGTCGGCCCCTCCAGGATTAAGGGAAAGCACCGGAACTCAAGATGATCAACAACTCAGGTGGCCCACAACAAGGGAAGATACATAGGATGGTGGTACGATTGTACATTTCTCCGTGTGAGTCCCACCTGAGCTTTTGAAAGGGATGGATCTTGGGATCTACGGTGTCAAGAGCAGTGTCACTAGATCAGCGGTTTGTATTCTATATATACATCGTGGGTGGGCCCCAGATGACTCTAACGTGATTGAACGCATGTGATCTTTTTTCATATAGAATACTACGGGACGTGGTTTGGCGAGTGGTTAATTAGTGGTCTGTGCTCTGTGGGCCCCATCATGATTTATGTGTTTTATCCATGCCGTCCATCCATTTTTACAGGTGATTTTAATGCTTGATCTAAAAAAAGAGGTATATATAAATCTTAGGTGGACCACATCAAGGGAAAAGAGTAGTGATTGAACGTCCACCATTAAAGACCTCCTAGGCCCACCGTAATGTTTATTTGACATCCAACCTGTTGATTAGGTCATACAGACCTGGATGAAGAGAAAAAAACAATATGAGCTTGATCCAAAACTTTTGTGGCCCCCAGAAGCTTTTAATGGTAGGCGTTCAATCAAAACTGTGTGGTCCACTTAAGATTTGTAACTACCTCATTTATTTCGATCATACCATAAAATGATCTGGAAAAATGGATGGACAGCGTGGATAAAACACATATATCATGGTGGGGCCATACAGCTTTGACACCAGCCCCGGGGCTTGGTGTTGGGGTCACTAGCCAATCCGCGTCCGGTGACACCCCCTAAGCTGTTGGGAGCGGATTAGGTGAGACCCCGGATCCACCAATGTGGGTGGGACCCCTGGCTGTGGGGCTCACAGTGATGTATGCAGTCTTAAATCCACAACATCCTAACATTTTGAAAGATCATTTCAGGTTATGATTCCAAAAATAAAGCTGACTCAAGTCTTAGGTGGACCATACCTATAAAAACAGTCATGATTGAATCTCTATCATGAAAAACTTCATGAATTCCACCGAAATGTTTATTTGCCATTATTTGCCATCCAACCTGTTGATAAGGTCACAAACAAATAGATGAAGGGACCACATAAATATCATCTTGATCCAAAGCTTTTGTGGCCTACAGGAAGTTTTTAATGGTCAATCAGCACTTTTTCCCTACTATGGCCCCATCTGGGATTTGGAACTACTTCAATTTTTGGATCATGGCCTAAAATGAACTTTCAATACGGATGGATGGCGTGGATTTAGTCACAGTAGATCATAGTGCCCCAAACATTAGGGGTACCACCCACTAGGGCTGTAAATGGGTCAGTGGACCCGATGGGGTACCCGGACCCAACCCATTTAGACCCTACCCAGGCCCGACCCATTTGTTAAATGGTACGGGTCTAGGTCCAAGAATAGACCCATTTGTTAAACGGGTTTGGGTCTGGTTTCCTTTATATTAGGCCCGACCCGACCCGACCCAACCCAACCCAACCCAACCCAAACCCATTTAGTAAGTGGGCGAGTTTGGTCTATGTTACAAGGGACCCGTCCAGCCCAGACCCGTCCAGACCCGATTTTAAGCCTTGTAAAATGCTTGCATACTTGATCCATACCCGGACCCATTAGACCCGGCCCATTTATAAATGGGTCTGGGCGGATCTCCCTCTACCAGACCCGGACCCATTTATAAATGGGTCTGATGGGCTGACTCGGACCCGACCCGGACCCGCCCATTTAGTAAAAGGGTCCGGGTCTAAAATTTGGACCCAGACCCGTTTAGTAAATGGGCGGGTCTGGTTTTGGCTAAACCCGCCCCGAACCCGACTATTTACAGCCCTACCACCCACCTCGGTGGATCCGGTGTCTCACCTAATCCGCTCCCCTAAGCTGTTACGTACCCGGGTAACACCTAATTCGCTCCCTCACCCAATACGGTGCCTACCTGACCGTGGGGTCCACCTTGATGAATGTATAATTTATCCACACTGTCCATCTGTTTTTCCATCTCATTGTAGGGCATGAGGCCAAAAATGAAGCAGATACGATTCTTTGGTGGACCGCACCATAGGAAACAGTGGTGATTGAACGGCCACCATTAAAAACCTCCTAAGGCCCACATTAATGCCCAATTTAATATTTATTTGTCATCCAACCTATTAATAAGGTAATACAAACCTAGATAAAGGGAAAAAATAAATAAATATCAACTTCATCCAAAATTTTTGTGACCCACAACAAGTTTTTAATGGTCGATCACCAATTTTCAAATGGTATGTTCCACAAGAGACTTGGATATGCTTTGTTTTGGGGCTTTTGCGCTAGAATGAGCAAGAAAAAACGGATGGATGGCGTAGATATACAATACATACATCAAGTTGGGCCCCACGTTTAGGGCCGCACCATGTTGAGTGAGGCCGGACCGCACCTAAGGCCCTCTCGTCCGGCTGATCCCGCTCATTGGGTAGTCCTCACCGTCGCAATCAGTGGACCTTCAATGATATGAACCAACATACATACCTAGCCCGCTGAAGTCTGAATTTGCCTGATTTTAACTCTAGGCGACCTTCCTGTGGCCCGGTCTGGACGCGGTTATGGGGCGGCTTTGGTGGATCGCTAAATGTGGAGCCCACTGTGATGTATGTGTTTACATCGACGCCTTCCATCCGATTTGACAGCTCATTTTAGGGCATCATCCCAAAAATGAAGCATATCCAAATCTTACGTGGACCACACCACAGGAAACAAGGGTAATTGGCCATTAAAAATTTCCCATCAGCTGCAAAAGTTTTAAATCAAGCAGATATTTGTATGGTCCCTTAATCCAGGCCTTTGTGATCTTATCAACAGTTTGGATGGCAAATAAACATTTCGGTGGCCCTAAGAAGTTTTTACTGGTAGGTATTTAATCATCATAGTATGATGTAGTGTAGACACCCCACCTTCGGCTACAATGTTGGTAGAGATAGCTGAATAAATGGAAGACCATACACCCAAATCCCATGACCAAACTCAGCCAAACTCACCCTTGTAAGTCCCAATCCATAGCCCAACTCAAGCCTGAACCCAGTCAACTCACCCCTAAGCATCAGCCTGAAAAACCCCCCATAAGAAAAACCAGTCAAAAAATCCTAAAAAAGTCAAACTCGGAGAGTCAACCCGCTGAGTCAAATCGCCGAGTCAACTCGCTGAGTCAACCCATCGAGTCAACTCACCTTGTCAACCCATCCCCCAAACTCAGTCAACTCACCGAGTTCCAGACCGCAGCCCCGGAGTAGATCCGTACTGCCCGCTGAATCCCAAGAAAGGCCGTACGGGCGGCCCCCTGAGGGCCGCCCAAACTTATTTACGAGTTCTGCCACTCTCCGCTGCTATAAATACCCCCCTCCCCTTCTCATTCGAGCATCCCTCAGAAGCCCTCCAGCCCGAGTGCGATCTGTCCGTCCCGAGTTCATCTCCACCCTTTAGCCCTTTTTTCACCAAGGAGAGCCCGAGTGAGGAAAGAGCCTAGCCCTGGTCCAGCCCAACCTGACCACTGGTCCAAGTCTCCCAAGCCATCCAAGTCTCGATCCAGCCACTTGAAGTCAATCCTTGCGACACCTTCGTCCATCCAGCTACTCTATCATCAGCATCATCTCATTCGCATCTAGCATAAGTGCAACATTTACTTTTCTTCAAACCCCCCTGCTTCACTACAAGCACTTTGATCATTCAAGCACACAACATGCATCCTGCATAAAGCACCTGTAAGTTCGAGCGTATGCTCTGGACTTGCCTGTTAATAGAAACCTGCCCATCAGAAACTCTTACTGTTCAGACTTGCATTCATGCATCAGTTACTACGAGCACTTTGATTATTCAAACACACAGCACGCATCTCGCATAAAGCACCTGTCAGTTCGAGCGTATGCTTTGGGCTTGCTTGTTAATGAAAACCTGCCCATCAGAAACTCTTACTGTTCAGACCTACATTCATGCATCATGTCATTCATGAGAATGTACGAGGATTAAAATCAGACTTTCAAGTATTAGTTCGATTCTGTGAAGTAGAGACCGTACTTCGGTACTGGCAGTGTGTGGGGTGCTTAACCTCTTCCCACCTTGTAACCGTGATCCCTTACCTCGAATCTTTGGCCGCATATCAAAAGGAGTCATTTTAGAGGAAGGAATCTTCGATCCCATTCTCTAACGTTTATACAGGGTCTAGCCGACTGTAGATTCAAAGTAACTGGCTAGTGGCGACTCTGGTCTTACATAAACTCATCTAACACATCCAGCTTAACACAACAACCAAACAAAGTCCTCAAGAACGAGGCAAGCCAGTGACACAAACGGCGATTCACGCGCATGCACCTCTTCTTCTTTTCCGGAAGGAAAAGGAGAACATACGGAGAGCGTGGAACGACGAGGGTCCACATGTAGTCCACTTAAGATTTGAATCTACTTCATTGTTTTAATCATGCTCTAAAATAAGTTGTTAAAATGGGTAGATAGGTTTTAGTACTGTTTATTTTCAATCCAAGCTCCTGATAATGTTAATAAAGTATTGATAAAGGGAATCCCGCGTTCTCAATTATTCGTGTTATCATACGTAAGTCAATCTTGTCATTTCCAAAAAGACAAACAGGAAGAAGAAAAAAGCAAAAGGGCAGAGGACTTGTATCGGTTCCAACTGAGTCCCCGCCTCACCCTACACGGTGTGGCATTGACCGGAGGCCTGTCTTGATGTATGTATTGCATATACACCCCCGTTCATCCGTTTTCTACGGTTCATTTTAGGGCACAAGCATGAGAATGAAGCAGACACAAAACTCAGGTGGACCATACCACAAGAAACATTTGTGATTGAACGCCTACCATTAAAAGCTTCCTAATGCCTGTTGTAATGCCCATCCAACCGGTTAGAAAGTCATACTGACCTGGATGAAGGGAAAAAAAATAATATCAGCTTAATCCAAAACTTTGGCAGGCCCACAATAAGATTTTAAGGGTGAATCACCACTGTTTCTTGTGGTGTGGTCTACTTGAGATTCTGATCTGTTTCATTTTTGGTCTTATGAACTTAAAATGAGCTGTCAAAACGGATGGACAGCATAGATATAAAAAAATGAGCTGTCAAAACGGACGGACAGATATACAAATACATTTTTGTGGTGCTCAAGGAAGTTTTCAATGGTGGACATTTAATCACCACTGTTTCTTGTAAAGTGGTCCAGCCGCGATTTGGATCTTCTTCATTCTTAGGCTCATAACCTAAAATGAGCTTGAAAAACGGATGAACGGAGTGGATATACAGTACACAGATCAAGGTGGGGCCTACGGTTAAGGGCGCATACGTTGATAAAAAAAAAAACAGCCCAAAACTTCTGTGCTCCCAAGAAGTTTTCAACTGTCAGCTTTCAATCCCCATCTTTCTGTGGTGTGGTCCACTTGAGTCTTCCATCTACCTCTCTTTTGGCCCTATGTCCTAAAATATTTTTTTAAAATGGATGGACAGCGTGGATTAAACATACACATCATGGTGGGGCCCACAGAGCCCCCTGACAGAACGGTCTGTCTCTAGTCAGGTCCAGGTGGGTGTAAGTGCAACACCCAACCAGCGCCCGCCAATCGTCATGGGAGGGCTTGGCCTAGGTGGATCCCCGGTACCACCGAGGTGGCTGGGACCACCACTTCGATGTATGTGACTACATCCACACCGTCCATCTGTATTGAAACCTCATTTTAGAGCATGATCCGAAAAGTGAAGTAGATCCAAATCTCAGGTGGAGATTGACCATTAAAAACTTCTTGTGGCCCACGAAACCTTTGGATCAAGATGATATTTGTGAGGCCTCTTCATCTAGGTGTTTGTGAACTTATCAACAGGTTGGATGGCAAATAAACATTCCGGTGGAATCCATGAAGGTTTTTAGTGGCAGGGATTAAATCAAGACTGTTTCCTATGGTGTGGTCCACCTACGATTTGAGTTAACTTCATTTTTTTAATCGTGTACTAAAATGAGCTTTCAAAATTGTTGTACGGTGTGGATTTAAAGAACATACATCACTGTGAGCCCCACGTCGGTGGATTCACCTGCGATTGATTTGCGTCAACTTCATTTTTTTAATCGCATTTGGAATTTCTAAATGCCTGCGTATCAAGGGCGCGTGGGACTAGCATAAGGGGTGGTTTCAAATCTCTGTGGGACGCCACCATGATGTATGTGTTTTATCCATGCTGTCCATCCATTTTTCCATCTTATTTTAAGGTACGAGCTCAAAAATGAGACAGATCCAAATCTTAAGTGGACTACACATAGGAAAACAGTGGGGATTGACGCTTACCGTTGAAAAAATTTTGAGGGCCATAGAAGTTTGGTATCAAGCTGATATTTGTTTTTTTCCCTTCATCTAGGTCTATGTGACCTTATCAAGAGGTTGGATGGCAAATAAAAATTACAGGAGGCCTAGGAAGATTTTAATAGTGGACGTTCAATCTCCACTGTTTTCCTTTGGTGTGGTCCACCTGATATTTGGATCTGTCTCATTTTTTAGCTCGCGCCTTAAAATAAGATGAAAAAATGGATGGACGTCGTGGATAAAACACATACATCATGGTGGGGCCCACATATATTTGAAACCACCCCTTATGCTGGTCCCAGTTGGACCAGCTGATCCGCGCCCGCGTATCAAGCGTCGTAAGAAAGCTGAGTATCATATATAACTCAAGGGATCAAAAGAGAACCTCGAGGAAACCGTTGGAAAAGGTATCATTCCATTCCAAGGAAGGAAGCCTTCTCCTGATGAACGATCCAACTGATTTATTCGCCCGCCAAGCACTCCTCCTTTATGCACGGCTATATATTGAGAGTCCATGCACCTCCCCTCTCTATCACTGACTGCAACAAAAGCATGGAGATGTCTACACTCACTAATACTTTCCTAATTATCTTCTTAATCTTAATTACATCAGGTAATTTTTCTTAATCTCTTTTTCTTTTGGCTTTTGATTTTGTGATTGTGGTTAGGTGGTATGGATTAGGTGGGGTCCATTTAGTGGGGTTTTTATACATCTTGCAACGTGTGACTGTGGGTGGGTCATCCAATCCGTCCAAAAGGTAGGAACCATCAAGTAGATCTTCTGGAAAAAAAAAAAGGCCAATTTACCATCAGGTGGGCCTGATCGATCAATCCATTTATTTCAATGGTGTGGCCCACCTGATGAATGGATTGTCCTGATTTTTTGTCCAGGTGATCTTAATTAGAAGAAGAACATTTGGGACCGTCCGGATGTCCATGAATGTGACACGTTAGTGGGATAAACAATGCAGCATGATAAAATGTTTTTTTTTTCAATGGACAGGGGCAAAACGGTCCGAATCACTAAGAGTCTTCACCATAATAAACGACTGCAAAGAAACAATCTGGCCCGCAGTTTTCCCTGGTGAACATTTCGACGGTGGAGGTTTCCTCCTCAAACCGAAGCAGACGGTCGTCTACACGGCCCCGGTCGGGTGGTCAGGCCGGATCTGGGGCCGAAGCGGGTGCAACTTCGACCAAAGCGGGACCGGCTCATGCCAGACCGGCAGCTGCGGGACCACCTTGAAATGCGGGGGTTCGGGCAATCCCCCTGCCACGCTGGCAGAATTCACCCTCGCTTCTCCCGATTTCTACGACGTCAGCATGGTCGACGGCTTCAACCTGCCGTTAGCTGTAACGCCCGTTAACGGCAAGGGGAACTGCAGCGCGGCGGGGTGTGACGGAGATCTGAATCCAAAGTGCCCGAAAGAGCTCTCCGTTAAAGCGGGCGGCAAGACGGTGGCTTGCAGGAGCGCGTGCGACGTTTTCGGCACTGACGAATACTGCTGCAAGGGGGTGTTTGCGAATTCGGTGACGTGTCAGCCGACGTCCTACTCGAAGCTGTTCAAGGCAGCGTGTCCGGCGGCCTACAGTTACGCTTACGACGATCCCACCAGCATTCTTACGTGCTCCAGCACCGACTACATCATTACGTTCTGCGCCACCAGGTGAGTGGTTGGGATTTCCTTTTTATTCAAACGTCCTTGATCGTGGCCCACCCCTGTGGTTTTGGGGGGCTATTATTTACTATCGTTGTGGTTTTTCTCGTAAGGGGATTACCGAAGTCCCTGCTCTCGAAAGCTAGGTGGGGCCCACCGTGATTTTTGTGAGAAATCCACCCCGTTCATCCATTTTTTGAGCTCATTTTAGTACAGGAGACCGATAAATTAGGTGGTTTCAAAACTTAAATGGCCATACGAGAGGAAATAGTAGGGATTGAACATCCACCGTTGAAACATTTATAGAACCACAAAAGTTTTGTATCAGGCTAAGTTTGTTGTGTTTTCAGTTCATCCCGGTGGGAATGACCTTATGAATGGTTTGGATGGAATATAAACATCAAGGTGGACCCCATAAAGGTTTCAACGGTAGGCATTGATTTCCCGACCTTTTCCTCTCGTATGGCACACTTGAGTTTTGGATCCACCTAATTTTTGGGTTTTTATCCTAAAATGAGCTCAAAAAATGAATGGATGAGGTGGATTTCTCACATCTTCGAAGCGCAGGAACTTCTATGCCCGTCACTTTTGATACTCTGGCAGAGGGTGATGGACGATACGCGGGTACCTTCAAATTGGGGTGTAATTTGATATGATACTCCGGCTGCGTATGACACTTGATACGCAGCCACTTAGAAACGGTAAAAGTGACGTATATTGACCCATATTAAACCGATTAAATTGTGGAACCTTCTATAGTTAGATCACAGTATAAAAATCAGGTCGGTTGAACCATACTATCGTCTGATTCGTGGACAGTTAATTTTTGAAACATGACCGTTGAATATTTTTTTATTTCTATCCGTTTAATAAATATCTAGCAATCTAAGCCATGATTTGATCATCTGACCATCCGATTGGTGGGCATTTATTGGACGGTTAAAATTGAGAAGCAATTTCAACGAACGTTCAACCACCCTGATTTTGGGATTGCGACTTGGCAGGTGGGGTCCACAGTTTAATTTAATTTGAATTAGTATATGCCACGTGTACGATCAGAGTGACTGCATCTCAACGGTTATACGCTGCCTAAGTCTTGGGTGGTCAAGTACAGTCACAGAGACTCATCTGCTACGCACAAGGCAGATATGCACATCGATTTTGAACCGTCCAAATTGTGGGCCCCGTTGTGGATGGACGATAGCGTGGCTATCAAGCTGATTCGGTAATCGGAATCATCTGATTTAGCACATTGAATTGGACAATCGATAACTTCAATTTGACACCCATTCTTCGGTCCTATATTGAGCGGTTAAGATCATTTGATCTCTCTGATTTGATCATTTGAGGGTCATGCTCCATCCACATTGTGGCCTATGATTTGGATGGTTCTGATCAGCTTACATGCGTGCCATGCCACTATCAATGGCCAGTTGAGCTGACAGATAGGACATACTTGTTGAGGTATGCAGTCGTTTAAACCGTCCAAAACGTGGGACACACAAAAACCGAACGATTACATTAAACTTGATAAGCTAACATCCGTTGATCAACAGTCGGGATTGTTCAAAGTTACGATTCTAACCTATCTGTGGTGGGCCCCACAGACCGGACCGTTTGATTTGAGTTGCATATGCGCTGCATTTACATCTTTGAGGGCATGCATATGAACCATCACACTCTACCTGAGTAACAAAACTGCTCGAGTGTAGGCAGAGTCTGCAAAACAGGAGCATTTGGGTGAAAGTGGGCCAGACCTGCACCCAGCGCATTCTGTCGCTGGATTGGACTGAGGCCAGCTGGTGGGCCTGAAGATGATTTTAGGCCCAATAACTGAATGGGAGTGGCCCTGGGCTATGTGTCAGGCCCAATAGGCCTTTCAGACTTATTTAACTCTATTGGGCTGGGAACATGATCAGCCGGTTGGATCGGGTTCGGGCCTGGACCTACCCGCTTAGATTGTGAGGTGGGCAGGATATTTAGTTCATGGGCCAGGCATGATCAAGCATCGATCAGGGCTAGTCTGGCCATTTAGGACTCTAATTCCAAGTATAATGATGAAATTAGGTGGAATGCTGTCAATCTAACAGCTGCGAGTAGGTTCGACAAATGCAAAGAATGTGTGCAATGTGGGCCCCATGCATCATGATATGTTAATCAGGAACATGGGCAACAACCCCAATCGCGGATGGGACCACCTAGTTGGTCGCACGGGATTAGGGCTGGGTCTTTAGATCAAAACCTAACCGCTACCTAGTCCTACTAGCATCATTGCAGCATTGGTTAAGACGTTCCGGGCCAGGGACAATCTACAGAACCTTCAAGAAAGGAACCATCTTGACCCACTATTTAGTGGACCAAAATTCAAGCCCAGGCCCCAAAATGTAAGCCTCTAGGTCCAGCCCAAAGCATAGATGGTCTGTAATTTGGTAGGGGTGGCCCATTCTAGTTGCTGTGAGTAACATGCCAAACAACCCCCTTAAATTCCTTCTAACTCTCATTTTGTGTTGTTTGTAGGAATAAAACGGCTTGCACGTATCATGACAATAAGGTGGTTTGTAATGGATCTAACGGCTCCAAATCGCCCACTCTCATATGGTTGGCTGTGATGCTCCTTTACGCATTGATAACTTCATGGGCCATATCATAGGAACTTCTATTTTTCACCATTTTTGAAATGTAAATTACGAAATTGCCATTTATTGATTTTAATTGTTTCTTCTCTCACATGATGGAAGAGAGGGTTTATTTTATTTTATTTTATTTTATCATGAAATAAAATTCATATGTAAATATCTGTTCACAAATAATAAAAATAAAGGAAAGAAGGTATTCATATGTTGTTTTTTTTTTTTTTTTTTTTCTATCAAAGCATTGTTAATTGCACGTGCGAGGAAAAGGTCACCCAAACGCACCTTGATTGGTTCACATAGACGGTCGATAGGAGACAATCAAAGTGCGTGTGGTCCACTTTTCTTTTGTAATTGCATATAATGTTAGGCATTTCCTGTCCATGGCCACAGCCACCACATAGGTGGTATCAATCTTTCGGTGATTCTGACCGTTCACGGTGGGGCCCACGAAACCTTTGGATGGATTTTTCTCCAAAATCTTATCAATAGGAAAGAATTTAGTTGACGATTTCAGATTCTAAAGTTAGAAAATGGTATGAAGGTTCCCATTTAGTGGTCCGCCATTCGAACGAATCAGACCACTCATTAACTATATTTTGGAGTATGAATTCTCTATGGTGGGTGTTTCTGGAATGACGGTCTGGATCGCCGAAAGTTGAACCTATTCTTTGTAGTTATTAGAGGAGTAGAAATGTCGATATGCGTACTGGCTCTGTTCTTTTCTTTTTATTAGTTTTGAATGTTCTTTAACCTGCATGTGACATAAAAATTCCCAATTTGACTTGTGTTAGGGCTAAAGGTTCAACTTGGATTGGGCTGAAACTGAACCCGACTTAGGTTGGGTTGGGCTTGGGTTGAGACCTTTGGGCTAGGGCTGCAACTTATGGCCCGTTTGGCACCATGGATTTGAGGAGAAGTGAAGAGAAGTGGATTCCATGATATGAATTCTCATCAATTTCAATTCTTATCAATTCCAGATTTTCTGTTTGGCAGCTAAGATTTGGAGAGAAATCAAACATGAAGGAATGGACGGTGTAAATTTTAATCCCACCGTATGCCCACCGTATTAGCCTAGATTTTTAAATCCATGCCATTCATCCATTTTTACCGATCATTTTATGCCAAAGATCCAAAAAATAAAGCTAATCCACATCTAAAGTGGACCATAAAACAAGAAAAAATGGAGAGTGAGACCTTTATGATGCACAAAAGTTTTGGATTAAACTGAAATTTGTGTAGTCCCTTCATCCAGGTCTTTGTGACCTTATCAACAAGTTGGATGGAAAACATACATCACGTTGGTTCCCATAGTTAGGGACATATTACGGTGGGTCCCACTTTGGGAAGGATTTCTCCTCAAATCCCACCTTTTTTGGGAGGATTTGAAAAAGGGCTAAAAGTGCCTTTTGAGTTCTCCTGAATTCCTCTCAAATCCACTTCTCATCAAATCCATGGTGCCAAACAGAATAAAGCAACCAGTTTCTCCTCCTTTCTCCTCAAATCCATGGTGCCAAACGGGCCATTAGGTTTTGTTCAACCTGAACCCCATTGTCTTATCCTGAGTTTGGGTCGGTTTGGGTTAGGTTGTCACGGTCCTCTGGTTGGGTTTCGGTTGGAAAATGCGAGCCATATTTGAAATTGGGTTGGGTTTTGTTCGACTCAAAATTCGGTCGTTGGTACATGTGTATTATGTCGGGCATGCTAGAGTCTTTTACAACTTAATCTGAACCGAACACCTTTGACCCCAACCGTCGAAATAAACAGAGATACCATGGACGGTTGTTATGACCAATAACTAAAGCAGTTCAGCCATCTGTTCAACCATCTATATATACAATTAAGCAATTTGCAAAGAGGAATGTTTGTCATTCTAATGAACTCTTTTTTCCTTTAATGAGTTCTTTTTTTCCTTTCAATTGAAAGGGACTTCTATCTCATTGTGATAGGGGAGGTAATCCAACTCTCTTTATGTGAGAGTAAAATGAATTCAATTGTATTAATCAAAATAAAAGTAAAAACTTACAAAAAAATATCCTCAACAATCTAGCGTTTGTGGCGTAAATAGCGAGGCTCTAGATCTAAGTCTTCCTTGGTCCATCAACTCAGGTATAAGCGAAAGAAATTACACTACAGAAAGAAAAGAAAAGGTCTTCCTTGCGACTCGATGCTTAGCGTAGATGGAAGGAAATTGTATTACTCCTAATCTAGGTCAATCTAGCATAGCAGCGTAGACGGGCATGATTACACTACTCCTATGCTAAAGTCGGTCCAATGTAGCAGTATAGATGAGTTGTCCTATGCTAAAATAAGCTACGATAAAAGATAAAAGATAGGCAGCAGTGCGTTGTAAATGTGATTTAATGTGTTGGGTTGGCGAGGGCCCAGACTCTTCGATCTTCCTCCTATTTATAGAATTCTAAGACAATTGCATGGAGAGATCTTCATAGCCACTTTTCATGTATGTTGATGTGAAGATAACTATTTGAAGCCAAAGACGGTTATGGCCAATCAGACAACACCATGCATGCTTGGTTGTTTGTCATGAGTTGGTCATTGGTTGTGCCCATGTTCCACTTCTATTACCTGGACGAGAAGTTCTCTTGTCTTGCCACATATTAGTGACAGTCGCCCCTTTCTCCACATGAATGTGAATAATGAGTCATGAAACTAGACCAACTTAACATAGTCATTACTCTGTCACTCAAATATTTTCGATCATAAAGACCATGCAAGATGTCATGATGCGTCGGCTAAAGTTGTCTTTCAGTGTAACCATATTTCAATCAATACCCAACTTTACTCATGAGGCCACTGTGGATGTTAGCTACCACTGCCACATAAATGGGATATGCGACATGTGTGTCCTTGCCTGTAGTTAGTTGGGCTTATTCTTTTTGAGCTACTCATGACTTTATAGATTTTGATCTCATTTGACTGTTAGGGCAGCTGAAGAAATCTTCATTTGGTCTCTTGTTGAGATTTCTCTGCCATGTAACATCATCTTAATTACCAGATATGACATGGTCACATCAGGCGGAAACAGGTTCAGATGGAGAAAATTCAAGTTGGGTTAAGTCAAGTTGGGAATAATTATGTGCATTTGGGTTGAGTTGGGTCAATATACTCAATTAAGCACTGTCTTTTTTCTTTCTTTCTTTTTATTGGTTTTAAATGATCTTTAACCACATTGAATATACAAATTCAGAACACAGCTCGGTTGTTAGGGCTAAAGGTTCAACTTGGACTGGGCTCAAATTGAACCCGACTTAGGTTGGCTTGGGCTTGGGTTGAGGCCTTTGGGCTATTGCAATAACTTGGATTTTGGTCCACATGAACCCCATTGACCCAACCTAAATTCTAGTCGATTTGGGTTAGGTTGTAAAGGTCCTTAGGTTGGGTTTGGGTTGGAAAATGTGGACCCAATTTGTAAATGGGTTGGGTTCAAATTGAGAAAATTTAAGTAGAGTTAGGTCGGGTTGGGTATAATCACGTATATTTAGTTTGAGTTAGGTTGAATAAGGTTTAGGTTTGGCATCACCAGTTGGAATTCCAGTAAGGTTGGGCATGCTTGGGGTTGACCTTTCGCCTAATTCAACTCACTCGAGTTGCACCCCTACACCTTCCACCTGATCTAACTCACTCAAGTTGCACCCCTACCAAGGGCCCAATCGAACCCTAACCTGACCCCATACATATAATATATATGGATGTTTATATATGGGAAACACTAGTATGGCAATATATTATATTAAGTCTGATCTTGAAGTTTTGAAATAGATAGCCTAGATTTGATGTTTTTCTTTATGGTATAGTGTTTGATCTTATGTGTTAGTTTACCAGTTGCAAGTGTTAGCCTGCCCAATCTAAGGTGGGTTAGGGTTAAGTATTTAGCACCTTAGGTTTGGTAGCCTGGTTGGTCAAGTTTCGAGCCAACTCCTCTTGAGGCCAAGTTGGGCTTGCTCGACACGCCGGAGTAACCCTCCTAGTTAGATGCCGTTTGGTAAACTGAAAAATAAAGTCTGAAATTTAATTTAAATGCTAAATTTTAGTATTTATAAGACTGAAAAATGTATTTGATAATTTGTCTTAAAAAAAGTCTTCATATTTGAAAGTAAGCACTTTTTTATAAAAACTTATTTAATAAACATAAACTACAGATGTTTGAAATTTGGCAATTTGTCATATTTACCTTTATTATCTCAATTTCTATCTTTTGTAAGGCATAAGATGAAACATTTTATTATCATGCCACCAAATTTAGCAAACCTATGCACAATCCAATAAAAATTTAATAATCTCCTTACCAAATAAAGTGAAGCAAATGAATTGTCTAGATCTTTTATTTTTGGCACGTGATGTAGCATGATTTAATTGGGTAAGGAGGCGAGCAGATGATACTCATCCCAAGGATATGCACTATGTGTCTAGATTTTCAGTTTCTAAGCAGCATTTATCATTTTTAATTATTTGATCAAATAACTTGGTGAGATATATCACACCATTGATGGACTATGCACTATATTCTTCTTAATAGTATAATCATAACGCTTTAATTATTGTCACTAGGGGACAAGCACACCAAGTAGGTGATATAAACCATATGATCTTGCCCATTGAATATGAATCACTCTATACTTTATTTCTAATCATCAATCAAATAAATTGAACGGTTAAGATTGTTCTATCATTGTTTTTAGGTCCATCCTATGTGGGGCCAACCAGATAAAGGATCTAGATCAATGTAAGATGAGCCACATGTGTAAAGTCTTTGACCATTTTGATCAAATGGGTCCATTCAATTCTAGCATGATAGGCCATTGAGAGAGGATGTGCCCCACGAATGTGTGCCATAATGATTATTGTAGCCCAACAATTGGTGTGCTCTTTGCGGTCATATATGAACTTCGTAATTTTATAGTTGAGGGTTCTCTATTCCGTTGCATCCAGCATATTGTTAGAATACAATAAAATAAATTGTCTAAATTGGCTTACCTGTCAAGACTAACAAATTCAATAATGATAAGACCCCCATTTGAACATAGATGACACTTGAAAGAACCATTAATTTTTTGCGTGGGCCCATGATCAGCACAGATCAGAGCCTAAGGAGGTGTTTGGTGCAACATATTAGAACATAGTTAGGAGGGATTGCATTGTAAACCCCATGTTTCCTACCTTATCGCCCCTTTGGGAACATGATGGTTTAGAACATTGAAAAGCCACGCCCAATACAGCATTGCATTGAGAAGATTCTCACAAGCTCACTTCGGTTTCGATATCTTCTTTGGCATCCAACGAATCTTTAGATAGATTGAAGAAAAATAGAGATAAAGGATTGCCTGTGACCCATGCTTGGGGATGTGTGGAGCCCACAACGATGTTCGTGACAAATCCACTCCATTCATGATGTTCAGTGACAAATCCACAAGAGCCTAAAAATCATGCAAATCCAAAACTTAAGTAGTGCCATAAAATACAAAACAATGGGAACACAAGCGTCCTACCGTTGAAACCTTCTTCAAGCTGACCATGGTGTTGATATGCCATCCAAACCGTTCATATGATTATTACCACTCAGATAAATTATAGGCACAAATATCATCCTGATACAAAACTTTTGTCACCCCCAGACATTCGAATCTCCACTATTTTGTGTGGTATGGCCCACCTGAGTTTTGGATCTACCTGATTTTTAAACTTCAGTCCTATTGTAGTCTTTTAAAACAGATGGACAGAGTGGATTTGTCAGGAACATTTCAGTGAGCCCCACAAAGCCCCGGCTGGGCACAGAGATATCTTGAGGTGCCTTGTTCCACAACTATTTCGTAATCAATGCTACCAGCACCCAACCCAAACATGTTATACCAATTAATCCATGACCACCGTGGGTTTTTCTCACATTCCAAACTATGGAATGAAATTTTTTTAAAAATTTCAATTCCTGACAACCCCTATTTATTACTATCTCATGCGCCAAACATGCCCTGAGAGCCACCTATCATGACAGTCTAGCAGATTACAAGTGTGATAGAGATAAGAATCATTACCATGATTTTAAGATTTGTACCCAGCATGATGTTTATTTGCCATCCAACCTGTTCATAAGGTCACGTAAACTTGGATGAATGGAAAATACAAATATCATTTTGATTCAAAACTTTTATGGCCCCCAAGAAGTTTTCAATGGTAGCTGTTTGATCCCTAATGCTTTCTACGATGTAACCTACTTGAACTTTTGATCTGCCTCATTTTTTGGCCCATGCTCTAAAATGGTCTGGAAAAATGAATCCACGGTGTGGATATAACACATACGTCATGGTGGGCCTACAGAACTTTGCCATTTCAACCTACACAATCCCAATCCTCTCATTGTAAAACGTTACCAAAGCAGGAATAGATTAGGCACTACCTGGGTAACACAGTAATGGATGTTTCCCTAATCATGGGGCCCACCTTGGTATGTGTTGTATATCAATCCTACTCATTCATTTTTTCATATCATTTTAGGGTATGCTAAAAAATTAAATAAATCCAAACTTCAAGTGGATCACACCATATAGATTGAATTCCCACCATTAAAAACTTTTTGGTGGTAACAAAAGTTTCAGATCAAGCTGATTTTTTTTTCTATTCTCTCCATCCAGGTCTGTGCAACTTATAAATAGGTTGTATGGCAAATAAACATTATGGTGGGCCCTAGGTTGTTTTTAATGGTAGTCATTCAATGACCATCGTTTCTTGTTGTGTGGTCCACTTGAGATTTGGATCTATTTCATTTTTTGTGACCATACACTAAAATGAGATGCAAAAACTGATGGACAGTATGGATATTATATGTATGTATGTATATCAAGGTGGATCGCACCCTCAGGGCAACACCCACTAATGTGTTATCCCGATAACACCTAATCTGCTCCCTCTGTGAGCGGACTCAGATTGTGTAGAACACAGTGCCTGCATGGGTGTTGCGTTGACGTTGCAAATTTATGCAGCCCCATCATGATGTATGTGTTATATATATCACTATCCATTCATTTTGTTAGAATATCTTAAGTGATGAGCCCAAAAATGAAGCAGATCCAAAGCTCAAGTGGACTACATGGCTAAAAAATAGCGCTGATTGAACTGATTGAACGCTTACAACTAAAAACTTCAGGTATCATAGAAGTTTTAGATCAAGCTAATATTTGTGTTTTCCTTTTATCCAGGTCTATGTAACCTTATGAATAGATTGGATGGCAAATAAACATCATGGTGGGCCACAACAAGGTTTTAAGAATGGGCGTCATTATCCCCACAACTTTTTGTGGTGTGGTCCACTTAAGCTTTGGATTTGCCGCATTTTTTCGCTCATGCTCTAAAATGATTTGGCAAATTGGATGGACAGTGTGGATATGACGCGCGCGCGCACACACACACACACATCATGATGGGGCCTTAAAGAACTTTGCCAGCTTCTAGCCTATGTAATTACCCATTTGAAAGCTTGCACGGGAAGTTATTTAGAAAATGGTAAATTTGTCATTTAGAAAAAAGTTTTAATTCAAAATCACTTGACGTATTCCCTGTTAAGTATTAAGTTAAAGGAAAAAAAGCTTTAAAAAATAAATTTTCAGTGAAAATCTAAATTAAGCACTTTTTTTTTATTTCCTAAATAATCTAATTGGGCAAAATTATTGAAAAATAGCCAATTTCAGTGCTAAGTATTTAAAATAAGTTTCACCAAACAAGCCCTTAGAGTAACCAAATCTAGTAGTTGTGAATAAAAGTGAGTAAATTAATTTTTAAGAATTGATTATGTAAAAGAAGTTGATGGGCAAGAGCTTAAAAAATTGGAACATAGTTAAGTTTTCTCTCCACTTATCAACGGCATGGTAACTTATCATTTGAGACAATTAACTTTGTTGGCCCACTATGAATGAAAATTGTTAAATGAATGTTCGATAATTTTAAGCACCTTATCAGTAGCCTTTAAAGTATCGGTAAAAACTAAAAAAGATTGGAAAGTGATGGATGAATTGAAATGCAACATTCAAAACATAGAAAATCCATGATAACGCCCACTAGATAAACAAACTTGATTGGCGCATCACTAATTTTTTTTCTTTTATGGTTCCATTGTATCATTATTTAGCCAGCAACCCGATAGGGGAAAGATTACCCAACAATGAAAAGTACAAGAATAATTCTACCATACAGTGCACTCCATAGAAGTCATATGTTACTCTGCATGATACACATGTTAAATATGCTTGGGGTTATTGATCTAAGGGCTCATTTGACACTTTGTATTTTAAATGCATTAGAATCCAAATCATAATTTGTAATGACCCAAGATTTTGAGTGCGTGTAGATACGCAAGTGAGTACGCACACTACATTAGTTCAAGTATATGCATATATAAATTTATCAACTCGTTGATTTTCAAGATGAACCATCAATTACACTTATTCATCAAAACCAGCCGTTCAATTAATTATTCATCACTAGGTAAAGGTATCTGACCGTCCATTTCAAATTTAGACAAGCCGATCATAGTAAACTAAACCCTTGATCCCCATAGCTGCTCATACATGAATCAATTTAACATTCTAATCCGTTCATCTTATTTATCATACATTGATATGCTTAACCGACCGTCAAAACTGTGATCTGATGAAATTTCATGAGTGGACAAGTCATTAAAATCTGATGGTGTATGTCTCACCAATAGGTCATCCAAAGACCATATTATGAATATCAGTTTAAGAAACTGACCGTGCAATAACTCATAATTGTGCTTAAGAACATAAATATCTAATTAGAAAAAAATTAACCTTTCATATAACCATCCATCGAATTCGTATCCGTTAATTGGGCCACCCAAATAACAAACCGAACCGATCATTTCGAAGATAATAGAATCTATACCAAGGCTACCGGTTCAATTTTCTATTGGATATGTACAAATGTCATTTTGGATCATAGATTGTGATGAACCACTAAAAGTACATCTTGGTTATCTGTAAGAGATCAAGGCCTAAAATTAACCCGTAAACAGAACGTGAAAAATGACAGGCCTTGGTGAAGTTTCACCTAAAACTGATGGTAAACGAGATCGCTATGGACGGTTGAAGTCAAAACCAAAGAAAAGGGCAAACTTGTATTGTCCATATTATGGTATGTGAAAGAAACATGGAAACGTGGATAGGCTTTCACGTTGGGTATTATCAGCACGTTTTTGTGAAGTGTGGCCCACCAAGACTCAGATCTACCTCATTTTTGGTGTCACACCTAAAACTTCGTGGCCTAACTGATGAGCGGAGTAGATTTGTCACATACATCACGGTGGGATACGTGTGCATCACATGTGTATGTAACACACAGTCAAATCGCGTTTGACCGTGCGGACTGCACAAACCGGGCGTCTTCTCCACCCGCTGCAATAGCGTTACACGCTGTTCGTTTGGGCCATCCACGTCGTCCATTCGTGGGTCCTTTATAGTAAATCTAAACCGTCCATTCTCTCCCTCTCCCCCACGCATGGAGTCCCCTTGAATATCTTTCACAACGGTCGCCAATCCAGTCTTTTCCAAACCACCGTCTGAACCAAAAGATCCCAAGATCCGATCCGTTGCTCTGCATGGACAGACCAGACTTCTTCCGGGAGTTTGTGTGGACCCCACTTAGGTCTCCAATGTCCCACTTGTGGCTTTGTCTGCAAGAAACGGAGACGGAAGCCTTCTCCAACTCAAACTCCACCACCTTCGGTCTGGTTGTATTACCGTAAACACAGACCATCCGAGTCCATCTTGGACTATCCAAACACATCTAGGGTATTGTATAAAACCCCCTTAGGTGTCGTTTCCTAGAAGAGAAACGTAGAGAGAGAGAGAAGGTCGAGTAGAGAGAGAGAGAGTGAGGGCGAGTAGAGAGAGAGAGAGAGAGAGAGAGAGAGAGAGAGAGAGAGAGAGATTTCAAGGGGGGAATTCACGTTGCTGGAGCAACCTTCTAGCAGCAAGGAGAAGAAGAAGAAGAAGAAGAAAGAGAAAGAAGAGGAAAAGAAAGAAAAAGAAGAAGGAAAGAAAGAAAGAAAGAGAGAGGAAGAAGAGAGTGTGAGTTTTCTTCCTCATATATTTTCCACTATGTGGTTCGAGTTTTGAAATTTTTATTTATATTTAGATTTCTTGGTTTAGTGGTTTGAATTGTTTTCTATGATTGGATTTATGAATTATATCGATGCTATGTAGAATTTTCTACAAATTGTGCTTTTCATATGAATTAATACCAGATAAGGTTGTACATGTGTGAGCCTATTTTGAATTATCCTGAAAAGATATTTGGAATATTGATTTGATTCATGCATAGCACGATTGTGAACTCCAGTTATTACCGTAGGGTGAGCACACTGGTGTGTGCAATAGGCCCATTGATGATTGTTTGGGTGAGCGCCCAAGTGTGTGCAACAGTCCCTGGTTGAGCGCCTTGTGTGTGCAATATACCCTTCTGATAGTCCATCGATTGTGGACGGGTTGGTTGAGCTCCCTGGTGTGTGCAAGATACCATACTAACGTACCCGGTGGATATCAGATGATTTTGGCAAGTTGGGTGAGTTCCCTGGTGTGTACAAGAGACCAACTCTGCAGTTGTGAAACAGTGTAAGCCCGACTATAAACTGGCCCTGGATGTTCTACTGATAACTGTACTGAGATTGTTGAGGCATACTTGCATACCGTGCATTACGTGCATGTTTAAGAGATTTTGGTTTGATAAAATTGCCATTAGAATTATAGTGATTTGTAATTAATGGTCAAGTGAATTTTCTATATCGAATTAAATGTGTTAAACTATATGAGAATACTCACCGGCTTTTATAGCTGACGCAGTGATATGCGATTAACCGTAGTGACAGGTGATGATTTAGAAGACTTCGAGGAAGCAGTTCCCAATGAGGAAATACTCTAGAAGATTTTTGAGAATTGATTTATTTTTATTTTAGTTTAAAAGTATTGATGTAATAAGGCCCATTAGATGGCCATTAGTTAGATAGTTTCGGATAATGTAGTGAACTCGTGGAATTATGGTTTAATATTTCAAGTTTAGTTTATTCTGATTCTATATTTTTTGTACCATGTGAATGAAATGAGAAAAGTATCAGTGGAGAATGTGATGAGTTCATTCATTATTTATATAACACCCTTAATTTCGATATTTGAGTTATATACTTGAGTGTCGAATTTTGGGGGCGTTACACAATTACCATAGAATCAAAGTGACTTGAAATCTCAATCTTTTTAGCAGTCTGTAATTGACAGTTTATAGAATCTAAAAATTGTATTTAGCAGGTAAGATTTGAAATGTATTAAAGAACTTGAATTTGTTTAAATCATCTTGAATACCTTGAAATGGTATACATATGTGACACTTTAAATATTCATTATAATAAGCCCATTGAAATATATACTTTGGCTAAAAATAAGGTAATTCTAAGCCTCAGTTGGGCCATAAAACTATGCCCACTAATTTTATAGTATGGGTAAAAGATACCGTCAATAATAGTGAGAAGCAATGAAAAACTCATAGTAATAACAAACAACAGAATGGTACAGTTATTACTGACAATGACGCGGTAGGAAAGATCACCTGTGGCGGAGGGGGGAGAGAGAGAGCCTCTGCTGGAGAGGGTGAGATAGAGGGGGGTTGCATGAGAGAGAGCATCTAGTGGAGAGTATGAGAGAATGCAATTTCTCTTTTATTTTTTATGAAGATCAAACACTCGATTTTCAGACGATTGGGTGAAAATCTTCTCAAATCTAGACTAAGTGCTAATAATTTAAAATGACACTTTAAAAGAATTTGGATTACCTTTGAATTTATTTTCCCTCAAATCCTTCATGTCAAACACTCTCATTCCCCTCGAATTTCCTTAAATATGAGATGTCAAACAACCTTTAAGGAAATTTGACTATCATAGCCATCCAATATAAAAGAGTCATTTAGCTCAAAATAAAGAAATAATCCATAGTGAACTAATAAAGCTCACAATAAAAAGATTTTCAATCAATCTAGTTTTACCATTTAGCACATTCGTGTGATGACCTATCAAATTAATAAGCCCAATCATCATATAAGTTGGGCAAATGTGCACTAAAAATGGAGGTGCATAAACCTTTTATGAAACGAGTTGTCATATACCATTTCTCTAAGGGCCTATTTGATTTTCCAATTTCCTATGAAATGCTAAGTAAATGAGCCGTCATTATCATTTCAGGTGTTAGTTTAAATAGAAATCATGACTTGTAAATTGAACGTAGAAAACACTTGTAAAGAAAATATGTAAAGTAAATTGTAATCATTACATTTTCACATTTTAAACTACATTCTTATAGTGAGTTTTGAGTAAAACAAATAAAAAATGTAGCAAAATCACAATTGTAATTAAATTTAAGTGATGTGACTACACAATTACAAGAGTAAATAATCATTATCTATTTACAATCATTTACCGTTGTAATTGAAAAATCAAACATGTCCTGTCATGCCCCAAACCTGGGGACTAGGGCTCTCAATGGAGTGGGTCAATTCCGAGATCCGATTCGCTCCGAATCCGTTTAATGTGGATTTGGATCTTAAAAGAGGTCCGATTAGTTAAATGGACCGGATTCGGATCCTAAAATAGGTCCGATTACTTAAATGGACCGGATATGGATTCACAGGAACATATCCGAGTTCGATCTGAATCTGATTAAGATCCGACTCATTGTCACCTTACTGTATATGTTATATTCATGCTAACCATCCATTTTACAAATTATTTTAGGCAATGTCGGCCATACCATAGTAAATAGTGGTATTTGCATCATTTTTCTACTAAATTAAATATATTATATTATATATTTTATATCATATATTTTTTTAGATTTGTAATGGGGTGGATTCGGATCTAGATCCAACCCGAATCCGATGGTTATATGGATTTTGGATTGAAAATGGATCTAACAATTTATAAATGGATCGGATATGGATATCACTTTTTGGATCTGAGTTGGATCCGAATCCGATCCGAATCCGTCTATAGATATACGGACTTGGAGCCAGATCCAACTGGATCCGATCCAGATCCGACCATTGAGAGCCCTACCGGGGACCGGGCTCACTAAATTTCGGATCGCCAACCTTGGTGCCAACAGCCTCCGTAGTACCCCATTCTCGGCTCTTAGCTCTCATATGCCAGGTTCCGATCTTGGGATCCTACCAGGAGGATTTTCAGGGTAATTTTTTTTGTAAAGGAGCATAATCAAAATCATAAAACATCATCAAATATCCACTATAAAGTTTGTTGACTACAGTGCTGGAAAAGGAAATATAAAATGTAGCAAAAGCCCAAAATAGCAGGTACATGAACCGCGCTCAACGCTGTTAATGTGCCTTAGTACCTGCAGCGTAAACAAACGCGCATGAGCTTCCTACAAAGCTCAGTAGAGTGCGTGTGTGCTCGTGGGATGCATATGACAAGTATACAGATATTAGAGTAAGCGGAAGTAATAAAGGGCTAAGTTGCCAAGTTCATGAATGCTATCAGCCATCCCAAGGCTATGCGATGCAAGGGCCTAGATGGCCGAGTGTTACATGCTAGAGATGCAATGCAAACACGTCCATCCTCAACTAATCCACATATCAAAATAGTTCTCATCTGGAACATCACCGGGGTCTAATATACTCTAATACTGGTCGCCGCACATCGCGCACATAACCAAGCAAGTAGAAAAGACCTCACTATCCACCTCGTCAGTGGTATGCCCACCCGGCTCGCCGATAGCGGACCCATTTCATGAGCTGGTCAGACTCAACCTAGCTTATAGCCCACCCCTTTCCAACCGACCTCGACACAATGGGAGACACGGCCTACTGGTATTTGGCACATGGGCGCTCATGTTATCCACTCGGTCTCGACGTTGAAGCATCCTACTGGTATCACAGGGTTTAGGGACTTTCACTCAAGGACATCCATAGCGCCCACGTACTAGAACAAGTTTCCGGTGTCCATTACTGCTAACCACGATGTGACTATGGTGGCCACCACCCCGATGCTGTTAGGGTGTGAAAGCGATCGTGACATACATAATGCAAAATGTATGAGTCACACAATCCAAGTTATGCACCAAACTTACGCATACTACGCAATCATGTGGGGCGACCCTGTCTCGCACGAGTCCCCTAAGTATCACAAGCCAACTAACATATGCTATGATTAATCGTGATCCATAACAGGCATACAAATGATGCGTATGGGCATATGAATGAGCATGGTATTCATTATACTAAGCATATTATCAGTGTGAAGTATCAAGCTAAGTATACTAGCATGTTACCAGACATATTATCTAATGTTGGCCTTAAATGGCCCAATACATATACAGAGAGTGGGACCCAAACTGTGGGCCCCATTGGAAATGTAAAGGTCTTCGTGGCATAGCCCACTTAAGACCACATCGGCCCCATACTTGGGCCTACACATACAAAATAGGCCGACAAAATAGGCGTATGACATGGATAAAATATATATATCAAAGGGAGGACCGTGGTGGGCCCCGCCCACTGGTCAGATAGCATATATACATCATCGGCCTTAGGAAGTTTTAGTGGTAGGTATTCAATCACCACCATTTTCTAAGTGAAGACCACTCAAATTGGGCCCCACGCATCGGTCAGGCAGTTAGCATGCTACACAATGTATTTATCAAGGTGGAACCCAAAGATGGGCCCACAACCCCTAGTTGCATGAAAACTCAACACTAAAGTGGTCCCAAGCGAGTTTTCAATGGTGGGCATCAATGACCACTCTTCCCTGCGAGTGTGGCCCACCTAACATTTGGACTTGCCTCATTGTTGGGGACCATATCCTAAAGTGGCATGGAAAAGTAGATGGGCAGCAGGAATAAAATAGGTACATCATGGTGGGACTAAATAGATACATCACGTTGGGACCCACAGGGTGGGCCACCCGCTGGGCTGCGTAGTACCCAGCTGGGTTCCAGGAAGTTTTGAATCAAGCAGATATTTGTGTTTTCTCCTTCCTCCATATCCATGTGATCTTATGAACAGGTTGGATGACAAATAACCATCACTGTAGGGCTTGGGAAGGTTTCAACGGTGGAAATCATTATTCCCACTGTTTCCCGTGGCATGGTCCACTTGACATTTGGATATGCTTAAATTTTGGGCTCAGCCACTAAAGCGAGCTGGAAAAACATATGGACGGAATAGATAAAGCACATACATTCTAGGTGGGTCCCACAAGTGGGCCACCTGCTGGGCAGCCCAACCAGCCCACGGCGCTGGTTGCTCCCAGCGCCCTTTTCTTTTCTTCTTCTTCTTCTTCTTCTTCTTCTTCTTTTTGTTATTGTTCTCATCAAGTGGGGGCCCACAGAAGCTTTCGATCAAGCTGATATTTTTGTTTTCCCTTCTTCCACACGTGTGTGGACTTATGAACAGGTTGGATCTCAAATAAACATCATGGTGGGCCGTAGGAAGCTTTCAACTGGTAGGGTCACTATCCCCACTGTTTTCTTTGGTAGGGTCCTCTGGAGGTTTGGATCTGTCTCATTCTTGAGATCATGCCCTAAACTGATCTCCCCAAATGGATGGACGGTGTGGATATAGCACACGCATCATGGTGGGACCCATAGAAGTTGGTGACGTCATTGCAGTAGCGAGATAGCTACTCAATTTGCCGGCTGGGTACTCCCAGCATCAGAGACGCTGGGAGCCCTGCTCTCTTTTTTTTTTTCTTTTCTTTTTCTTTGGTTTTTATCGAGTGGGGCTCACAAGAGGATGATCCACTCTGTCTATCAGGTTCCCCAGCTCATGGGGGACCCAATGAGCCCAATATTGAGTATGTGATTCAGTCTAGAAACCTCAAGGTGGGCCAAAGAAGTTTCAGCAGTGCACATCATTATCTTTACTGTTTTCATGTGGTGCGGTCCACTTAAGATTTGGATCTGGTTCATACTGGGGCCCTGGCCCTAAAATGATTTGGGAAAACAAATGGACGGTGTGGATACAACATAAACATCAAGGTGGGTCCCACGGGTGGGGACCCCATTCAAACCGCCCCAGCGTGCTGACGCTGGACCGTTCCAGCGTCTCTAACGTGCTGTGAACGTCCAGCGTCTGAGCCCTTCTCTTTTCTTTTTCTTTTCTTTTTTTCTTTCTTTGTTTCTTTCAAGTGGGGCTTACATAAGTATGATCCCCACCATTCATCATGTTCCCTAGCTCATGAGGAACCCTTAGACTCCAATATTGGACAGGTTACAGGGTCTACAAACATAACGGTGGGCCCAAGAAGTTTCGACAGTAGGCTTCATTATCTCCACTGTTTTCTATGGTGTGGTCCACCTTAGATCTGGATCTGCTTCATTTTTTGTATTCAGCCCTAAAATGGGCTGAAGAAACAGATGGACGGCGTGGATCTAACACAAACATCAAGGTAGGTCCCACGAGTGGGCCCATGGTAAAGGCTCAAATTGGGCTTCTGCCCAGGCGCTGCTGGGCAGCAGTGTTCCCTGGACTGCCATTTGTCCAGCGGTTGCCCTTCTTCCCTTTATTATTATTATTATTATTATATACATCTGGTGGGGTCCATACATGGATGATCCAATCCATCCATCTGGTTGTCCATCACAAGGTGGACCTAAAAATGTATGGATCAACCAACCCTTGTATTTTTCCCCCAACCAGATCTTTGTGATCTAAAGAATGGGGAAGGATGGGAAAATAAGCATCATGGTGGGCCACACAAGGTGGTCCACACTGTGGCAGCATGCGGGGCACGTTGTCCCACAGCATGGCCCACTTGTGGGCCCAAAAATTGAAAGGAAATCAAGAAAATGGGAGTTGATGTTTCCCCCTTGCACTCACCTCAAAATATGAACGGTTGGATTGGGTTGGGTTGACGATCGGACGGTCCGGATGATGGTTGGGGCCCTCCAAGCTTGATCTCCACCTTCAAATCTTAATCTCCCTCTAATCTCTCTCTTCTTAGTCTTCTCTCTCTCTCTCTCTCTCTCTCTCTCTCTCTCTCTCTCTCTCTCTTCTTTTGCAAATTATGAAAAATGAGAAGCCCCCCTACGTATGGATCTTGTATGGGTAGAGAGGAGGGTCATGGGATGATGATGGCTAGCATGGGAGGGGCTAGGATGGCATGGGAGGTATGGGCTAGAGTTGACTTTGTAGTGAGAGAGGGATGGGGTGGGTATGGTGTGTGTAGACTAGGGTGATGAGAGGGGTATGGGTGAGGGTGAGGGTGATTGATTGATTGATTTGACCTTTCTTGAAATTTGTGCAAGTGGGGCCCGCGCCACACGTGCGTTGCGCGGCCCGCCTCGGATTGCGCAAATGATGACAACTTTCACACCGGGTATCGCAATAGGGTGTGCCGCGCGGCGTTGGAATCGCAGTGCCTACACGGTCGCCGGGGTATAAGTCTTGGGTATATGTGGTACTAAAATAGGGTCGCGATCAAGGCTCGTTAATCTGGTCCATCCGGGACATACCGGCATTGGAAACTAAACGTACGGAGGGCAATACAGGGTACGGGTCTTACAACTCTCCCCTCCTAACAAAATTTCGTCCTCAAAATTTGCACTACAAACCCAAACTAGTCGAAGATCATAAGAAAAGGAAATCACATCACTATATATACATACCAAACGAAAAGCAATCATATAAATACAATCAATCATCGAAAAGATGGGGATAAGACTCACGAATCTCTGCCTCTCGCTCCCACGATGCCTCATCTGCGCTATGATGACTCCACTGGACCTTCACCAAAGGAATGACCTTTGTTCGGAGGACCTGCTCCTTCCGGTTAAGGATACGAACGGGCTGCTCAATGTAAGAAGCATCCTCACGAACCTCCAATGGCTGCCAATCTATCACAAGAACCACGTCTGACCCACACTTCTGTAACATAGAAACATGAAAAACATTATGGACGCCAGACAACTGAAGTGGCAAGGCAAGCTGATAGGCCACGGCACCAATGCGCCCAGTGATCTCGAAGGGTCCAATGAATCTCGGGGCAAGCTTCCCCTTGACTCCAAAACGAACCACACCCTTCATGGGTGAGACCCTGAGATACACACGATCCCTAATGGAAAACTCTAGGGGACGACGTCGACGATCTGCAAAACTCTTCTGTCGACTCTGAGCTGTGCACATCCTTTGCCTAATGATATCGATAGCCTCTGATGTCCTCTGCACAAGCTCGGGACCTAGGAGACGACGCTCTCTAACCTTGGTCCAACAACTAGGAGACCTACAAGGTCTACCATACAACGCCTCAAAAGGAGTCATATCAATAGTCGCCTGGTAGCTGTTATTGTATGCAAACTCAGCCAAATGCAGGTGTTTGTCCCAACGACCTGAGAAATCCAACACGCAAGCTCGAAGCATGTCCTCAAGGATCCGGTTGACCCTCTTGGTCTGTCCATCAGTCTGAGAATGATATGCAGTGCTGAACTTAAAGGCAGGCCCCATCGCCTTCTGAAAACTCCTCCAGAAGCACGACGTAAATCTCGGATCTCGGTCAGAAACGATCGAAACTGGGACACCGTGCAATCTCACAATCTCCTCGATAAACAATTCTGCAAGTCAGTCCAATGGCCAGGTCGCACGTATCGCAAGAAAATGTGCCGACTTCGTCAGACGATCGAAAACAACCTAGATGGCATCGTGATTGCTCTGAGTCCTCAGGTAAGCCCATAATGAAGTTTGTGGTCATGTGCTCCCATTTCCACAATGGGACACTCAACGACTGCAAGGGACCTGGAGGTTTGCGATGATCGGCCTTGACACGCTGGCAAGTGTCACACTTGTTAGTACACTTTATTTTGTCAATTGACGTGTTAGTTGGTCGCGTCTTGTCGTATGAGCCCCGGTCGAAGATTTGAAGCACAAGACTTGAAGATTATGCTTCTTCCATTGCTCAAGCTCAAGCTGAAACAAGATCTCAGGTAAGTTGCATATAGATTGACCATAGGAAACCCAAAACATCAAAGAATGGTGTAATGACTCACCTATCTTATCCCATTCCCTCTTGACCCTAGCACAAGTTGATCAGACTTGTGGTCCATGGCTGGTGCGAATCATAATTGAAAATATGTCCAAACATTGGACTCCATACACCTACTCACTTCATGCTTCATCATTGAAGTGATCCGCTGCTGTGTTGAAGGACTTGGTCCGGCAAGCTTGCTGCTGACAAGATCATCTAGACAGCCGACCAGTCTTGACCGGTCGGCCAGAACTTCAAGAAAAATCCAGCAAACTTGTTGTAATAAAATTATCTAGACAGCCGACCGGTCTTGACCGGTCGGCCAGTCTTATCAACACAAGACAGCACTTGCTGTGATATATTCACCTGGGCAGCCGACCGGTCTTGACCGGTTGGCCAGGAATATCAAAAGAGGTCAGAGCTTGCTGTGATAACTTGGGCTGGACTGCCGACCGGTCTTGATCGGTCGGCCAGCAATTCTGAAAACTATCCAGCAGCCTTGCTGGGAGTGAAAGAACTGGACAGCCGACCGGTCTTGACTGGTCGACCTGTAGTGTAATATCAGTCCAGCAGCTTCTGCATTATCCCAGAAAGGCAGCCGACCAGTCTTGACCGGTTGGACTGCATGTTGCAGTGCGTCCAACAAGGTAAGCCGACTGGTCGTGACCGGTCGGGCAGACCCAAATGAAGTGCCTTCTTTTTTAAATGCGACCGATCCGTCCGACCGGTTGAGACCTCTCTCTAACAGGTCGGACATGACCATTTTTTATCCATTGGGGCTATCATTTGGGGCTCTATATAGCCATATCTTGTGATCTTTCTTTGTATGCATTCAACACCCTTCAAGAGCTAAGAGAGAGAGTCTTTACTCACATCCTCCTACCCTCCTTGCTCTTAAAATCCCTTGAGTTCATCATTCAAACCTAGCCATTAATGGCTTGTCATTGAGTATTTAAAGCTCAGTTTGAAGTATGAACTCAAGATCTACATTCATGGCTGACCTACCTTCGAAATATCCATATGAGGTCATTTATAGCCATTGAATGCTGAAGTTTGGTAGTTCCCTCATAACCATTGCATTGAATAGGCAAGAGGAACTTGACCATCTCTCTCCCAACTACCCAGCATAATCCTCATCACATCATTTGCATCGGTAGCTGATCTTGGGAGCACAAAGAGAAGCTGAAGCACGTGGAGATGAAGCTACTCATCAAAGGCATTGAATCGGGGCTCAATCATCTAGGTATGTCTAGTATTTGAGAGTCCATTTATTGAATCATTATTCCTTGGATTGGGAAACTCCGGCGGGAGTGTACGTGACCGTCCTTGGATTAGGATTGGTGAGAGTTTGAGATCCAAACTTGTCAAGACCCTGGATTGGGCCATCGGTGGATGGTAAACGCGGTCCTAGATCAAAGGATGTCAAGGTTGATGGTTAACCTGGTTTAAAACCACGACTATAGTGAAATCCGGTGGTCTCATAGGTTGAGATCATGAACCGGGAGTGGAGTAGGGAAACCGAACCACTATAAATCGTTGTGCATTGTGAGATTGAATGATTGTTATGTGTTGAATGGTTTAGTCAATCATGAATGCTAACTGTTTGATGAAATGCCTATGATAGTCTTTACTTACAAATTCATCATATAATTGCCTTGAATATTATTGTGATAATCTTGGTTGATAAGATTGACTTGATTAGTTTTTAATTGTAATTGAAAATTCAAAAAGTCCTATTCATCCCCCTCTAGGACATTAAGCATATCTCCGAGTATCCCTACAAGTGGTAAAACCGCAATTTCAACACTCAACCACAAAATTGGCAATCTGGTGCTTCATACCGGCCTAGAAATACTGCCTCCCCATATCACGATACATCTCAGTAAAGCCCGGGTGAATCGTGAACCTCGATCGGTGTGCCTCATCCATAAGATCTCTGCACAACTAAGGAATATCTGGGACACACAACTGACCCCTGAAACGAAGTCCACCATCTGATCCAATCTGCCAATCTGTCTGACCCTCTGACGCGGCCTCTGCTCGACAATCCTACAACGTCTGATCAGCTTGCTGAGCCTCGATCACCCTAGAAACAAGAGAGGGTTGAATTGACAAGCTCGATAACTATGCGATAGAAGACTGCAGGCTCAGCTCAAAATCATACTCGGCAACATCCTCGAGTATCCTCCACTCCCGAACCATCATATGCGCCACTAGGCCTCGTGGCTGACGGCTAAGGGCATTAGCTACCACGTTGGCCTTGCCAGGGTGGTACTGAAGATCAAATCATAATCCTTTAGGAGCTCCATCCAGCGTCTCTGCCTCATGTTCAACTCGGACTGCGAGAAGATGTACTTTAGGCTCTTGTGGTCGGAAAAGAGCTCGAACCTAACCCCATAAAGATAGTGCCTCCACACCTTCAGTGCGAAGACTACCGCTGCTAGCTCCAGATCATGCGTGGGGTAGTTCTGCTCATGGACCTTGAGTTGGCGAGACGCGAAGGCCACGGGTCTACCATGCTGCATCAGGACAGCACCCAAACCAATATGCGAGGCATCTGTAAAAACCATGAATCCTTCACTCCCGGAGGGAAGAGTGAGGACTGGTGTAGAAGTAAGACAGTCCTTCAGTTCTGCAAATGCTCGCTCACAGGCATCACTCCAAACGAACTCAGCGCCCTTCCGGGTCAACCTGGTCAGCGGGGCTGCAATAGGGGAGAAGCCCTCGATGAAACGACTATAATAACCTGCTAACCCAAGGAAACTCCGAATTTCGGACGCGTTCTTGAGCTGACCCCACTGACGCACGGCATCAATCTTCACTGGATCCACTGCTACTCCCTGCCTCGTCACAACATGACCGAGAAACTTCACCTCCTCCTGCCAATACTCGCACTTCTCCAACTTCGCATAAAGCTGGTGTGTGCGGAGAGTTTGCAAGGTGATCTTCAGACGCTGCTCATGCTCCTCTCGAGTCCTCGAATAGATCAGAATGTCATCGATGAACACCACAACGAACTGATCAAGGTAGGGACGAAAGACCTCGTTCATCAATTGTATGAACACAGCGGGTGCATTGGTCAGTTCGAAGGACATGACCTGGAACTCAAAATGACCATAACGCATCCTGAATGCCGTCTTCGGGATATCCTCCCCCCGGACACGGACCTGATGATAACCGGACCGTAGATCAATCTTCGAAAAGAACTGCGCCTCCCGTAATTGGTCAAATAAATCGTCGATCTCGGAAGCGGGTACCTATTCTTGATTGTGACCTTGTTGAGCTCGCGGTAATCCATGCAAAGCCTCAACAAGCCATCATTCTTCTTCACGAAGAGTACCGGCGCTCCCCACAGGTGAACTGCTTGGACAGATGAAGCCTAATTCACGTAACTCGTCCAACTGCTTCTGCAGCTCCCGCAACTCCAATGGTGTCATACGGTATGGCGCTTTTGAGATAGGCGCAGTACCGGGCACGAGGTCAATCTGAAACTCGGTATGCCGACGAGGTGGCAACCTCGGAATCTCCTGAAACACATCCGAAAAATCGCAAACTACCGACAACTGGTCGATGCACAAGGCAACCGGCTCCTCTATGGCACACGACATCAAAGTGACAAGTGCTCTCCTTTGGGCTCTGCAACGAATTGAAATTGCGGCATGCCGGGTATAAGGAAAGTGACTGTTATTGTGAAGTAGTACAATACAGCATGATACTCGGCCAGCCAATTCATGCCCAGGATAACATCAAACTCGATCATCGGTAAAACAAACAAATCGGTAGGCAAAAAGGTCTCTCCTACCAGGACGGGGCAAGACGAACAGATCAAACTTAATACTGCGGTCTTCCCTAAGGGTGTCGACACTGACAAACCCTCGCGCACGGATTCTAACGGCAAACCAGTCGATCGGCAGAAATCATCGGATACAAAAGAATGCGATGCGCCAGAATCAAATAAAACATGAGCTATGCATGCAAAGATAATGAGTGTACCATCAACGACTCCTCCAGGTACTTGAGGATTCTGCTGGGCTGCGTAGAACCTGCCTGTGTCTGTTGGGGATGTGTCTGTCCCCTCTGCGGTCGTTGCTGCTGCTGCTGTGACTGCTGCTGCCACTGCTGCTGTGGCTGCTGCTGTCTCTACTGTTGTGGCTGTTGTGGGTGGGGGCACTCATGTCTACGGTACCCTATCCCTCCACATCCGTAACAAACACCTGCAAACTGTCTCTGGGACGGTGCTGGAGGTGCTGCTGGTGCTACTGGCGGTCGAAAGGATGGACGAATCGGATGCCTCTGCTGTGCCCGAGTCTGCTGCTGCCGGAAGCTGCTAGAAGGAGCCTTCCTCTTCCCCTTTCGATCTCTGCTCTGGTCACGGATCCGTTGCGCATCGGCCCACTCTGCCTCATATATCTGGGCCCGCTCTACAACCTCCTCAAACGTAGGAAGCTTGTGTCCCGTGACACGGCCACGAAGGCCAAGGCACAATCCGATCTCGAATCGACGGGCCTTCTGCACCTTATCATCCACAAGATACGTCGCAAATCTGGATAGCTCAACGAATCGAGCCTCGTACTGCGACACTGACATATCTCCCTGGACCAGTGTCTTTAACTCTAGAGCACGCTGCTGGAAGACATGCTCGGGGAATAACTTTCGATCAAACCGGTCCACAAAGTCCTCCCACGTCCACTTAAAATCAGGCCCGGCGGCTTTGTTAACCGATGCCCACTACTGCTTAGCCTCTCCCTGAAGAAGGAAAACGGCGAGAGGAACTCGCTCCTCGGTCGTGCATCGCATCGTGGTAAAGATCTTCTTTACCTCCGATTTTCATCTCTCTACTGCCACCGGGTCTGGCCCGCCTAAGAAACGTGGGGGATCCATCCGCCTGGAATCCATCAGTAAGGAACGAGCACGATCCTGCTCCGATGGGGCAACTGCGTCGGATGACCTCCTCTCCTGACGCTCTACCATAGAGGCCATAACACGCATCATCTGCTGGAACTGACCAGCAGTCACAGCTGGAGCTGGAGCTGGGGCTGAGGTTGTTCGGGATGTACCCGCACTAGTCGACGGCCTACCGGTGGCTCGGTTGGGTGCCATATCCTACAGAAAAGGATAGGTACCACTTAGCATTGATACTCTCGAATGCACACACGTTAGGGAACCATATTCAAAAGTTTCTAAGCTCAAAATAGGGAATCCTATTATAACTATGTTATAACAGGATCCTAGTGTGGGTCGCTAAGTGTATGAGATCGGGATCCTAATCATCCTAAGTTCGCAACAATCATTCAGTGAAGGGTAGTTAATCTAAGGCCATTAGTAGATATGTGATGTCATCCGTAGGTATTCCCAAGTTATGCTCTGATATCAACTTCTGTCACGCCCCAAACCCGAGGACCGGGCTCACTAAATTCCCGATCGCCGACCTTGGTGCCAACAGCCTCCGTAGTACCCCATTCTCGGCTCCTAGCTCTCATATGCCAGGTTCCAATCCTAGGATCCTACTAGGAGGATTTTCGGGGTAAATTTTTTTTTTGTTGTAAATGAGCATAATCAAAACCATAAAACATCATCAAATATCCACTATAAAGTTTGTTGAGTATAGTGCTAGAAAGGAAAATACAAAATGTAGTAAAAGCCCAAAATAGCAGGTATATGAACCGCGCTCAACGCTGCTAATGTGCCCTAGTACCTGCAGCGTAAACAAATGTGCATGAGCTTCCTACGAAGCTCAGTAGAGTGCGTGTGTGCTCGTGTGATACATATGACAAGTATATAGATATCAGAGTAAGCGGAAGTAATAAAGGGCTAAGTTGCCAAGTTCATGAATGCTATCAGCCATCCCAAGGCTATGCGATGCAAGGGCCTACATGGCCGAGTGTTACATGCTAGAGATGCAATGCAAACACGATATCAAAATAGTTCTCATCTGAGACATCACCGGGGTCTATTATACTCTAATACTGGTCGTCGCACTATCGCGCGCATAACCAAGCGAGTAGAAAAGACCTCACTATCCATCTCGTCAGTGGTATGCCAATGTCCATCCGGTTCGCCGATAGCGGACCCATTTCATGAGCTAGTCAGACTCAACCTAGCTTATAGCCCACTGCACCCGGGCGGATAAGGTCACACCCCTTTCCAACCGACTTCGACATAGTAGGAGACGAGGCCTACTGGTATTTGGCACATGGGCGCTCATATTATCCACTCGGTCTCGACGTTGGAGCATCCTACTGGTACCACAGGGTTTAGAGACTTTCACCCAAGGACATCCATAGTGCCCACGTACTAGAACAAGTTTTCGGTGTCCATTACTGCCAACCATGATGTGACTATGGTGGCCACCACCCCAATGCTGCTAGGGTGTGAAAGCGATCGTGACATACATAGTGCGAAATGCATGAGTCACATAATCCAAGTCATGCACCAAACTTACGCATACTGCGCAATCATGTGGGGCGACCCTGTCTCGCACGAGTCCCCTAAGTATCACAAGCCAACTAGCATATGTTATGATTAATCGTGATCCATAACAGGCATACAAATGATGCGTATGGGCATATGAATGAGCATGGTATTCATTATACTAAGCATATTATCAATGTGAAGTATCAAGCTAAGTATACTAGCATGTTACCAGACATATCATCTAATGTTGGCCTTAAATGGCCCAATACATATACAGAGAGTGGGACCCGAACTGTGGGCCCCATTGGAAATATAAAGGTCTTCGTGGCATAGCCCACTTAAGACCACATCGGCCCCATACTTGGGCCTGCACATACAAAATAGGCCGACAAAATGGGCGTACGGCATGGATAAAACATATATATCAAAGGGAGGACCATGGTGGGCCCCGCCCACTGGTCATATAGCATATATACATCATCGGTCTTAGGAAGTTTTAGTGGTAGGTATTCAATTACCACCATTTTCTAAGTGAAGCCCACTCAAATTGAGCCCCACGCATCGGTTAAACGGTTGGCATGCTACACAACGCATCCATCAAGGTGGAACCCAAAGATGGGCCCACAACCCTTAGTTGCATGAAAAATCAACACTAAAGTGGCCCCAAGGGAGTTTTCAATGGTGGGCATCAATGACCACTCTTCCCTGCGAGTGTGGCCCACCTAACATTTGGACTTGCTTCATTGTTAGGGGCCATATCCTAAAGTGGCATGGAAAAGTAGATGGGCAACAGGAATAAAATAGGTACATCATGGTGGGACTAAATAGATACATCATGTTGGGACCCACAGGGTGGGCCACTCGCTGGGCTGCGTAGTACCCAGCTGGGTTCCAAGAAGTTTTGAATCAAGCAGATATTTGTGTTTTCTCCTTCATCCATATCCATGTGATCTTATGAACAAGTTGGATGACAAATAAACATCACTGTAGGTCCTGGGAAGGTTTCAACGTTGGAAATCATTATTCCCACTGTTTCCTGTGCCATGATCCACTTGACATTTGGATATGCTTAAATTTTTGGCTCAGCCACTAAAGCGAGCTGGAAAAGCATATGGACGGAATAGATAAAGCACATACATTCTAGGTGGGTCCCATAAGTGGGCCACCTGCTGGGCAGCCCAACCAGCCCACGGCGCTGGTTGCTCCCAGCGCCCTTTTCTTTTCTTTTTTCTTTTTTCTGGTTATTATTCTCATCAAGTGGGGCCCACAGAAGCTTTCGATCAAGTTGATATTTTGTTTTCCCTTCTTCCACACGTGTGTGGACTTATGAACAGGTTGGATCTCAAATAAATATCATGGTGGGCCGTAGGAAGGTTTCGATATAGCACACGCATCATGGTGGGACCCATAGAAGTTGGTGACATCATTGCAGTAGCGAGATAGCCACTCAATTTGCCGGCTGGGTATTCCCAGCGTCTCCCTGCTCTCTTTTTTTTTGTTTTGTTTTTTTTTTCTTTGGTCTTTATTGAGTGGGGCTCACAACAGGACGATCCACTCCGTCTATCAGGTTCCCCAACTCATGGGGGACCCAATGAGCTCAATATTGGGTATTTGATTCAGTCTAGAAACCTCAACATGGGCCAAAGAAGCTTCAGCAGTGCACATCATTATCTTCACTGTTTTCATGTGGTGCGGTCCACTTAAGATTTGGATCTGGTTCATACTAGGGCCCTGGCCCTAAAATGATTTGGGGAAACAAATGGACGGTGTGGATACAACATAAACATCAAGGTGGGTCCCACGGGTGGGGACCCCATTCAATCCGCCCCAGCGTGCGTTTGAGCCCTTCTCTTTTCTTTTTTTTTTCTTTCTTTGTTTCTTTCAAGTGGGGCCCACATAAGTATGATCCCCACCATTCATCATGTTCCCCAGCTCATGAGGAACCCTTAGAGTCCAATTTGGACAGGTTATAGGGTCTACAAACATAACGGTGGGCCCAAGAAGTTTCGACAGTGGGCTTCATTATCTCCATTGTTTTCTATGGTGTGGTCCACCTGAGATCTGGATCTGCTTCATTTTTGGTATTCAGCCCTAAAATGGGCTGGAGAAACAGATGGACGGCATGGATCTAGCACAAGCATCAAGGTGGGTCCCACGAGTGGGCCCATGGTAAATGCCCAAATTGGGCTTCCGCCCAGGCGCTGCTAGGCAGCAGCGTTCCCTGGACGTTGTTTGTCCAGCGGCTGCCCTTCTTCCCTTTTATTATTATTATTATTATTATTATTATTATTATTATTATTATATACATCTAGTGGGGTCTATACATGGATGATCCAATCCATCCATCTGGTTGACCATCACAAGGTGGACCTAAAAATGTATGGATCAACCAACCCTTGTATTTTTCCCCCAACCAGATCTTTGTGATCTAAAGAATGGGGAAGGATGGGAAAATAAGCATCATGGTGGGCCACACAAGGTGGTCCACACTGTGGCAGCGTGCGGGGCACGTTGTCCCACAGCATGCCCCACTTGTAGGCCCAAAAATTGAAAGGAAATCAAGAAAATGGGAGTTGATGTTTCCCCCTTGCACTCACCTCAAAATATGAACGGTTGGATTGTGTCGGGTTGATGATCAGACGGTCCGGATGATGGTTGGGGCCCTCCAAGCTTGATCTCCACCTTCAAATCTTAATCTCCCTCTAATCTCTCTCTCTCTCTCTCTCTCTCTCTCTCTCTCTCTCTCTTCTTTTGCAAATTATGGAAAATGAGAAGGCCCACCTCCCCCCCCCCCCACGTATGGATCTTGTATGGGTAGAGAGGGGGGTCATGGGATGATGATGGCAAGCATGGGAGGGGGGTAGGATAGCATGGGAGGTATGGGCTAGAGTTGACTTTGTAGTGAGAGAGGGATGGGGTGGGTATGGGTGTGTAGACTAGGGTGATGAGAGGGGTATAAGTGAGGGTGAGGGTGATTGATTGATTGATTTGACCTTTCTTGGGATTTGTGCAAGTGGAGTCCGCGCCACACGTTCGTTGCGCGGCCCGCCTCGGATTGCGCAAATGATGACAACTTTCACACCGGGTATCGCAATGGGGCGTGCAGCGCGGCGTTGGAATCGCAGCGCCTACGCGGTCGCCGGGGTATAAGTCTTGGGTCGATGCGGTACTAAAATAGGGTCACGATCAAGGATCGCTAATCTGGTCCATCCGGGACGTACCAGCACCGGAAATTAAACGTACGGAGGGCAATACAGGGTACGGGTCTTACATGTCCTAAATATAAATACTTGAAATAAGGTTTGAAATTTTTTAATCTAGTAATCACAAAAAGAATCTCATTGACACGCAAGGTAACCATGTCATGGTTCACTAATTCATTATTATTTTTAAACTATCATGTATCATCCGTTGTCTAGATGGAAAAAATATGATCATTGATCTAAATTATCCAATGTACGACACCGAGAAGTTGATGAAATTTTTTATTATTATTTGAAGTCCGAACGAGATATTATATAATGTACACGAACTAAATATCTAAAGAGGGGTATGTGCTTGGAGGTATTGTTACTACTATAAGCTTAGATGATACTATGAAGAAGTGGGGCCAATGTGATGTTTATGTATCATCCATCCCATTCATCAGATGTGTCAACTAAGAAAATCTTCAAGACCCAAAAATTATTTATATTTAAAACTTAGTTTGTTATATCATAGGGAATAATTAGCTATTAAATGTCCACTTATAATTTCAATAGAGTCCATCAGAGATACAAAATTTCCTTATTTTTTCTAAACTCTTTATCTAGACCATGAGACATATGCGATCATAAGAATCTATAGCCTGACCTATTCCATATGAGGCAATGGGGATTCACAGGACATGTAGTAATCCTTACATATTGTAAAGACAAATTGGAGTCGAAGATGATTAAGAGTACGCTTATTTCTTACTTTAAACAATCTCTTGGCTATGTAATGTACCACAATGTAAATTGAGCCATCGTCGAGACTGAATCTCATAATGTTAACTTTTTTTAATATTAATATCATAGTAGAAAAAAGGTAGAAAATGACAATTAAGATAGAAGAGCTTCCTAATGATTCTACACTAATTAGGATAATTTTACCCATCGTTGACAATAATATAAGCAATCCTACAGTTGCTGATGATAGTTGGGGCTCGTTATTTAGAGATACTTGGCCTAAGATAAGTGCACGGGTAGAATTCTTTTGAGATTTTTTTATATTAACAAAGAAAACTGTGTGCATTGCAATTAATAAAAGTGACTTTATTTCCTACTTAAAAGAACCTATGAGTAAATGAAATAAAGTTATAGATAAAGAACGCAACTTGATGATTAAAAAAATGTCTAAAAACTAATCAATTTGTCGTCAGGAAAAAAATATTATGGTAACAAATAGATTGAAAAAAAAAAATTTGTCAACAACATTGACAAGGTTAAGGCCAAATTTATTGCAAATGTATTTACTTAAGTTGAAGGTTTAGATTATAAGAAGAAAAAAATTTTGCGACGAAGTTCATTTTCATTAAGATGATCTTTGCTATCATCATATACATAGATTTAGAATCATTTCAAATGAACATGAAGATTACATTATTAAATAGTAACCTAAATCAAGAAATCTACATGCCTCAACTTGTAGATTATAAGTTGAAGGATAATGAGAATAGAGTATGTCAATTGAATAAATTGATATATGAGTTAAAACAATCTTTGCATCAGTGCACAGGAAGTTTCAGGTATATCATAAACGAGGAAGACTATTATATTTATGTGAAGACATCTTAAAAGTTCTTATTTATATCTTTTATGTGGATGATATATAGTTATCTTATTAGTAATAATTTACAGATAATAGATGCTTTAAGCGTTAAAGCGTTAGTTATCTCTGAATTCTGAGAAAAAAAATATGGATAAAGCAACGCATATACTTGAAGCCAGAACCAAACAAAATCATTCTAAAAGATTTCTATGTTTGTCTTAATAAACATTATATAGAATTCTCGATCATTTTCGAATGTTAGGCTGTAAACCTATCCCTATGTCAATAAAGAAGAGTTTCACATTAAGTAGGAGTATATGTTATAAGAATGATTTAGAAAGTGAAAAAATATGAATATTATTTATGCTAACATAATTGTTAGTCTTATATTTGTGATGCTTTATACTTATTCCTTTATTTATTATGCCACGAGTATAGTTAGTCGCTTCCAGTCATATATAGGTTTGCTTATTTATATGTCGTTGAAAGAATTTTTTTTATTTGTAAAGCACTAAAGACTTCATATTATGTTATCATGAAGATGATCGATGAGTATGTGGATGTTGAATAGAAATGAGAATGAGGACAATAACAAGTCAGCATCAAAACACATCTTTTCACTTAATGTGGAGCACTTCTTGGTGGAGAAACAAGCAAACTTCCATTGTTCTCTTGTACATGGAGTTAAAGAATATCGCTTACGGCATTACAGCGTCGAACGCTATGTGGTTGATAAAATTTCTCTCTAGTATGAGATTTGTCACCAGTGCTAGAGAGCCTACACCTTTTTTATTACAAAATATTTCAGTTATAGTGATTATAAGAGATCTCAAGTTTTATCAGAGGTCAAAGCACATTAAAGAAATATATCACTTTTTAATAAGCCGATCACTGAGGGTGTAATCACCATTAGTTTTATCTTCAGAGGGGAGATGTTGGTTGTCATTTACTAATCCACATTCACATGATTCTTTTGTGGTTAGGTTTGAGGAATGGAACTGGGAAGAATGTGAATTCATCTGTCTTTGAATCGAGTGGTAGATTATTATACAATATATGACTCATCAAATCATTATTGACATGTATACATATTTATTTATTAGATTAAATTTAGATTTTTTGATATGTTAGTATATATGTATGAATATGACCATTTCATGATAATATTTGCAGATACATATTGATGTTGAACGGGTTGTAGATGCATCAATGGCCATGATGGACAGAGGGAAGGAGGCCAAGATAAATCAGCAAAAGTCTGCATAGTTCGATTAGTCAAACAACTCAGTCAACCAATCGAACTCCCACCTAGAAATTTAAGATTGGTTTCTAAACAATTTTTGGCCTTTCGACCGATTGAAATTCCTGATCAACTGTTCGAAATATTTCAAAAATTATACTAAAGTCTCTTGACGATTTTGGGCCTTTTCGACCGATAGATCTATCGGTTGACGCCCAACTCAATTTATCGAATCGACTGGTTGACACACCAATCAACGGATGACGGAAACTTGTAAATTTTTTTAATTTTCTTTCCTTATTTATTTAGGACTCTATTAGTTGCATCTTAGGTTTGTTTAATGATATATAAGCGTGTTAAACTTATTTTTTAGAATTAATTCACGATTATTATCAATAAAAATTAGATTTTTTTTATCTATTTTCTCTTGTGGATTTGAGATTTCTCTTGTGAATTCAAGGTATTTATCGATCGAGGAAGACGATGATCATCGTCATCACATCATTTCCTACATCACATATACACATTGCCCTTCATGATGATGTGTGGTCAATATTAGTCAATTAAAGACATGGTCTGCTTCTCATGTGTTGTAGACCATTGTGCCGGTATGCATAAATCGGAGTAATGTAATAACATATGAGATGTACATCCACTCTTATTTATGAGATGATTAAGATGAGATCTAAAAGAGATTGACATGATTGGTTCCATAATTAGTTAGGTCATGTAAGTCTATATATAATAATAAGAATGAATCATTGGTTGATTGGATAGATATCGAATGATGATTGTGTAGATGATGAATGATTTGTCATTCATGACGTGTGAATTGAGTTACACATGTTGTGGGACCGATTACCTACAAGCGATGGATTATTTTTGTAACGCCCCGGATTTTCGCAACCCGAGTTCTAGACTCGTGTACCAAAAATCCGGGCGTCAGCCTATGAAGAAAACTCTCATTTCCTTCCATTTCCAAGTATCATTCCAAAAAGGGCGTTCACAGTGGAAAAAATAAAACTAAGCACATAGGAAAGATATAACATATACGACAGTAAGTCTAAGTGGTGCCCATAAAGATTATACAAACCAAATGTCTCGACATCTATTCCGAGATACAGAAAGGAAACAATCTAAATATATCCAACGTAAATTAGAATACAGTAGTGAAATAATTCTCAATCGTAAATCAATTTAGATAACTATTGTCAAAATGCAAAGACATTCAGCTCTTCTTTGGACAAACACAATGCATTGTCATCTCTGATCTCATTATCATGCTCTTCACCAATAGTACCTGTATATTATTCAAATCATCTGCACCAACTGTACAGTTGAAATATAACAGCATGAGTGGCCAGCTCAGTGTGAAGTCCCCTCAAGATTACACACCAACACATTAATCAAGAAGAATAAAAAAAATGTACAAAACATCCATGATGCAGTCTTTCTTAAATGCATGAATGCATGCACATGTCCCTCAGCCTGGGGATGCACATCTAGCTGGAAAATGTGGTTTGAAAGTCGCTAAGGACACACATCAACCCCACAATGCAAATCCATCAATTGGTGATCCGGAAGTCACTAAGGACACATATCAGCCTCACCCAGTGGTCTGGAAGTCACTAAGGACACACATCAGCCCCACAATATCACGAGTGGTCATCACCAGCAAAAATACCAAAGGTACGTGCTCTAAGTGAATGACACACTCTATGGTGGTCTAGAGCCAGCGAAAATACCTCAAGGGTACGTGCTCTCAACAACCAGACCACCCGACGGTAATATGGCTCGTCACCACACGTTCCGTCTGTGCCATGATATGCATGATTAAACCAACCATTATTATTCCAATTTACAATCTAAACCAATTATGACATTCCCTTACAACTAGTGGCCTTTCATCACAATAATTCTCCAAAATATTTCCACACGAGTCCAACTAGGGACATAATCAATAATTTATCTCACAGGACCATTGGTCCATCAAGTCCATCAGGAATCCCAACAACTCATCTCAATAGGACATTCAGCCCAACAAGTCCATATAAGGACGTCATCAAAAATATTTTCATACTAGTCCAACAATTCCATCTAAGGACACCATTAGGAATCTTTCCAATAAATCACTTCCAAAGGCCACCAGTTTAAGGTCCCATCAAATATAGGTGATCGCAACCATTCAAATTCACATTCCACTTTCATATTCCAAACATGATGAATGAAAATGACAATTCCAAAATTCGTAAATAATTCACAGTTATAAAGAAAATCACATATAACAAGATTAAACATATGATTTATGGCAAAATCAAACAGCAGAGGTAATCATGAGACAGAGTAAAATTTTCAATCATATATGAATAAAACTAGTACTTAATTAACATGAAGGCGGAAAGCTCAAGGGGAGGAATCATCACCTTAAGAATCGAAGCATCTTTCAATGTTGCTTGAAGCATGTACACGCTCGCTAGAATTCGACCCTACCATGTTTTAGACCATTTATGCGGTTAGATTGTCATATCCATAATTTATACGGTTAAGATCAACCCTATGGTGGTGGCTCTAAATTCAAGTTTTAGGGTTTAAATGACTTATTTAATACTTTAGGAAGGTGGTGGGTTACATGGATATGACCCCACATAGAGTTTTAATTAAACAGACTTTACATGCATAAAAAGTTTTGGGCTAAGTTTGGGTCCAATTTGTGATCACAGGGGGCCATCTTCTAAAGAAATAAAATGACCACTTCATAGACCAATGTATGGTCTTCAAAACTCATAAGACAGATTCCTTTGTTTGCGTGTGTACAATTTTTAACAACGGCCCAAACATGGGTACTTGGAGTTGTGCAGAAATGATTTTGGTCCAACTTTGAACACATACCGCCATCAAACGGGATCACCTTTTGGCGTGTTGTCAAGTCCCCCTGGTAGACCCATGCATGGTCTCTAAAACCCATAAGGTAGGGCCTGCTGGATATGTATAAATATTTTTTGGTGCGGGGCCAAACATGATCACTTGGAATTTCTACAGAAATTCCTGCACAACTTTGCCCAACCCCATTTTGGAACTTAATTTCTAAGCATGTGGGGTCAGCTTTGGCCCAGGTAAAATGCCATTGTTGTAGCCACACATATAGTATTCAAGGTCCAAATGGTGGTTTCTACATTGCTTTCACGTGGGGCCCACCAAGGACAGCCAAACATGGCCCAAAACACTAAAATTCAACGATCTTTATTATTTCTTCCGGCATGGCCCACTTGACATTTGGATATGCTTAAATTTTTGGTTGAGCCACTAAAATGAACTGGAACAACATATGGACGGAATAGATAAAGCACATACATTCTAGGTGGGTCCCATTAGTGGGCCACCTGCTGGGCAGCCCAGCCAACCCACGGCCAGCGCCCCCCTTCTTGTTGGATGACAAATAAACATCACTATAGTGAGGCCCACAGAAGCTTTCGATCAAGCTGATATTTTTGTTTTCCCTTCTTGTGCACACGTGTGAACTCATGAACAGGTTGGATCTCAAATAAACATCATGGTGGGCCGTAGGAAGCTTTCCACGGTAGGGTCACTGTCATCACTGTTTTCTTACAAGTGGGCTCCACTTGAGATTTGGATCTGTCTCATTCTGGAGATCTTGCCCTAAAATGATCTCCCCAAATGGATGGACGGTGTGGATACAACACGTACAACACTGTGGGCCCATTGAAGTTGGTGACGTCACTGTAGTAGCGAGATAGCTACGCAACCTGTCATTATGCAATCCGCGTCACTCCCAGTGTCAGTGTAACGCCCCCACAAACACTGTACAGATATTGTCCGCTCTGGGCACGCAAGCGCGCCCGCACGGTTTTGGTCCCGAGGTTTCCCCCAAAACGCGTCTGTACAGGGAAGGTGAGAACCGCACATATAGCCCAGAATCAGGGCGCTCATCCATCCGATGTGGGACTAACCTCACCCAGGCCCTACCTGTAAGAACCCACATTCTGGTTAGCAAACATACACACTTTTACGCCCTCAGACCTTAGATTCATGAAACATGTAAGTCCCTTCAGGAAAAGATCTTCATTTGTTAGCTTAGTAGGTGGATCGAATTTCGAGGACGAAATTCTGTGTAAGGATGGTAGAATGTAATACCCCGAAAATTTGGGCGCACGAGTAAGTACACGAGTGCAGTTTCACACGTGGAAAATTTAAATTATGGGCTGTGTTGTTCACACGCACACCCGCACGTGTATACTTTTATACGCATTCTAACACTTTGTAAGGCCTTTGAAAACTCAGTATATTTAGCTAAATCAATAAACTGACCATTAGAAGGATCTATCATTGCTAGACCGGAGGATCTAACCGTCCACTCCGATTTCGGAGTACGCGATCGATGTAAACCGCCGTGCATCGCCCTGTACACATGTCTGTCCATAAAATTGACCCATACATGGTGTCCGTCACAAGGCAGGTGCTTAGACCAAGGATTTCTTGGCCCTATGAACATGCTCGGGTGTGTTTGTGACATCCTAGGACCTTAGAATAATGTAAATTATAGATTAGTTAATTAGTTAGTAAATTAAGTAACTTAAGTATTGATAAATTAATATTAATTAAACCGTAAGAAATTAAAATATGTTCCCTTTATTAAAGTTGCTTCAAATAGATCCTAAAACAGCGCAGAAGTGTCAGACCTCATAAAATCATAAATTTATAATAAGTACGAAAATTTCATTAGTTAAACTTAAGTTATGTGGTCATTTTCAAGTATCATGATTTCAGACGATCATTATCGTGCAAAACTCTATATATTAGCTATAGGAAATGATCTAACCATACACATGAAGTCTCAAACCGCCGATCATCCTACAAAGGCTCTAATCGAAAATCGGGCCATAAGTGGACCATCTGAACTCGGATCTGCCTCATTTTTGGTGTCATACCCTAAAATAACGTGGCCTACCTGATGAGTGGAGTGGATTTTTCACATACATCGAGGTGGGGCCCACGTGTACAGTACAGCGGCCGGCCACGCGGGTCAAACGCGCGTTGACCGCGCTTCACGCGCACGCGGACGCCGAGTCCGTTTCGGACACTGAGCAGCGGCAGCGTCACCGTTGCTGCCGTTGTGGCCCACACCGTCCATCACAGTGGACCCCAGTAGCCGATCCAACCCGTCCATCTGGAGCGCTCCTCGCTCGGGCTTCGAGGGTAGGTGACCTTAATGTAGTCGGAAGATTGTACGGTCCACCACGGCTTTCCAAAACCGACTCTTGGAGATAAGAAACTCCGAGATCGACAGACCTGCGATGCATGGGTGGGCCAGGCCTCTTCCAAACCTTCGTGTGGACCCCACCTAGCTTCCCAACGAGCCTCATATGCACAGGAGTCCCGAAACTATTCAGTTTCCTTCTTCTACTCGGAAATGCATCCGAGAATCCGTCTGCAATACGCCGACCGTCCATCCGTCCTTGAGTGTATATATAGGCCATGATAGGTCTCTCTTTCCCTCCAAGAGAACGCCAGAGAGAGAACTGTCAGAGAGAAAGAGAGCTGCTAGAGAGAAAGTGTGAGGGTAGAGAGAGAGAGAGAGTGTGTGAGGCAGCACTTGCGGCCGTTGCTGCGCTTGCTGCTGTTTCTGCGGTTGCTGCCCATGCTGGGGCAGCAAGATAGAAGGAAAAGAAGAAGAAAAGAAGAAAGAGAAAGAAAAAGAAGAGAAGAACGAGAGAGAGAGAAAGAAAAATGAGAGAGAGAGAGAGAGAGAGAGAAGTAGCAGCACGTGCTGCTGCTGTTGTTGATGCTTGTACTGCTGCTGCTGTGATGCTGGGGCAGCGGTCCAGGTTAAGAGAAAGAAGAAAGAAAGAAAGAGAGAGAAAGAAGAAGAAGGAAGAAGAAAGAAAGAAAGAAAGAGAGAGAGAGGGAGAGAGAAAATATGTATGAGAGAGAGAGAGAGAAGAGAGAGGTAACGGGTGAGAGGGAGAGGTTTCCATACCGTTGCCATTGCTGCTGTTGCTGGGGCAGCATCCCAGACAGAGAAGGAGAAAGAAAGGAGAAAGAGGAAAGGCAGAAGAAAGTTCTTCTCGATTCCAATCCAAGTCGACTTGCTGAGTGACTCGCTGAGCCAACTCATATTCGAGTTTGGGCATGTGTGGAGTCTATAGTTCATCATACAGTGAGTGATTCATCTCACGTAACTTTCTCTGTTAATATCCTTTAGTGTTCTTCCTTGTCTGCGTTCAATTTAAAAAGATTCTTCTCTAGTTAGGAATTTAAGTATACATTCTTTCGTACCATGGAATCCTAGGTAAGGGATCCGTCCATGTCCTATCTCTATATCCATAAAAGTTCATCGCCAATTATCCTGTTCCTATTTAATTAATCTTCTCAAGTTTCGTTTCAATACACATGTTAGAATTCTATGACAGTTCGATTTAGGATTAGTTACATATGACGTAAGCATCATGCAGTACTGGATACATGTAGTATTTTTAAAATTCCCCGTGACATCATTCTCAAACTTCCCGATAAACAACAACTTAGGGTTCGACAGTATACAATGCATCACCCTTGAACAATGTTAGCCTGTCAACGCACTAGATCTTACGCAATGACCTTCCCAAATCCCTCGATCAACGATAACTAAAATTAGATAAAGAATTAACTATCTGAATGAAAATAACATATGCATAGTGTGATTGGAATTGAGTTGATATGCATTGTATGCTTGAAGAGTGCTTCCATAACTCATGACATACATACATTTATACACTGCGACAGAACAGGAGCATGGTTGATTTGACTCCTGGCGCGCATGGTTGATTTGCCGCCTCGCTGTACCGGTTAGGTGAGCATGGTTGATTTGCGACAGGTTCCTAATGTTCAGTGGCAGCGAGTTCTGGTCGTTTCACTTATTGAGCATGGTTGATTTGCTCGGTTGGATCAGTGGTGCATGGTTGATTTGCCCACTGGCGTGCATGGTTGATTTGCCGCCTCGTTGTACCGGTTAGGTGAGCATGGTTGATTTGCGACAGGTTCCTAATGTTCAGTGGCAACGAGTTCCTAGACGTTTATTGCTCTCGCACCTATCATAACATACATGACATCATGATCATTATGTGACATTTATAATAAATCATAAAGTGTATCAATCATGACCTTATCCTTATATATTTTCTACAATTCTATCCGTTGATGATTCATCTCCTATCTCTTATTAACTGGAATATTACCTGTGATGGAAATGACCTCACTGGGCTTTTAGCTCACCAAAATCACCACAGTTCTTGCAGGTTCACAGGAAGAAAAAAAAACATAGACGGAGCAAAGTACTCAGAGGGTCACATATCACACGAGCGTCGAATGTAATCGATTTATTTTAGTTTTGTAAAATTCAATGTAACGAGACATTAGTGGAAAAAAAAAACTTTATATTTGGGATTTATTTTAGTTATGCGATGTGTGGAATGGAATCTCAAGGAATCTATGCTCGAATTTTCAATTCACACTCTGGAACTCGGGCTTTGGGTTATTATACTCGAGTCGCGAATTTCAGGGCGTGACACTACCAACTGGAGCGTTATTTTCGAAGCCCGACCAGTCCCCAACGGGAACCCGGATGCAACCCACGCTCGGACCACAGCCAGGCTGCACTGGGGCGCTAGAGTCAGACACACTGGGAGCCTCACTTCCCTTTTTTTTCCTCTTCTTTTTTTCTGTGGTTTTCGTCCAGTGGGGCCCACAAGAGGATGATCCACTCCATCTATCAGTTTTCTTAGCTCATGGGATACCCAGCGAGCCCAATATTGGGTGTATTACGTGGGCTACAAATACCAAAGTGGGTCAAGGAAAGCTCGACAATAGACATCATTATTTCTACTGTTTCCTGTGGTGCGGTCCGCTTAAGATTTGGATCAGTTTCATATTTGGGCCTTGGCCATAAAATGATCTGGGAAAACAGATAGACGGTGTGGATACAACATAAACATCAAGGTGGGTCCCACGAGTGGGGACCCCACTCCCACGTCGTCCGATCACTGACGACGCTGGACTGGACTGTTCCAGCGTCTGGACTTTGAAATTTTATTTTATTTTACTTTTCTTTCTTTCTTGTTTTCCCACAAGATGGGGTCCACTTGGGAAATCTAATCCGTCCATTGGGTTGGCCACATCTTTGTGGCCCATATGATCCCCTGAGACATAGTTAGATGAAAATCAAAATACCTCATTTAACTTTTTAAATAAATTAATGGCTGCCACTAATTCCAACGATGTAGCCCACCGGAAACTTGGTTCGGCCTGAAACTTTTGGTCGTGTTATAAAATGGCCTGTTAAATCAGATGAACGTGGAGGATCTCAACCATACATTATGGGTGTCCCATGAGATTTAAATGGCACAAACACAATCTTCATCTTGTATTTGATGATGTGGCCCACCTGACGAATGGATCCACCAGATTTTTGGGAATCAAGTGATCAAAGAGAAAGGACACCAAAGGAAAAGAGAGATAGGATAAGTGTGCATACCTAATCCAAAGGTCGAAGTCAATAGCCAAGATCTTTCACAAGCAACTAATGGATGGATGGAGCTTAAGTGAAGGAACAAGGGAAGAGAGGGTGTGAACCGTTTCTCTCCCTCTCCTCTCTTTATAACCACTCTCTCTCTCTCTCTCTCTCTCTCTAATTAATGAAGCAAGGGGGGTTGACGTGCGAGGAGTGGGGAGGCATGGGGTGAGATGTTGGTCATCATTACTTCTCCTCTTATTTTATTTTATTTTATTAATTTGTTTTATTTCTTTATTTGTTTTCATCTTTATTATATATTATTGCCTTTTTTTTAGTACTTATTGCAATCATGTTAAGGAAAGGGAGATGATTGCCTATGAGACTGTGGAGTGGGTCCCACATGGGTGGGCCCACGTAGGTGGACCACACGCAAACTACATAGTTTATAGGGTTTTGATCAAACGGGCATATCTTCGCGCTCGGGTCTCAGATTGACGCATCGTTTTCACCATTGCAACCGCAACGACGATGCGGTCGACATGAAAGAGGTTTTGAGGTATCAAGGCTTCAGTCATTTGGGTGCGAACTATGCACGACCAGTCCGGGGGCTGCCAGGGGCGCCAAACGTCGCACACACACATTGACGAAAGAGGTACGGAAGGGTCAGGGCATTATACATACATATGTAATTTGGATTTCGTGATAACACCCGTGCACAGAAAAGTAAGAGGTGTTACAATCTACCCCCCTAAAAGAAAATTTCGCCCTCGAAATTTAAAACTTCCCCATGAATAGCAAGAAGGAAAATATATTTTACAGTATCTCTAGACGTTCACTAATTTCCCTATAAGTGTATTTATACATAAAGTATATAACTGACTACTTGAACTTGGGTTATTACAGTCTACCCCCCTAAAAGAAAATTTCACCTTGAGATTTAAGAACTTATGTCTTAACTGTTATGTCAGAAGTGATTAAATTATCATAATGGTGTATCATATTTCACATATGCTCATGTGTGCCATCACAACTTAGATTTAACAAGTTATTTCTAAATTTTTACCATAACTCTTGTATCACACATCTTAGGGATTGTATGTAGATTCCTCTAAAGGTTAGAATTCTTTCAATGTTAAACAAAAAATAGGGTTTATTTCACAGCTCATTGCCATCACAATTTCCTACAATTATATACTAGGATCAGAAGTTTATTCATGACAACTCATATGCAAAGAAAAATTTTATTACTAATATTATTATTATTATTATTATTTGCAACGATAGTTCCCCACTATCTAGAATAAAATAACATTTTTCTGTTCTTAGAGTTCAGGCTAACACGAACGTACGGTTATAGTTGGTCTGAGCCCGATACATTTGAGCTTCTGCCTGATCAGGGCAGTGAGTTCATTAGTACCCTTTTCTAATCCTGGTGAATCTTGATCTTCTATTTGATCAGGACATTAGATCATTGATAGTCGCCAGGATTTAAAAATTGGATCAAACTGCATATACTTTGCTTAAACACAATTCTGTAAGTCCGCGGTCCCGATTGTTCTAGACTATTAGGGAACATCATATAATTTTCTATTCCCAATAGGAATAGGCCGCAATGGCCCATCACCCATCTGCTGTGCACTCTAATTATTTGATGAACTATTCAACTCATACATGAATATTGCATAGTAGTGATGATGTGTAGTAAACTTATTTAAGGCACTAGATCGAATGAATGGTTATTATGAATTATTTTTTAAAAATACTTATATTATTATATTAATATTTTAATAGACTTTGATCAACCAAGCTTGCCAAGATAAAATTCATTTAGCCTCAAGAGTAAATTAGTATGCATCATGATGAAAGCATTAGAATTTGTATGTGCATAGATGGAATCAAATATCTTTAATTGAGTGTGATTAGATTAACGGTCTAAGACAAGCGGTTGGAGATTAGGGCGATTTTTTTAATCTACTTGTGAATTTGGTGTGACGTCATCCCTCGGGAAGGATTATAGTCTCGGAGGTCTTACATTGAATTTATTTTATTGAAAAGAATAGATTAATTTTTTTTATTAAGAGTGAGCGTGATAATTTAGTACACCTCATTACCATTATAAGATAAGAGATATTGGAGTTATTCTCTAATTAGGATTTGTCCAATGAGGAGACCCATAAATACAAATGTGGAATTTTAATTTAGATAACTTTTTATTTTTTTAACTTTAACCTAAAGAAGTCCATTCTTTCTTAGAAACCTTAGTCTATTAAATCTAGATACTTATAATATGTGTTATAGTCAAAATAGCGGAGATCAACTATTAGCGGCCGATATTTTCATGATGTCCTGATTCTGCGAGCGCCTAATCGACTCTCGAGATCATCTGTTCGAGACTCGCAGGTTGGATAAATACGGAGCGCCTATTCGGCTCTCGAGATCATTTGTTCGAGACTCGCAGGTTGGATAAATACGGAGCGCCTATTCGGCTCTCGAGATCATCTACTCGAGAGTCGCAAGTTGGATAAATACGGAGCGCCTATTCGGCTCTCGAGATCATCCGCTCGAGAGTCGCAGGTTGGATAAATACGGAGCACCTATTCGGCTCTCGAGATCATCTGCTCGAGAGTCGAGTATAACAAGGCAGGAGATTTCCTTCTCGACCCGCGAGCAGTCCTTCTCGCAAGTCGTTGAATGGAGTTACACCTCAATATGTGAGCACCTGGTCTCGCGAGCATCTCTCGTCGTGCGAGTAGCTTTTATTAATGACCAGTGATGACGTCTCTCATCCTTTAGTACCAGCAGCCCGTATAGGCTGATTTCGGGCGTATTTCCATTTATGGCTCCGAGTCTCAAGGAATGTGCTCGACCGGGTGACTAGTTGGATTAGATTGTTTCAAGGATAATGAGGATAAACGTCTTATCCCATGAAATCAGTCGATGATCTCGGCATCTAACGTAACAGAGTAGACATTCAAGTCTATAAATGGATGGTTTTATCATTAAAAGGTACACAATACTCAATCTTTAACCCCCGTTGGTTAATTCTCTTTTCTACCTCATCTTATCTGACTTAAGCATCGGAGGGCCAACGGCTGGATGCCGGCCACCCTTAGTTGCTCTCTGACTCCTTTGAGGTCCACGGAGAAAATTGCTTGGAGAGAAGGTGAACATTCGAAGGACCCTGTTACAGAATTCGACGTAAACAATATGTATAGTGTGATCGTTTCTCTATTAAAAACTTATATCTCTAGTGGATTTTTTTTCGTTTTTGTGCATGCTTATGTGTAACGGAAAAAAAAATCATGGTTAAACATTTTAGGTAATTCCATTCCTAAATTTTTTAAAATCAATATACTTTTCGACGTTTTCGCTTTCAATACATATATAAAAGAGAGGATAAATATGAATTTAATAAAATGATATCATAAATATAAACATTTCTAATCATAAATTTATATACAAATTAGTTTAAACTTACCAGCATCTGCTTAAAGCTAGCTAGTATTTACTCTACGTTTTTACATTTACCCTCAGAATGAGACCAATTAAAATCAATAATTTTTCCTATAAGATAACCACGGGGAGTATGTGTCATTGCTTTAGTATATTGATCTGCTACTTAATTTTGAAAAGCAATGCGAAGAAGAGAGATATGGCAAATGAAATGTCAATCAACCTTAGCGTGCTTTGTTCTCATGCGAAAGGCTCGAACTATTAGAGGATGGTGTATCAATGTATATCAAGGGACTCGAACACTCCCCTCACATTTGGGGGTAGAACTCTGCACGTGGGAGAATATATTCTGGTGGCATATTTGCTACTTTTGGGATTTGAACACAAGACCTTCCGCTCTGATACCATGTCAAATCATCACTTTCTCTAAAAGCTCGAACTGTTAGAGGATAGCGTATCAATATATATCAAGGGACTCTAACAATACATGCATGCCCAATGGCTTAATAATAGATCATGAAACTATGAGCCTCACTGTGCATGGCCCGTAGCCCAAGAATAGATAATGAAATTGTCCCATTGTGCATGTCCCTTAAGAATAGACTTATAAAATCATCATTACGTGGGAAATATGTGGACAAAAAGAATTGGATAATTAGAAAAATGACAAACATCATGCATTCGGTACATATGTTTGATAGGCCACAACTATATGTAGTACACTCACGTAATGAATACATTGAATATTTATAAATATCTGTTAAGATAATCCATGGGAGATTTATGGGTCATGGACCTCATGGTTCATACTATAATGTGTGATGTATCTCACATCTAAGACAACCAATCTATTATGAATTCCAGGATATTGACATCTAAATACAAAATCTAGAGTTCTATGTAAATCCAAAGTTATCATCAAGAAACATCAACACAAGTTCGTGAAAATTCATCTTGAAGTTTGGTTATTAGCATCCATTTTCGCCATGTATTTGCGCTTTTGTTCATCCAAATGAATCCTATGCAATGAAGAAACTTTTGAAAAATTGATGCTTTATTTATTTTTTTTTTAAAAAATGATATCGTTTGAAATTTAGGAACTTGATCACTCTTCTTCCACCGATGAATTTTTCCTAGGTTGGCAATGTGCCATGTAAAATTAATATTTTGCATAGGCCTAACTCAATTAATTCAAAATTCGGGCCTGAACTAACCGTAGGCTTGCTTGTTGTTGGGTTACGTTTCTCCCTCTCCCAACGTCCATCTTCTAATCTATTAGATGTATGACAATGTCCATATCACTCATTAGATGGTCCAACCATAAAGGTTGCACAACTAAAACTTAAGGTAGTCACGTGATCCTAATAGATAGACCAAAGGAAGAATACATGTGATGGATGATCTAAATAAATGATTAGATCATTTTGCTAATATCACCATGAATCATCCATTTTCTTAACAATTGTTTGAATGATCAGACCCTCTAATCAAAATGATTTGCTTAGATGGATGGGCAATCAATGGAGGAGCCTAACCAATGAATTATCTAAATCAATCAATGGACCATTCTAGCATAACTAATACAAATCCTTTTTCAGTCATTGATTGGATTGTTAGAATAACTTAACCAAGTGTTTTTTTTATTTAACGATGCCAATCAAATGTGGACTCATACTATGGATGATCTAAATGAATGATTGGACTGTTTATTATGGTCCCTCCATTTCCCTAGTTGATTGGATGGTTTTATCATTTAGTCAAAGTAATTTTTGGGATAGATTGAAAATTGAAGGTTGAATTATATAATCAATATATACGTATTTTTTCTAGCAATTTATTATATGGATAGATTATATGATTTTAATTAAGGAAAACAAAGTCACTCTAATTAAACACATGCACGTCGAGGGGACCTTTTTTTATGAAATCGTTGGCTGGAACCATACAGTGGATATTTTTCCTGTGGAACTAGTAAATTAAAGGTGGGACTCATGCAATGGATGGTCCATATCAATGAGGAGACCTTAAATGAGGTAAAAAAACAATGTCCCATGTAAATTACCTAAGAAACGATTAGATTTTACACACATTTGACATACTAGAACACCTGTATTACAACTTAACATGCATGTGGGCTTACATCACTGATAATTCTAATTTCATGTATTACCTATATTATGTATAATAATTTATACACACACACATTCAATTCCAAATAAAAGATTAGGATTGCAAGGGAAAAATGTTCTAATTTATAAAAGAAGAAGAATGCAACCAATTCCAAGAGCTGAAACTTCCAAGTAAGAAGAGAAATGCTGCAATGGTTCACATTCAACTAAAAAAGTTTCATAATCCAAAGTCCAGGGATGTGGTTTGGCTAGTGACTCCAACACCATGTCAAAGCTTGTGGGCCTCACCATGATGTGTATGTTTCATTCATGATTCATCCATTTTGCGGGCTCATTTTAGGGCATGAGCCCATACAATGGGGAAACAGTGTTGATTGAACCTCCACAATTTTTTTTCCTAAGACGGCTGTAATGCTTATTTTCCATCCGACCTGCTGATAATGTCACACGGACCTGGACGAAGGAAAAACACAAATATCAGCTTAATCCAAAACTTTTGGAGGGCAACCTTTCATGGCCCCCCAAAAGTTTTCAACTATAGGTGTTCCATCACCACTGTTTCCTGTAGTGTGGTGCACCTATGATTTGGATCTGCCTCATTTTTGGGCTCATGCCATAAAATGAACTGGAAAAATGGATGGACGATATGGATAAAACACATACGTCATGGTGGGGCCCAAGAGCTTTGACACCAGCTAGCGGGCTGGTGTTGGGCCACTAGCCAAACCACGTGCGAAGTCCATGCATGGTGGGGTCTTTCAATCTGCCAGAAACTTTGGGGCATTCTCCATCCGCTACGGGGCACATAAGATTAAGACCAACGGTCTGGATTACCGGAACATGGGCCCACTTGTCTGAATCGAAAGTCCATGCACATTTGCAAAGATGCGGGCCCACGTCCATCATTTAATCGGATTCGTGTGAAACGCTCTTCTACAATCTCTCAAAAAGAGGAAACCTGAAAATTCCAAATTCCAAATTCCAAAATCCAAGAAGAAGAAGAATGGCTGGGGGTGGAGGAAAGGTCTCCTTCAAAGTGACTCTTACCTCCGATCCAAAACTCCCCTTCAAAGTGTAATTCTCTCTCTCTCTCTCTCTCTCTCTCTCTCTCTCTCTCTCTCTCTCTCTCTCCGTTTTCATTTCTAGGGTTTTTTTTTTTTTCCTTCTTCTCGTTTCCCTTTTTCTTTGGATCTTGAAATCGATTTAGTTTTATAGAATTCCATTCTCTCTTGCAGTTTCAGCGTCCCGGAAGCGGCTCCTTTCACCGCTGTTCTGAAATTCGCAGCCGAGGAATTCAAAGTCCCTCCCCAAACCAGCGCCATTATCACCAACGGTCTGTTCCCGATTCTTCCTTTCCTTTCTCTTTCCGTCATTATAATTTCATTTAAATGGACGGTGAAATTACGATTCAGATCACTCACACCACTGACGCGTTACATCTGAACGGCGTTCGAGCTATTGAAAAGGTTGGCCCCACCTTGAACATCATTGGGTGAAGAAATCTCGCCGGTTCACTCATCAGGTGGGCCGTATGCGTGCATTGAGTCCATCCATTGGCCTTCTGTGGTTTTTTACATTGTGGGCTAGTAATCAGTGGATACGTATGGTTTTACACGAATTAGATATTCAATGTGGGGCCAGGGTTTTCAATGGCTCTGGTGTTGCAAAAGATCTAGCTAACAGGTTAAGATCAATGGCTACACATACCCTTCAAGGGAACATATGGAAAAGAATGAATTTTTCTCATTCTCAACCCAAAAAAGAGAAAGAATATTTCTGAAGAGACAGAGAGAGGAGAACTTTTATTCTCAAAACTTCATTATGAGATGACACTGCTAATGTGTCTTATTTAATTGCTAAGAAAGAAAGGAAACCTTACTACTAAAATAACATTGCTCATGCAACACTAATGCAATGGCTCAACGCCACTCAAGTCAAGCTTCACCAATGTGCAACAGGCCAACAACAGGTGTTATACCCAAGAACCTGGTACTTGAGAACACATGAGTTGAGTGGGAAAGAACTTGTTTGCTCCATGAGAGAGTTGTAACAATTTTAATGAGTGAATCCCAAATGAGGAGAGCTCACTTACATATAGGCTTCAGAACATTCTAGATATTATACATTAAGGGCATGGATTATGCCACGTGGCATTTGACAAATAGTCCAGGAGCCTTCTGGAACTTCTAGACCATTCCACACTTAGACTAACTACAGAGCTCCTTAGAGAATTATTGGATCTCTACAGAGCTATGCTATGGTTGCATGACGTGTGGAGCAAAGCAGCAACATATTTGGGTGTGGGTGTGGGTGTGGGAAAGTGTTTGTTTCAAAATGTTGTCAAGTATAACTGGCTAGGAAGTGGAGCGGAGCGTGAGTCAGAAGCTCAATTCGATGTAGGAGAGACACTAGTTAGAAGGATCTTGCAACTAGGATCTACGATACCATCATTACCATGGTATTTTGTAGCGGTAATGGTGGCTGTGATGGCTACCGCCGTTACCGATACGACCCCCCTTTCTCTGTAAAGACTAGCATCATACATTATCCAACAACCCCCCCCCCCCCCCCCCCCCCCCCCCGCGGGAAAAGATCAATGGGTTTTTATTGTGATTTCTTGTTGTTGTATCTGAAGACTGTTTATTTGTGTTGTACGCAGATGGTGTCGGCATCAACCCACAACAAAGTGCTGGTACACATCTGTTTCCCTTATATTACACATTTCATTGTTGTCTTAATTTTCTTTCATGTATAGTTTTTGGAAAGGCTTTTTTTTTTTGAACTGATTGCTGAACACATTATCAGCTCACATTGTATAGATTTAGGGATATTCTTCTTCTCTTAGTTTGAGCCAGATGGACTTTTGAACAAGGAATTTGGATGATTGAATTTTGAAGATGCTGTCCTGTGGATATAGATTCATAAATATTGTCTTCCAAGGTTATGAAGTACACCTGTTGTTTGAAACTATAAATGCAATTAATACTTATCTTTTTGAGAAGCAACAATGAAACCTTTTAATCAAAGAAAATCTGAGAAATACAAAAATCGGTCAAGGCAATGGATATATTGAACCGGAACATAAAGAAGCCTACTTTGGTACTCTGACACAGTACAGTGCTTAATACACGGGCACTAGGGATTGTAAATGCGGCCGTACATAAACCCAAGTTAGCTGACTAAATTGTCGAACCCACTGTCTCTAAGTCAGGATCTCAAAATCAGAGTGGTTGAGAAATCCTAGCCCCTGATTCACAGACACTTGTTGGTTAAAATAGGGCAATTGGATATTTTTCATTTTGACTACCCAATAGATGTCCAACAATCATGTATTAGTTTTTAATAATTTAATTAAAATATTACTTATTTAGGTATATTATGAAAATGCCCTCGGGTTTATATCAATATCTGATGTACTTAGAAGTCGGGTAAAAAATCCCATTTATGAATCTGATCTTTTTCAGGTCAGAAATGTTGGGTAATTGGGTAAACGTATACCATTGCGTCTTGTCTCAACATACAGAACTTTTTGCCATTTGTGTAGAAGAAAAAGAAAAGAAAAGAAAAAAAACCCCCATCCTATCTCCTCTCCTTGTTCTTCAAAACATTCTCTTCTCAGCTCCATACACCATGCAACTGTAGGTTTTACGTTGGAAGCATGATCATTGTCAAACTCCAACCATCCTTGATCATCCATTTGTGGAGTAATTGTTTGATATTGTCCTCATAGTTCTTGTATTTCTTTGTCATTTTTTTTGCCATTCAAAAATTTCTTCATCATTTTTGCTTCTCCATCATCAGTGATCCACGAGTTCTACCACTATCTTCAATGTTTAGACCATAATTCGCTGACTTCAAGAATGAACTTTCTCTGTTAACAAATGATGCATAACAGAAACAACAGAAAGAAATCTGAAAAGAGGAGAAGAAACAAGAGAGTGGTTCTGCAGTGATTAAACCCAAAGAAATTTCCTTGTAGAACTGATTTCATAAGAAGAACAAACAACATCAAAACCATCGTTCTTCTCCTCCTAACATCATTTCACGAGGAAAAACGAAAAGAAATGCTAATCTAACTTCACTAACCCTACGAAACTTAGTAATTTCTGATCCTAATCACTTATCTTCTAGAATTAACTAAGTTTAGAATATAAGAAAAATGATGGGATCTTGCAAGACTCATGGAATTAGCACTTGTAGCCTTGTAGGTCTCTCAAAAACCTTCTAAAAATGGGTAGGGGCACCAAAAGTTGAGAAGTAACGACTTTATTGGGGGGGGAAAAACAAGAGCACATCAAAACAAGACAAACAGAGTAAACATAATGTTTAACTTAGAAGAGATGTCCCGAAATCCATTGAACATGAAACCTAACTTCTGCAGCTATCATTGCTCTTTTCACTACCAATTTATGTCATTCAACAAGTACCCATTCCACTATGACCTGCCTGAAGAACATGTTGCAGAATATCCTTAGTTCTTCACCAAGAGCCATTGCTTCCACTCTTGTTGAATCACCAGGCAGGCCCTCAGCACGTCTTATTAATTTCTCCTTCGTCAAACACCGCCTGTCCCACCTGGCTGGAATTTCCTTGAGAAACCCCATTAAAGTTGAGTTTCAACTATCCTCTAGGCATTTCGCTCCACCTCAGAATGATAGGGGATCCCTGTTTTCCTTGATCGTTGACTAGTAAGGTCCAATCAAAGAGGAAGTCGGTGGCAGTGATCCCCTTTAAAATAGATCGCAAAAGAGCCTTTTTAATTAGGTTGTATTGATTATCTCCCTCTTGCTTTTAGAGGAGGAGCCTTCGCATTATTAAGGATTCAGTTACTTCTTTTCCTCCAAGCTTCCCAACACGGAGTTTATGGAATCATCAGTGTTGTCATATGCGATCGCACAAGCGATTATGCCATCGCTGCATCGCATATGCTATTTTGCATCAGTGGACCACATATGCCGTGGTGGCGTATGCAATTAGTGTCATTGGGGCTTATGTGATCGCACAGAGGAGTATGCGATCACATAAGCCATAGTTATGCGGTCATGCCATCGCTTGCACAACATGCAGTGGCATAACCTCCCAACAGTTATATTTCTAATTGCTGGGACTTTTTTTTTTTTTGGCTTCATTTTCTCTCACTTTTTTTTTGCCTATAAATGTTTGAAACTAAAACTTTCTCAAACAAAGATTGTAGCCTTAAAATTTTTTAGCAAGCAAAGAACCCAGAAAAGCTTCTCTTGTGTAACCCTAATTCAACTCCTATAAAAAATATTCATACCCTGTACATGGAAATAACCAAAATATCCTATTTGGTATAGTCAGGTCTCCAATCTCTTTAACCCTCTTACTCTCTCTTGCACTTTATTACTCTCATTCTCTGGTAAAATGACATAAATAAAATTTATATGTTTTTTTCACATTTTTTAGTATATGTATGCATTTAAGTAGTTGTTAGTTGACTTGTTATAGTTTAATAGTCTAATAAAACTATAAACAAAAAAAATTCCCTACACGTGTATTTTTACATAATTTTTCATTTTCCTTGATTTTGTTTTTAATCTCAAAAAAAAATGTTTGGGGAGCTGTGCAATCGTATATGCAATTATGACATCACATAAGCGCACTACCCCCTTGGGTCACATGGGATTGCTTATGCCATTTGACAATGTTGGGAATCATGCAAACAAAATTCTTCCAGAGCTTTGAACGGGCCCTTGTTCCAACTTCTCATCATGTTATCAAGCTCATTGGATAACCTATTTAAGCTTAGGAATATTCATAACATCATGGAAATTTTTTCACAGTGCATTGCAATGGAATGATTCTTCATCCATCTTCAACATAAATAAAGAAGTAGGGAGCTTGTTCTCATGTTGTGCCCCAATTGGGCCATGAATAGATCAGATGATTATTCATCCATCCGATGGGCCCCACAAGTGATGCACATGCATCAAAGTCCCAAAAAGGGAGCTGATCATATCTTTTTGTGGTCTTAGTAGTTTTTAATAATTTCATTATGAAGGGGTGTGCTCCAGGAATGCGCTACAGTTTTTAGTACTACAATACTTTCTGTTTTCTTTGCTGAAGACCCCTTGAACTCATAAAATACCTGGCTGGCTCACCATTTATTTGAATCAGAGTGGAGGATGATGGAAGAATATTCATTCATTTACCGAACCTCTTTGTTTTCTAGCCTCACGAAAGATCAGGGGGTGAGTGAGTTGTACAAAATAATGCACCAAATTTGGCTTTGCTTCCCTTTTTGAGGAGAGCTTTTTTTGGGTACGGCACTGCCCCCAAGTCATTTTCTTGTTATTTAGCAAAAAGAATCACCCCCCCTCCCTCCGCAGCAATGTTTGAAATTCCATTGTGACTGCATGAGGGAGTGACTGTTCCATTTCGAAGTAGAATACCTAGTCATTGTTAAATTGGAAATTATCGTGGGGGTCATGTGGCAAATTCTCGACAACATAAGGATACTCAGATTGTCCTTTCATATCCTGGCATCCAGTTTTTTTATACTTGTTGCAAGTCAAGCTTGCTACATATCATTTGATCTTGCTTTCCCTCTATTTAGATAATATCATAGAATACCCAATTTAAATAAATCACCATGTGGATTTTATTGACATTTGCAGGCAATGTCTTCCTCAAACATGGCTCGGAGCTGCGTCTGATACCTCGCGATAGAGTTGGAGCTCTAGGAACATGCTTGTAGATCTGTCCTTATATATTTTAGGCAAAATGGCTCTATGTTTCCCATAGCACCATTTCCTATCAACAGGTAAAACAAGCATTCATACCTCATATAAAACTGGAAGGTTGTAGACTTTCTTTGAATGCCAGTCTTCCTACTTTTATGTATCGTGAACATAATGCTCTGCGAAGTTGGTGAAATGAATTTTAAGCCCCTTAATAAAGATTAAAGAATGGAAGAAACAGTTTAATATCTGATTATGAAGGCCTTGGAGAGTAATGTATGAAACCGAATCATACTTTAAAAGAGGATTTCTACGATCCTCGAGGCTTTGCATGCTATGCTCACGTTTTTGTTTCTAATGAGTGGGGTCCAGAGTTCAGTGATCCAGAACACTGGTCTGCTGCATCCCACTGTTGAAAAATCTCCTCGATAGGTCAATTCTAACATTTTGATGTGTTGTACAAATAGAAATGCAGCACCAGTCTAGATTCAACTGAGACAGGTCCTGAGGTTGTTTGCTAGGATCTTCCAATCTGGATGACATTCGGGGCATGGTCCATCCATGATAGGATGCAACATTGCCAACTGTCTGGATATCTGGACATGGTCCCTTCTGCCTGAACTGAAGATTCCAACTACATTATGTAAAACTTCAAGTTGAGTATCCTTTAAATCCCCACTTGAGAAATGGAAGGCTTCAATAAATTGACCTACTGTTGCACATTGATGTATGTGTGTGGCCATTAGTTCTAAAAATTTAATAACTCGGTTGAGTCAACTTACTCATTAAGATTTTAAGCTGAGCTCAGTGGAAAACTTGCTTGTGAATCTAATGCAGTCTAGACTTGATGAGTCGACTTGAAAAATTGGTGGAGGAGCTGCTAAATGGGATTCACGAAGATTTGAATTTGGTCACTCTATTTGATGAAAACCTTGGTCAACTGTTTTCATGATAGAAAACAAGGCACGTGAGATTCTAACCTATTGCCTTCATGAGCTTCGCTGCTCACAGGCATGTACAAGTCAGCTAATGAACATGCCACCACATATGCCAACACAGCAGACAGGTACAATATCCAAGCCTTGCATCAGGTGGACTGTACCACATGGATTTACTGCTCAAAGATAAAGGTGGTCCCTTCAATGGGCAAGCCATGATATTAGAAATAAATTGATGGGTTGGAAAACTTAGGCTGATTTTTTTTCCCTCACAACCGTACATTTGTTTTAGTTAATTGTGACTCACCTGACCATAGTTCTAAAGCTCGCTGACTTGACCTGAAACTCGTTGAGATTTCGAGTTGAGTCTTTAGGGTTAACTTGGTTTTCACCCGACTCGATCCTGACTTAAGAAAACTCAGTCAACTCGATGACTCATTCAACTCGACGCGACTTGTGGAGACATGGCCCAAGTCACTTGCCCTATGAAAGGCATTTGCAATAAAAGAACTAATGTGAGGAGTGTGGGTGTAACTGGTTGATTGTAATCAACCTATGTAATAGGCCATTAGATAGAGCTTGGTTGTAATTAACCTATGTAGTAGTTTATTACATTTTGCCTGCAGGAGTTTTGTGCTCTCATTGCTAATCCCCAATTTGGATAAAGGAGTTGGGTTGTATCGGGTTGGCGGCTAGCATCCAACTTATGCCAGAACTTTATTATGAATTCAACCAACATGACATTCCAAACTCATGCTAGTACGTTCCCTGTAAGCAATGTGTTGCCAAAACCTGAGTGTAGTGAGAAATGGGCAAGGGTTGGCTAGGAAGTCCCTTAGAAGCACATCGCTGCAACAATGCCTGGTTACTATGAGAAGTAGGTAAGGGTTCTCATGGCATCTGGACAGGTAAATAAGCTATGCTAGGAGAATAGGATTTGTCGTGCCACATGGAATATAGGAACATTGACAGGGAAGAGTATGGAGTTAGCAGATGGATGAAACGAGGAGAGTTAATATAGCTTGCATTCAAGAGACCAAGTGGAAAGGGGGTCAAAACTAGAGAAATTGATCGATATAAACTTTGGTATATAGGAGATGACATTAATACAAATGGTTTAGGGATAGTGGTAGATAAAGATTTAAAGTATAAAGTTGTAGATGTTAGGACGTAGGTGAGTAAGTGATAGGATTTTATTAATAAAGCTTGTGTTAAGAGAGGAGTTAATCAATGTTATTTGTGCAGATGCACCCAAGTAGAGTTAGAGGATAGAATCAAGAGAATTCTAAGAGTACAGATGGACTAATACAAGGAATTCCAAATGGAGAGAGGATATTTGTAGGAGGAGACTTAAATGGTCATGTGGGAAAAGAAAGTAAGAGGATATGAGAGCATAAATGGAGGGTATGGTTTGGGAGAAGAAATAAGATGGGGGATGCTATCCTTGATTTCGTTATGGCATACAACCTAGCCTTTCAAAAGTGGATCATATACAAGCCAAATAGATTTCCTTCTACTTACGAAAACAAAATGATCAATATGTAAGGATTGTGAGGTTATATCAAGAGAGAGTTTGACTTTGTAACATAGGTTAATGGTTCTACAAGTTTACATTAAAGAGATGGAAGAAAGGGAGTGTAATTGATAGGTGTCCAAAAACTAGGTGGTGGAATTTAAAAGAAGAGAACAATGTTATTTAGAAATAAACTGATGGAAAAGGAAAGTTGAATGTTGATGAAGAAGTAAATGTTATGTGGAATGAGATGGTTGAGTGCATTAGGAAAGTGACAAAAAATGTTATAGGAGTGTATAGAGAGAAAATCCAATCATTATAAAGAAGCTTAGTGGTGGAATGACGATGCACAAAAAGCTATTCACAAGAAATATTCATGTTTCAAAGCCTTGTAAGGGACTAGAAGTGATGAAAATAATAATAAAAAAAAAACTATAGAAATGCTAAAAAGATTGCAAAGAAAGTATTAAGTGAGGCTAAACATAATGTGTATAACAATCTTTATAATAGATTGGGGACAAGAGAAGGTTAGAAAAACGTCTTCAAACTTACAAAAATGAGAGAAAGGGTAGGGACCTAGATCATGTTAAATGTGCACTAAGAGAGTTTTTTTTTTTTTTTTTTTTTTTTTTTTTTTTTTTTTTTTTTTAATTTAAAGAGTTGCATTAATGTAGGCGTATTTTCACACCGAAAAGCATCCGCATTTGGATGTAGAACACACCATAGAATCCTGCATGCCAGGCTGCAGGCTACAATGGAGACGCAACAAAAGCCGAGCGAACTCCACTTCCTCATCCAACAAATTCATTTTGGCACGAAGGGGACCAAACACCGACGCTGCTAGAAGCATCGTGTGTCAACTAAGAATCGGATTCGCTGCCCATCTTTGCAAACAAACCAATTCGCCTCCTTGAAGCTACTCTTCACTCTACACACCACCTTCCACAAATTGGAAACCTTGTAGACCGACAAGTCCTAACTCACCACCCTGTGATATATGTGGCTTATCTATGCCATCCATCTGTTTTGCCAGCTGATTTTAGGGCATGAGCCCAAGAATGAGGCAGATCCAAAGCTCAAGTGGACCACACCACAAACAATAGTGGAAATTGAACACCTACAACTTTTCCTGTGGTGTGGGCTACTTGAGCTTTGGATCTCTCATTTTTGGGCTCATGCGCTAAAATGTTCTAGTAAAACGAATGGACGGTGTGGATATGTCATATACATCACGGTGGGCCCCACAAATTTAAGTCAGCTCTTTTCAGATCAATTTTTGAGGCAGAAATACTCACCATCTTTCATGCAGGCGTAAGGAATAATAATGAGGTATTTACAGAGGAAATGAAAAATAAACGGCCCCTAAGTGTTTAGCTAGCATGCCGATACACAAGGGAAGCCCTAGACATGAAGACGAAAGAGAACCGGCTTGACAACCGAAGACTGCTGCCAATCTCTCCACCTCGTGAGACGTGCAAAAACTAAGCATCTCACTCTTCATAATATTAACTTTTAGCCTGGAGATCACCTTGAAGCATCTCACGATTTTCCTTAGTTTGTCCACCATCACATCATCCACGTCACAAAAAGGGTGTGTATCACGGCAAATTGGAGATGAGAGATGAAACTCTACATTCTCCACTCCAAACCCCCTTATTAACCCTACTGACTGGCCTCTTTCCAACATCCTACTCAAAACTTTGACCACAACAACGAACATGAGGGAGATCACCGATCACCTTGCCTCCAAACCCCGGGACAATTGGAAGAAGCCTTTTGGAGACCCATTGACTAAGATTAAGAAGCCAGATCAAGTACATGCGTGCATCCATTTCCTCCACTTCAGCCCACACCCCAACCGTGCGAGCATGTTGTCCAAGAAGTCCTAGTTCACGTGATCATATACCTTTTCAATATCCAGCTTACTAATTACACCCTTTTTATTTGCCTTGTGTCTCAAATCCAAGCACTTGTGCGCAATTAGAGCACTATCCAAAATCTGTCTCCTCACCACAAATGCACCTTGAGGCTTTCGAAATGATTTTTGCTAAGAGCCACTGCAACCTCAAGGCTAGGACCTTCTCAAGGATTTTATAAGGACCTCCGATTAGGCCGATTGGCTTGAAATCACGCAATCTCTCAGTGCTTTCTACCTTTGTAATAATAGCATTGAATGATGCCCCCATATCTGGCGAGATGCGACCACTTTCCCAAAATTCCAACAAAAATTTAACCAGTATCTCCTTTCAGCACATCCAAAAACACCTAGAAGGAAGCCATATGAAATCCATTGGGGCTCAGGGTCTTATCCCATCCCAGCGAATCTACCACAACTTTGATCTCCTCCATGAAGGCTTTTCTAAATGCCTAGCATCCTCGAGAGCTGATTAAATTGAGGGTTATCCAATCTAGGCTCGCCCATGCTTCATTTGACAACAACTCCCTGTAGTATCGCACTATAGATTCACATGCTTGACTTTTCTCTTCCACCCTCCTTTCCACAACCACGTTGTGAATTTTGTTGCCTAGCCCAAGCACTAGCGATACCATGAAAGTACTTGGTGTTTGTATCCCCTTCTTTAAGCCGCATCATGCGCGAACATTACCTCCATTTAATCTCTTCTTCCTTAAGGCGCCTAATGTATCGCTAGTAAGAGTAGCATGCCTAACCTTTTCCTCATCCGAGATCCCCCCATACTCTTTTGTAAGGTCAATAGCTTGGATGCCCCGAAGAATCTCTTCCACTTCCACTTCCACTTCTCTCCCCTTCAAAACATTCTTTTTCTAATCAACAATCTTCCTTTTTAGGAGCTCAAGTTTCTGAGATAAAATGAATCCTGCATAACCTTCCGCCACCACCTTTTCACTAACTTTGCGAATCCTTCCACTTGAAGCCACATCAACTTGAAGTGAAACGGCTTAGGTCCCAATCTTCCTCGGGAGCCTCCAACAATACTGGGCAGTGATCGGATACTTGTTTAGGGAGGCCACGCTGATGCACTAACGGGTAAAGGTCGATCAATTCCGACTACACAATGAACCGATCCAATTTGGACAAAACTGCCCTTCCTGCCCGTTCGACTAGGTAAACTTCTCATCACCCATGGGGAGATCAGCCTTTTTGTTCCTATCAACCCAATCAGAGAAATCTCTCATGCCAGGCTTTTTGTGATCACCTGTTGACCTCTCAATAGTAAATCTAACCACATTAAAATTCCCTCTACACACAAAGGGTATTCCCACCTCCACCTGATCAAATTCAACTCCTTCCAAAAGAGGACCTCAAAAGTGCAGGTTTGGCCCATAGATAGCCGAAAAAACCCATCTATCACTTGTCGATTCCCCTTTGAGCAGAACAGAAACAGAAAACCTGCCATACCAAAGATCCTTTTTCACTTAGCGCCTGGAATCCCAAGTAACCAGTATGCCCCTTGCAGCTCCAACCAAACCTAGTCGACCGTCTTCCTGTCTTTAGACTGCAGCTTGGCTTCCTGAAGCGCAGCAATTCGAACTTCTGAGTGACGACAAACGTCTCTGACTTGGAGCCTCTTCTCCGTGTCACCCAGCCCTCTCACATTCCAACATAGCATCTTCATCGGCAAACCAATCTAGTTCCTTCCCCTTCCTCGAACCAGTGGAATCAGCACCAAACCATAGTCGTAGGCATTTGTGGGAAGAGATCCCATGGTGTGTGTTGTTTGTGGATGACACAGTTTTGATTGACAAGATGAAGGACGGCGTAAACACAAGGCTTGATTTGTGGGTGGTGGGATGTTTTGGAATCTAAAGGATTTATAGAAAATTAAAAAAAATAAAAATAAAAATTAATTAACCACTTTAGAAACCTAGGGTCAATAATTCATGAGAATGGAGAGATTGAGAAGGATTTTACCCATAGAATTCAAGTTGGGTGGAAGAAATGGAGACATGCCTCTGGAGATTTATGTGATCGTTGTGTACCACTTGGACTGAAAGGGAATCTTTATAGGGCTATAAGACCAGCCATGCTGTATGGGATGGAATAAGGAGCAACATGTTCATAGGATGACGGGCTAAATTGAGGATGTTGAGATGAATAAGGCAAGATGAGGAACGATAGAAATAGAAATGAATACATTCCAGGGAACATAGGAGCAGCACTAATAGGTAATAAGATGAGGCAATTTTGACTTAGATGGTTTGGTCATGTGCAATGAAGACCAAGAATCACACTGGTTAAGAGTGAGTTGATACACGTTGAAGGCTATAAAAGGGCAAGAGGAAGGTCCATAAAGGATGTGAAGGGGTAGTAGTAAGACTTGATGACTTATGGTCTAACTGAAAGTCGGGCCCTTAAATAGAGTGGAATGGCAAAACATGATTCATGTAGCTAACCCTAATCAATTGGAATCAACCTGCCACCTCTATTTGTCATGCACACTGTCTCCACTTGCAAACTAAGTATTACTTTGCCTTTTTATTATTATTATTTTAAATAAATATGCAATTATTTTAAATAGTCATTACTCTTCTTAGAAGTTTTAGTTTATATTTATTGATTTCGAGTTGAGCCAGGTCGAGTCAACCCTTCCCGGGTGAATATTGAGTTGAGTTTTCAGGTTTTTAAACCATGAACCTTACTAGTGGAATCTGCATAGTCGTACCCTCCTGATAGATGGCTTGGATGTCCACCAAGCTGGCATATGTGGTAACGTGTGCATTAGCTGACTTGGACACACGTGTGGACTTAGCAAAGCTTTTCCTTCATAAGATAACCAAGAGTCATTACTTCCATACCATTGGCAGCTTCTTTGCTTATTCTAAGCATTCATAATTCATGATCAAAACCAAGTCAAGTGAAGTGATAATTTATTTGAGTATTTGAGTCGACCTTTGCTGGTGGGGCCCCTTTTCAAATGGAGTTTTCATGTTGTTGAACTCAAGAGGCTCTCCTGGTGGGTGGATGTTCATGGTGTGCCCTACCTAATGAATGGCTGTGCTTGCACATGTATTGTGAAGGAGGATTCTCTCTTCTCCTAGTGTTTGGAATATTGATGACTATGATACAATGACGGACAAGATCAAATGATCATTCATGTTTGCGTTTTCAACTATTTTTGTTTTTTATTTCTTGAAATTCTGAGCAATGGGATGGAGAAATTCTCTCATCAGGTGGGCCATACACGCAGAACCCTTTTTATTTATTTATTATTTTTTAAGTTGCTGAATATGCACCATTAGGTGAATGGCTTCAGTCGTGGGTTGGCTCCCCACAGACACGAGTTTGATTCCCCTCCCCGTGGCGGGTGATTGCATGCATCTGCAGGGAGTAGTCTCGCCCTAAAAGGGGCGGGAATACCCTGTCAGTCACAAAAAAAAAAAAAAAAAGGGGGGGGGGGGGGGTTCTGATGAGTGGCTTGGAATGTGCACATGTTTGGCATTTACGAGACCATTCAATAATTAAACCAGGAATAAGATTACACTAATAATAGATGCTTAGAATTTGATGATTATATAAATAGGTAAGCTAAAACAGCATGTTTGTGTCTCGCCTGCTAGCCCAGCTGGAAGACGCTTAGGTGTTTCAACAGCAGGTCTCAGGATCGAGTGCTAAGGAGACACACTAACCCCACTGGTGGATGGGTGCGTTGCATGACTTAAAAAAAACAGAAGGTAAAACAACATGTTCTGTTGGTGGACACTGTTCTCTAGCCTGTTCGAGGTGTGTTTCACAGTGCCTCGGCTTAATTTCTCTTTCAGTGAATTGGAGTTTTGAGTTGAGTCACCGACCTGCCTCGACTGCGAATTTGATGACGTGCTCCATGCATCTCCTGCAAGTGGGACAGCCAAGCTGTCTCAGGTGGAGCCCACAGTATAAGATAATTTGGCCTAACACTTGGGTTGTCAACTCAGGTAGCCCACAGGTGTGGAAACATCGGCTGAGTTTATATGGCCTAGAACAGCTCCGAGTTTAGGGCCAAATGAAACATGTTTGTGCATGTTGCCGAGAAGAACTCTGCAGCTTGAGTTTTGGGTACAGACAGACATTGCTCTGTTTCCATGTGCCTGGTTGTTTGGATTTGAAGTGCTTGTGGACTCAGGAGTAATGTTCTTCTGATGAAGGTGGCAATGGGCTGGGCTGGGCAGCCCATATGCCTCAATCAGCCTGCTCAAACCCCCAGGATGAGACCTACTGGCTTGGCCTGTGGGCTGGGTTGGGCAAGGTTAAGCCCGACCAGTCTAGCCCTGTGCGTCCCCACTTCTTATGTGCATGTGTTATATCCTACAGGTGCCAATCCAATCCCCAGGTTACCTACCATCTTAAATGTAGACTGTTGGTATCATTCCTCAGAAATTTCTATTGATTTGTTCATCTATGGCCCACTTGATCAATGGATAAATTATGAGCTGGACCCATTGGGCCTAATAATGTTTGGTCGGGAGGGCGGGCTTAACCTGGTCCAGCCCAAACCCAACCCATTGGGCCTAATAATGTTGTATAACGTTTTTGAAGTAATGTTGGAAGCTGCATTTGGATGCTCAATTGAAATGAAGTTCAATTACACAGATAAGCTCCTAACTTGAAATGTATTAAATAGCAATTAGGGGTCTAATGACCATCATCCATGGAATTGGTGCCCCCTCTATTCTGGTGTTCTATTTATTGAGAACTACTGCAATTCAATTCAACCATCCAAACGCACCATATAGCCGTACACAGAAGCCAATGGGTGGATGCTTCCTGACCCTGATTGCTAAATTGCCCTTTGGGTTCTATGGATTATATGGAATGTGGCCCACCACTCTTGGGTTCTTGACCTTTCACTTCGTGGGCCCTTCTGCATAGGCACTGCCCAAAAATCGATTGAATGGCTGCTAATAGATTTGGCTAAAAAGAGGATACAATGGACCATAGGAACGCACTAATGCATGGATAAAAGAACCGGCTCATGGTCCAAATCACAGTTTAAAAATACAGAACTCAACTTGAAACCTAGTCAACTCAGAAAACACGGGCCATTTTCTCTAAAAACATCCATTTCTGAGCATTTTCGGTAGATTTTTTAGGGTGAAGTTGGTTGCACCAAACATCATGAAAGTAGGTGATATTTTGCAACAAATTAGACTGATAAATCATGAAATTTCATGATATTTAGTGCAACCAAACGCACCCTTGATGTTTAAAAAGTATAAATAATGCCGAGCTGTCTCGTTGAGTATTGGTGAAATTTGGGTGAGTCCGAGCTGTCTCGTTGAGTATTGGTGAAATTTGGGTGAGTCAATTTCTATAGTATGGTTCCCTTTTCACACACCAGCTAATCACTCTTTACAATATTTTAGGAAGATAAGCATGACCAAACAAACTAAACAAATGGATTAAGCATAGAAAGACTTTTTGGAATGATGTTTTGGATTGCATTACTTCCAGCAACGTACAAAAGATGCCTCTAGAGACCCTGGGTAAAACACCCAAAAGCATTACAAGCTCAAAGAAATTTATACAACAAAAGGGCGGATTTCTCATTCAGTGGGCTATCTGTTTCTCATCAAACTGCCCCCCAGATATCACTTCCAGGATTCTTCTGGAGCAGGACCTGAGGATGAATATAGCTATGTTTCAATGTCTTTGAAACAGCGGTTGGGAGGGATTGATTTCCACAGAAAATCACATAACACAATTCACCTTGGCTCCTAGATGAAAGGAGCAGAGACATATGGTCCACTCAATGTGGGACCCATACTTGATGATGGCTGCAAGGTACATTTCCACTAGAAACATGGTTGGAGGGCACTTCCAAATGCAGCCTAAACCACATTTTTCTTTTTCCTTTTTTTCTTTTTACCCCACCAATCTACCAGAATGGAATGTTTTTACACTGTACAAGCCTGTACAAATGTTACATACCAATATCATACCACTTCTATCTGGAATTCTTATTGCTGTCATTGTTTTGGGTCCTTTCCAATTGACCATGATCAGTTTCCTTGGTTGTGGACCCACCTTCATCAACATTCTCAAATGGCAATACAACCACGGGGGCGGCTGGCAAAGTGACCCACCGCTCCTTCAGCAAGCTCATGAACCTCAAAACCATCTCCCTCCGGAACTTGAGCTCCCTCGTGAACAGGTCAAAGAGGAGAAAAGCAACGATGTATTTGAAAGGAACTATGAGAAGAACAGTTGCAGCACAGAACAGCACCAGAGCAACCTCCCCTGTAATCTGCAAAAGGATTGCCCAATACAGTACAAAATAAACAGATTGTTGAAGTCCTCTAAAACCACTTTAGGAAACTAAAATTACCAATGTTCAAAAACTCAATGCCGACTCGGCTGAGTCAACCTGACACGATGGGATCAGGGCCTGACTCGATGAACTTCATTGATCTGTTTGAGCTGACTCGACTTGAAAAACTTGACGAAGTCAGTTTCTCACCATTTTTAGATGGGATGCAGAGGGTCGCAAACAACACATTCTCTCCCTCAATCTCTTGAACCTTGATCCAAGGTAGCCACTAACCCTTGTAAAAATGGTACATCTCTCTGATCTTGACAACCGGTAAGCACATTTTTCAGTGGGATCCATTGTGCAGTGGTCCAAACCAATGTTCATCCCCAAATAAACCATGCATCGAGAATCTCCCAGTTTGGAAGACACTAGCTGCCAATTGTGGGCCTTATTCAAAAGAATGCGGACCATGGCTGCAGTTCTCAACCATCTACTTGCAGGTCGACAAATTTAAGCATGGTCCATTCACAGTGGGGCCAATGATGCTGATATTTGGAATTCGGATCATGCACACAATTTTTACTCGATATCTGCATTTTTTTTATCTGTTTATTTATTTTTCATCTGAAAACCATTTTAACATCTATTAATTTTTTAGTCTTGAATTTAAAGATTAAAAAAAAAAAAGATATCAAAAGAATTGAGTTGAAACATGAGTGAGTTTTTGAACTTTGACTAGAACAGCAGAGCATCTTGAAAGGGCTAGTCTCCAATGATTGTTTACACAATTCACTAAACTGTGGCGGATCATCTGCAGTATATGCGCCATATATGCATGCCAATGTAATTCTGGAGTGTCCAAATAGTGGGCCTTGCAATTAATGAAGCACTGCTTAAAAACCAGACTGATGGGACAAACCTAACCATCTAGTTTTGCATGATGAATTTGTACTGTACTGCTTATCGCATTTATTTTTAATACAAACTGGACGGTTTAGAATAGTCCAAGAATCATTTTCAGGTTATGCATCACTCCACTAGGGCCTTGTTTTTGGGTTAGTACACACACCCCACTGTTAGTACACCCACCCCCCTGTTAGTCACACTGCAATGTTAGCCACCCCCACTTTGGGAATCGATACCATGACCTCAATGTTGAGACGAGGCTATCTTCACTCGGTCTACCACCAAGGCCTATAATTTAAAAAGTCTGGGTAGGCATGTATGCCACGTGTCATGTATGATTTGCCACAATTGCGGCAAATGTGAGCTACACTCCAATGTGAGTTTGCCCAAAGTACTAGTAATAGCTACACAGCCAAGAGATTAGAAACCACGCTGTATTGTTATCAGTGGTCAACTTATAGTTGTATCAAGCATGAAGTCGAGCGACAATGGATTTGAGAGCAGGTCTGGTAAGCATTTGTTTCAAAATGTTACAAGTATAAAGGACTAGGAAGAGGGCACAAGAGCACGAGTCTGAAGCACTATCAGAATCAAGAGGAACTCCTAGTTAGAAGCAATGTTTGAAGTTTCAATATCGCTACAAGTTTCGTTAGCCGAGGATACAGAAACAATATCAATATCGCCGATAATATCGCTGATAACTGGCAATGCGGGGAAAATGGAAAAACGGTGGAATTTTTCAGTGAAACCTAAGGAGATGCTAAAATACAAATATTTGCATATTTAGGAATAAAAAAATTGCAAAAAGAATGCATGCATAATAGGTTTCTATTTAATGAGGGCCTAAAAGCATGTGTTGTTGGAAGCAATCAGTCAAACCATCTCATCCATCCAACCTCATCCATCCAACCTCTGACCTTCCATCCAAACATCCATTGATATTTAAGAATATCGAAGAAGAACCTTTCTGAATATCGGACGCAATTCGTTCAAGGATATCCAAAGGCATGGCTCCCGGTAAACTCTGAAAGGTTTTTCTTGGTAGCAGGTATAGTAATGGAAGTTGTGATTCCGAAAGAGAAGGAAACCAAGAAGGCTAGAGGTTTTGCTTTCGTGAGAATGAGCTCAGATGATGAGGTGGTCATGGCTGAAGAAAAACTGCATGGGGAGAAGGTGGGGGGGGAAGAGTTTTGAGCATGCAGAGGGCGAAATATGGGCCGGTCACAAAGAACACAGAACGGCAAGTTTCAGCTGCCCGTACCGACAGAAAAAGAGTTGCAGAGAGCAAAAGGTAGGATGCTCGGGTGAATACAACAAATGCTGTGTCGCCCAAAAATGGTGCAAATGGGAAGTCTTTTAAAGAAGCGGTTATTGGGGGGATGCCTTCAAAAGATGCCATGATTGATAAAAGGGAGTTCTCTTCAGAAAAAAACTGTCTGGCTGGAAGTGGCGGAAGCAGGTCCGGTAGTCTGTGTAAAGGATCACGTGCTGGAGGAATCTTTGAAATCTTTTGAAGTTTGCTGCGTGGCTAGAGTGAATCGAGTGTATCAGAGGAAGAGGTAGTTTCCTGGATGCATGAGAAGTGCAGGGATAAAATCGGAGGATGTGGTAGTCAAGAAGCTGTCGGATGAGGAAGTTTACATCTCCCTCTGGTCGCAATTGGAAGTGGACGACTTCTTACACTGCTACAAACAAAGCTTTGGGGAAAACGACTGGGAAGATCCTAAAAGTTCAGCGATGGACGGACTGGTCAGATTTCGGGTGGGAAGAGTGCCGGTTTCAACTTTGGGACCTTCAGCTGGAGCTGTGGCTAGATGAAGTTATTCTGGGTGTAGGGTCCTGTATCGGCACAGTGGTGAAAATCGATCCTAAAACGCAGAACTGCGAGATGCTGAAATGCGCGCGGGTGAAGTTGGGCGGAGGAAGAGACTAACAATACCAGAGAATATAAGCATCCGGGTAGGGCAGCATGAGGTACAAGTTCGCATCTTTAGGGAAGTGGAGGAAACAGAAACTGAGCTTGAAGAAGGGGCACGCGAAGGTGTAGACAGCAGACTACTGAACCAAAGCAGGGTATCGTGTTCTCTTCTCAACGAAGCTCCTGCTGGAGCACCATTCAAAAAATCAGATGACGTGACAGGAAGAGGAGTCAGTGTAGAAGATACGGAAGGGGAGGAATTTTCAAACGAGACAAAGTCGGTCTCGGCACTGCTCCTGACGCATGGACCAGCATTTAATGAGAGGGGGAGATGATGCGTGTAGACGGACGTCAGGAGGTATTAATACCAGTCGAAAGGTTAGTGGAAGAAAGTAAGGGTAGCCAATCGCATGTGCAGAGCGATGCATGTGATAATCAGCTGGTGCGTGTGGCTCAGGTGTTTCTACCCTCGTATGTGCTTCAACCCATTGAATCTGCCCGTCGTGCGTTCTTCAACAAAGCCGTTTCCCACTTCTGAAGAAGAGCAAACTTTTCGAAAGTGAATCCAAATGATGGCGGATGATATCAGTGTGGAGGAGCGACAACAACATTTCGATGGCAATGTCAGGAATGCAGTGATGGTCCTCCGTGATGAAGAACAATATCGATGTATAGAGGGACGCACGATATTGTGTTGGAAAGATGTTCAGGCAGGAGCTGATGATGGTGCGAGTGGATCGTACACAAACACGCCAATCATGTCACTGCTGGCTCAAACAGTGACTCCGTTAGCTGAGATAAGGGGAAGTATTGGGGCAGCTCGATCAAGCTATCAAGCAATGGTGGCGGGGGGATCGTCAGTTACAGGCAAAGTGGTGCAGCGAGGTAAGGGTAAAAAGGTGATGATGGCCCAAGGAATGAGAAGAGTGAAGCGAGTAGCTAGAGAGATTGCGCGATTAGTGGGGGTTATGTTCGGTGATTATCCAAAAGATTATATCGCTTTGCTCAAATGGGTAGAAAATAGAGGGAGACAAAATACGATACAGATGCAATCAGAGTGGGAGGATGGGCAGTATGGTCAGTCAGCAAAAGGATAGATGCAGGTAAAAGCAAGTAATTTGCAAGATCTGTCATGGGTATTGGGGTTTGGTATGTTTTTTATGAAGATTATAAGTTGTGGAATGTTCGGGGGCTTGGCTGCCTTCAAAAGCGGCAAAAAATCAGGGATCTGTGCAGCAAATATAAAACTTAGGTTATGGCGTTGCAAGAAACAAAATTACAGGGTATTGAGAAGGGAGTGATAGACACACTGTGGACAGGGCAGAACAAGGCATGGGAGTTGATAGACGCAGTAGGCTCGTCAGGGGGAATGCTGATTATCTGGAACACGCAGGTATGGAGTGCGGTGGACTGTTTTAAGAGGCAATATTCCTTATTGGTGGTGCTCACCGAGAGGTGTGGTTTCACATGGACTCTGACAATTGTTTATGGACTGAACAGACCAAATCAGAGGCGTCAACTGTGGGAATAGCTAGATGACTGCCGAAGCAAGTGGTTGCACCCATGGTGTGTGGGAGGTGATTTCAATGTAGTGCGAGTTCCTTTCGAAAAGTCAAATGGGGGCAGAATTAATAGAAGTATGAGAGAATTCTCGGAGTGGATCGAAAAAAATTCATTGATTGACCTTTCGATGGGAGTGGTAAAATTCACATGGTCTAATGGGGAAAGACGTCTGACTCAATCGAAGATTGATAGATTTTTGTTGTCTCCAGAGTTTCTACAGAAATTTCCGATGGTGCTCCAAAGGGGTTTGCTGAAACTGGTATCTGACCATTGCCCAATTTTACTGGAATCGGATGAGGACGACTAGGGTCCTAAACCTTTTAGATTTGAGGTTTCGTGGTTACATATTGAAGGTTTCTCGGATCTAATAAAGGAATGTTGGATGTCATTTCTGGATCAAGGAGGGGTAGGCTATAACCTATTTCAGAAACCGAAGTTGTTAAAAGGGAAGATTAATCAGTGGAAAAAAGAAGTTCTTAAGGCTTGGGAGGCGGAATCTTTAAACATTCTTTCTAAAATTCAGCAGTTAGATTTGCAAGAAGAATGTGGCGATCTTTCAGATGAGGATAGAGCTTGGAAGGAAATTCATATTGCCAAATACTACGCTAGGTTGAGGGAGGACGAGATCAAATGGAGGCAACGATCTAGGGCTCTGTGGCTCAAAGAGGGAGATAAAAATACAAAATTCTTCCACTATATGGCAAGCTCAAGGGCCAAGTTTAACAGAATCAAATCAAAATAGTTGATAGGGTAAGATTGGAAGGCAGGTCGAATGTATGCGAGGGGATTGTGAATTTTTATAAAAATTTACTAGCTAGGAAAGTTTGGGCAAGGCCGAAACTGGACAATCTCCAATTTCATGCTATGTCATCAAAAGAGGCGGATCAGCTAGAACAACAATTCTCGGAAGAAGAAATCAAGATCACGATATCCGAGCTAGTAAGTGAAAAGGCACCCAGCCCAGATGGTTTCCCCATCCTGTTCTACCAGAAATTTTGGGAAACTCTAAAAAAAGAGGTTCTCGCCTTTATTAACGATTTTTTTTCTGACAGGAAAAATTTCTCCCAAGCTAGGAGCGACGTTTGTAACTCTGATCCAAAGAAGGATGGTGTAGAGAGTGTAAACGATTACAGGCCTATAAGCCTTCTTGGGGGGCCATACAAAATTCTGGCGAAGCTGTTGACGTCAAGATTCAAGAAAGCAATTGATGGAATCATCTCCAAGTCACGAGGGGCTTTTGTAGCTGGGAGACAGATTGCAGATAGTGTGTTGGTGGCCCATGAAATGATAGATGCTTGTCACAAAAGAAAGGACAGAGGAGTGGTGTGCAAGTTGGATATCGAAAAGGCTTATAATCATGTGGATTGGGAATTCTTGATTTATTTGCTGTCTTGTTTGGGGTGCAGTGAAAAGTGGAGTGCATGGATTCGAGAATGCATCAATTCGGCAAAGTTCTCGATTTTATTGAACGGTTCTCCAGACGGTTTCTTCTCATCGTCTAGAGGGCTGAGACAAGGGAATCCTCTATCTCTGTACATATTTCTGGTGGTGATGGAAGCTCTTGGCAGAATGATAGATAAAGGGGTTGAGGCAAATCTGGTGAGGGGCTTCAGATTAGACAATTCAGACTTTCGTTTGACGCACCTGCAATATGCGGATGATACGTTATTGTTATGTGAGGCGGAGGTAGAGATGGTGGAGAATTTTCGACTGATTCTTATCTGCTTTGAAGCTGTGTTGGGTCTTCGAATCAATTTGCCCAAGAGCAAGCTTTTGGTAGTGGGGTTATCAAAGGAAGAGGTCGACGTGTTTGCTGCGCAGTTTGGCTGCAGAGCGGGTTCCTTCCCTTCGACGTACCTAGGTCTCCCTGTGTGCATAGGCAAGCCCCCTAAATGCGTGTGGGATAAGGTGATAGAAGATTCTAGAAAAAGCTCTCACAATGGCAAAATAAAACTCTGTCACTTGGGGGGAGGATTACTTTAATAAATGCGGCTATGTCAAACTTGCCGGTTTATTATATGCCGCTCTTTCACTGCCCAAAGCCAATATTGAAAAAATTAGAAAAAATCAGAAGAGATTTTCTTTGGAATGATGTGGGAGATATAAAAAAGTTCCATCTAATGAAGTGGGAAGATGTGTGTAGACCAACAGATAAAGGGGGAGCTGGTTTGAGGAGATTGGATCGAATGAACAATGCTTTGTTGGTAAAACGGGATGGAGGTTCGGAGTTGAAGAGGACTCTCTATGGAGAGTGGTAGTGACCAAAAAGTATAGGGGTAGATGAAGGGGGATGGTGGACACGAGAATCATCTCTTTACAAGGTGTCATCAGTGTGGAAACGGGTAGCTCAGATGAGAAGTGTGGAAAGGAGTCTGTTTTGTATTAGGAGATGGCTCGAAAATCAAATTTTGGGAGGATATTTGGTTGGGGGAATAGCCTTTGGGGGAGATATATCCGCTGGTAGCGAGAGCGGCGCTTCGGCAGGGGCTGTCCATTGTAAGTTGTTATAATGATACTAGCGGTAATATAATCTGGGCTCCGGCGTGTAGAAGAAATCTTCTCGATGAAGAAGCTGAGGAGATGATCATGCTTTTGTCTCAACTGGAGCAAGCAAAGCCGGTGGTTTTGGCTATTGACTCGTTGGCTTGGAGGTTTGAGAGGTCAGGTTTATTTTCTATAAAATCGTTCTATAAGGTGCTGGGCTGGAGTCTGGGGGAGAAGTGGACAGTCCGATTTCGTTTGTTTGGAAGTATGGTGCGCCCTCGAAGGTGGCAGCATTTGCTTGACTCGCTGGTTGTAATAAAATTCTGACAGTAGACAACCTTCGAAAAAGAAGGTATGATTATCCCAAATGTTTGCTTAATGTGTTTTCAAGATGGAGAGTCGGTGAATCATCTCTTTATCCATTGTAGGTTTGCTAGACAGCTGTGGAACAAGGTTCTCAACATGTCCAAGTCTCCTAGGTTTTGCCCAGCGAGATTGATCAGGTTTTTCGTCCAATGGCATGAAGGGGGCATTGCGCTGGTTTTGGCGCATTGTGATGCTGGCAGGGATTTGGTTTTTATGGAAGGAGAGGAATAACAAAGTTTTCGGGAGTCGGGTAGGGAGTGTGGAACAGGTGTTTGCTCTAGTTAAGAAAAATGCAAAAGATTGGGCAATAGTATCAAAGGGTGCAGTTGTAGTTCCAGTTCCAGATTTCTGGGGCTGATTCCTTATCCTTTGGGGGGTCTTGTATAGTTTCTGTGGTTTCTGTATATTCTAGCTTCGGCTTTTCTTTTGAATAAATTTTTCTAATCGCTCAAAAAAAAATATATATTTAAGAATATCGGCAACACATGATATTTCTCAACAAATTGTTTACAACTAAAAAAGAAATGAAAGATTGTGGTCTCGTTATTGCCATGTTGCAATAATGATAATATTGTGATGGTGTGAGAAGTTTGGAGAAAATTAATGATGCGTTGTTAGGGAAATGGGTTTGGAGGTTTGGAGTGGAGGGAGGGTGTTTGTGGAGGGAGATAGTGGGGAGGAAGTATGGGGTTGAGGAGGGGGGCTGGTGGACGTGTCTGTCATCGTTATATAGGTTGTCCTCAATTTGGAAAGGGGTTGCGTGCCTTAGGGATAAGGTTTGGGAGGGCGTTCGTTTTTCTCTAGGTAATGGGTGGAGAATCAAGTTTTGGGAAGATATTTGGGTGGGTGAGCGGAGTCTGAAAGAGGTTTTCCCGCGGGTGGCTAGGGTTGCTAGTAGGGAGGGGATCTTGGTGGCGGAGTGCTTCTCGGTTGTGGGGGAGGAGGTAGTCTGGGCTCCGCCGAGTAGAAGGAACCTGGATGATAATGAGTTCGAGGAGCTAGTGGCTTTGTTGTCTTTCCTTGCCATTGTGAGACCGGTTGTTTCTGAGTCAGATTCGATGATATGGTCTAGAGAGATATCTGGGATGTTGACGGTCAGATCTTTTTTCCGTAGTCTAGAGGAAGGACACCCTAGAGGAGGGCAGAGTCCTACAGAACATGTCTAGCGTTATGGGGCTCCCCCTAAGGTGGCGGCTTTTGCGTGGTTAGCAGGATGTGGCAAGATCCTGACGGTGGATAATCTTAGGAAAAGAAAGATGATTATCCCAAATGTTTGTGTGATGTGCTATCAAGATGAGGAGTCAATTGATTATTTTTTTTATCCACTGTGCTTTTGCTTCGCAATTGTGGAATAAGTTCCTCTCCCTTTTCGGCGTTTGGTGGATCTCGCCTAGATCCATTGGGCAATTCTTTCTCGTTTGGCATGATGGCCCGTTCTCTTATGAGAGTCGGAAAGTGTGGCGGCTTGTGTTGTTGGCCAGTTTGTGGTTCCTATGGAAGGAAAGGAAATAACAAATGTTTCAGAAATCACTCGGGTCAAGTCAAGGAAGTGTTTCATATTGCGAAGAGGAATGTTTTAGATTAGGCAATGGCTTCAAAAATTTTAGCTTCTTTTCCTGATAGTAGGGATGCCCTGTAAAGGGTAGTGGGAGTTGTATATTTTTCTCTTCCTTTTCTTTTCCGTTTCTTTTTTTTTTTTTGTTTCTCTTGCTTCCTGCCTTTTTTTAATAAATTTTCTCATTGTCTAAAAGAAAAGATAATATCGTGATATTATAAATATTATCGTCGATAAATTGAACGTTATCAATATTATCATCGACAAATTGAACGTTGCATACAACCATGCGCCCAGAAAATATATGAAATAGAATTTTTTTAATATATAGATTTTTTGCGACATCAATACATGGTGATATTATCGAAATATTGCAGATGCATTGATGATACAAGCGACACCTTGAATTTACATGGTTAAAAATATTGGTGATACACCGACGGTACCAATGCATTGGCAACACAAACGGCACCTGGAATTTACACAGTTGAAAATATTGACGATACCGATACGATATTTAGCTATACATCGTCGATACCTAGAATTTTTTATACTATCAGTGTTATCGGTATTGCTACCAGTGTTACCAGTATCGCTTAGCTTGAGATGGGGATATTATCAGGGATATTTCGATAATAATGGAGATAATTCAAATAGTGGTTAGAAGGATCCTGCAACTACGTGACAAAGTATCATTCATCTTCAATGGAGAAAGAGGCTTAGAGCCTGAATGGGTGTACTTGTAAGGGGAATGGAATAGAATGCACCCCATCCCATCCGCATTACTTTCTCATTTTCGGGTGTGGTTTTGAATGGAAATGAAATAGGTAATTGGCCAGGCATATTATAATTCCATTCTCATCATGGGAGGTCAATGCATGCTCACATCTGCATTTGGCAGACATTCGAATAGTCCTTTGAAGTAAATTAGCACATTAAATAAAAGGGTTCCTACTACAACTTATCTTAAATTGACCATGTTTCAATTGATATGATTCTCTTTTCAGTGCTCATAGGGAAGTTAAATAACTGGTGGCATTAAGAACAGGGCATACCTGAGGATGACCCGCTAGGACAATCGTACGAATCTTTAGAAGCGAAACATTCAAATTCTGGAGATAGCTTTCCACATCAGACATGGCTTCTTTAAGAGCCACAATCTTTTGGATTGTGTTTGAAGGTGGCTGATCACGTATAGTAATTATACCAAAGGATCTTCCCAAGCGGCCTTGTTCTTTAAGCCCCTTCAATAATAGCAGCAATGCTGCCAGCATCATCAAAGCCATAGGGAATGCATATGACAGCAAGTTTCTGACCAAAAAGAATATTAACATCAGTAAGCTCAGAAACTCATGCTAAAGTTATAAAGAACTTCCAAGCCCACACATGCCTCTACACACAACCACATCCCAAGAAGCATCAACTGGGCCCCTCCATGTAGGCTGGTCCACTCACCAGGTCGGCAGGCATGTTAACAAAAATGATCTTTAGTTTAAAAATTTGCCAGGGCTGTTTTAAAATGATAGCATGTATTAACGGCTAAGAAACAGAAGCAGTAAATTGAGTCCAAACCACAATTTGAAGTGGAAGCGGCACCTGGGAAGAAGATAAATGCAACTAAGGTCCACATTCAACACACACACGCTGATGAGTGGAGAAGCCCATTTATTGGCTCAGGTCATCTTCATGGTTGGAAACAAGGGATATAAAGAAGCTTTGCCCTGCTAATAGCAAATGGATGATCTGCTGTCTCCATAATCTGCAATTGCTCAAATGTGCTGCAGGCTAGCATCAACTTATAGGCAGTGTTACCTGGACACTTCTACTTTCTTGGATTTTGCATGTCGACACTTGGGGACACTTGTACACTCCTGAACATGACACGAATCTTCAAAATTTGTATGGACAGTGTCCTAGTGATGTCATCGGAAAGTGCTGCATGTTGGACACATTACATGAGGTGTCCAAATGTTTTTATGCACAGAGTTTTTGTTTCACCTTCCTTGATTTTTTATTTTTTATTTTTGGTTATTTAATTCATTTGTCAAGCTAAAATACTCTCTTAGCCCTCGAGCTTGCCTCCATACTCTTGTTTTTTAAGATTATCCAGAAGGACTCTCTCTCTAGATTCCAGTTCATTTTCCATGATAGCTACATGACCAATATGACAAAAAAGTACATGCTTTGTTGTTCTTTTTGTTCAGGTTCTAATATTTTAACAGGACAAGTGATGTTCCTAAGAACTACCATTTCTTGAGATGATCATCTGTGATTTTGATGTTTTGTTAATCAATTATTTGTTAGTCTAAACTGCTAGCAATTTTTCTACTGGAACTACGTGAATATTCTTTCCAATTTCCTTCGCATTTAGGGGCTGTTTGATTTTCTAATTCCAGCTGTAATTCATTGTAAGTAGGTAGTAACTATTTACAATTGTAATTCACGTTGGCTTCCCAAGGTGACATTGAAAGGCTCTCTCTTTGACGACATTCCATCACGTGGCCCGAGGAGGAAAGCGTTAAAACTGTGGGGCCCACCGTGATGTATGTATCTTATCCATACTGTCCATCCCTTCCAACGACTCATTCTAGGGTGCAGGCTGAAAAATGAGGCAGATTCAAAAGTGGGAATTGAATGCCTACTGTTGAAAACTTTTTGCGGGCCCCAAAAGTTTTATATCAAGCTGATATTTTTGTTTTCCCTTTATTCATGACTATGTGATATTATGAACAGGTTGGATGACAAATAAACATCAATGTGGGCCCCTAGGGAGTAAATGGCTTTTAACAGTGGACGTCTATAGGACCACTGTTTCCTGAGGTGTGGTCCACTTAAGCTTTGGATCTGCCTCATTTTGGGCTCATGCACTAAAATGTGCTGGTAAAATGAATGGACGGCGTGGATAAGTCACATACATCATGGTGGGAGCCACGTGTTGAAATAAGTAGTAACAGGGTCTTGGACTGATTTTCACCGTGAAAATCGCTGCGGATTTCCATCTCTGCCAAACAGATGGAGAAAGCCATTATTACCTAGTTACATGTAATTATCAAGGTAAATAGAAAATCAAACAGCCCTTTAATGTTTTCATTGTTTTATTTAATTTCCTTACTTAAATTATTATTTATTAATGTACGAAAGTGTCCCATGCCTAGATTTTGGGAATTTGCCGTGCCGGACACTTTAGGATACTTTGGCACGTGGCACCCGCCACGTGTCTAGGTAACATGCATATAGGGCTCGCAATGGCCCAGTCCAGCCCCTTGAGATTTCAGGCATGGAGCACCTGGTGCCCGATTTTCATGCCCATATTCTGGACCTCAACCTCATCCAAAGCCTGTCCATAAATGTGCTCAAACAATCTTGTCCTAGAATCAGTCCATGGCTATCAACTACTCATGTATGCTAAAGCAGGTTACAGAGTCTAGCAGTGAAACCATGCAACTGGAACTGCTTACCTGAAAATAAGAGTGTAGGCAAAAGCAAGAAAAGAAACGGTCAAATGTGGCTCCTCCCAACGCCTGAGTTTGTCGAAATTCTTGCCAGTAACCCAAAAGGGAAGCATAAGTTCCTGATCAGTGATAAGAAGAAGGCATTATCCACCTAGAAATCCTATGATGATTTTGATTGTTATGATTGAAGAGATCAAAAGATTGAATATTTTCTTGGTATCAGTCAAAACTCGAAATAGAGAGGAAAAAAAAAGATAGCAAAGGTTTACATCTTTGAATGTTATCGTCATTCAAAGATACTGTTCTTAATTTTACAACAGACAAAAATAGGTTGGAAAGTAAAGATGAGAAGTTGGAAGCTGAGCTAGTAACAAGGAATTAAACCCAACTGTCTTTGCTACTTGATCTCAGAGTGTGTTTGGATGCACTATTTGAGTTGAATTGCAATTATTAGTTTAGAATGTGTTCAGTTCAACCCAAAACTTCCGAGATGTCATGAAATTACCAAATTAGACTGATTAATCATGAAATTTCATTGTATTTGGTGCAGCTGAACACACCCTTAATAAAGTGAAAATAACCCAATTATAACTTAGTATTTAAATCGAGTGTCCATCACGCTAGTCAAGGTACGTAATTGCAATTTGATGGTTGCCTACTTGCTAGGAATCTTAGGAAACATTATTATTATTATTTTTTTTTCCATTTCCTCTTGATTAAACTGAATGTTCGCTATTCAATTCACCTGTGCACCCAAACGTGCCTCAGTGTTTCACTGAAACTAGAGTCTCATTGGTTTGTCTCTTAAAACTTACAAGTTCATCAATTTCCATCAAGTTAAAAATAAAAAAGATAAGACTACTTAGTATTTTTGGCAAGATTCTGGTATGAAAATGGTCAGAAAGAGAGATCCCTTTGGAGGCTTTCAGTCCTTGCAATTTGGCAAAGCAGAATAATAGATGCTTCCGGAATCGTCATAGGCTACAAGGTGTTCATGAGGGCGAGAGTGGATGTATAGCTCGAGTTATGATTCTACATGTCATAGCTTGGGCTATGATTCTAAATCCCTTTTTCCTTTGTTCTGTAGCTTTTTTTTTTTTTAATTAGAATTCTCTTTGGTGCTCTTTGTAGTTGTTTCTGCGAGGATCTCTCGTCTCTCGTCCTCTTAATAAAATCATTGTGATCTTTCCAAAAAACAAAGAAAAAAAGCCCTGTACAAAATTTATGGGTCCGAATACTTAGCTGATGAAGTAATGAAACATGAAAATAATAATTACTAATTCATCAATAAGGTGCTAGATAAACAGGCTTATTATAGCAAATGAAAATAAAAATGAACTGGAAAATTATCAGACTTTTGACATCTAAAGATATCCATGTCCAAGTTAGAGCTGGTGGAAAATGATAGATGGAAAAGCTATGGTTGAGATTTTACTAATTATTGGACAAATTGCTCCAATAGGAACAATGGAAACATGAATTCTTCCTGATTTTTTATTTCCGAACTTTGGTTTTTAATTGAAATAAGTGTGGCAGATAAGTTACTCAAGTTCACTGATTATTGCATTTGGTCTTTTACTGTGAGCAATGACCCTACACAACTCATGTGCAACATATTATGGGTGTATCATTACCTGCATCAGACATGAGGATGGATGGTTCTAAATATCAATGTGGACCATCATTCAGTTCAACCCACTTTCAATTGTCCACCAGGCATAAATCATCTCAATCATTCTTATTCTTATCCTAAATCGATGGCCAGCAATGAGGATGGTGCAGATCACTTCTCTTTTTTTTTTTTTTTTTTTTTTTGTGGGTGGGGGGGGACATCTCAAGAATCATTTTGGCCAGTTGATAGTTGATACTAACCATCTGATCTGTGGCCTGCAAAATGGGTGGTCTAACTTGATGTGATTTTCACAAGTTGGAACTTGAAGAGTGGATTCGACTGGACAGATGACCAGATAAGCAATATAGGTAATGTGAGACCAATAAGAAATGGTACGTGAGTGTTGTATATAACTTTCTGCTTTTATCATAAATCAAGAATATCTTTTGAGCACCGATCTAGTTTATGGTGGACATAAAAAAGTCAGGAGAGATGCTTGCCTTGAAAAGGTCGATGTTACTGGGTATCCCTTTGAGCATTGCGGCATCAATTGTAGCTTGTGTCTTCTCCACTATCTGGCTTTTCTCTTTGCAAGTTAGTGCTGCCCTTTCTACAAGATTCATATCAGCCACAACCAGATTTTTACCTAAAATTACCCCTTGCCTTGCTGAAGCATTCTTCCAAAAGGCAATTGCTGTACTAGATGCCCAAGATGGAGATTTCATCCACTTGCGCAAGTACACACTTCCATCTATGTCAAACACATGAATACCAGTGCTAGAAAGCTCTTCTGAAGGCCTCGCCCCTTCAGTTGGTTGGGGGTCCACCTTCCTAAACTTTGTGATCAATGGCCCACCCCAAAAATTTACGGCCAGAGTCTGATAAACAACATCCCCATATGGTGCACTTCGCAAATAGGAGAACTGTACAAGCTTTGCTGGATCCTCTGATAACCTCCGGATAGACTGAAGAGATTGTACCCTCGCAATGCTGTTGGCAGCACTTGTAATAGCTCTTGCCTTTCCCTTATGAGCACCATACACATCACTTATTGACGGGTCGTCATCATCTGGCCCATATTGACGTATGAAATCGTACAAAGAAATAACTTCGCTAATAAAAGCATGCCAAACATCTCGTCTCATTTCACCACCAAAGTCGACAAATTCCAACACCCAAGTCTCTGACCTATTAAGAGTAGAAATATTAGATCTATTCCATTTCCTAAAGGTGAGAAAATGATAGTGAACAATCTTTTTTCGTGTTCAAATAATAAGGATATGTAATGTAACCAGCAACAACAATATGATGTGCATAACATGCCAAATGAGACTATTTGATGTTATACATTTTTTATTGGCCTATTTGATGTGGTATTTAAAGTGATCTGCATGCCAGAGAAGCAGAAAGATCCATCTTCAGATGCACTGTGGGTTGTAAAAGGGTCACTACAATCAGAAGATATATAACATGCAACTGATTAGAAAAGGAAACCCAAGAATGGGTTAGCATATGCAGTCAGATTGAGCCACCCAAGAAACCGAGGAAAACTGGAAGCCTACCTACGCAGGGACAGAAGTCACTGGACAAAGAAATGTAGCAGTCTCCACCTACTTCTAAAGCACTGTTTGAAATCTGAGCTTTTCTATGTCCACATACTCGTTCAATAAAGCTCATGTACACACCACATGTAGCAGTGTTTGAATTATCTCCGATATTATCGAAATATCCCCGATTTATCTCTATTTCTAGCTCAGCGATACCGATAACACTGGTAGCAATACCGATAACACTGATAGTATAAAAATTCTATGTATCGGTGATGTATCACTAAATATCGCTAATGTATTGATATCATCAATATTTTCAATTGCGTAAATTCCAGGCATTGTTTGTATTGCCAATGCATTGATACTGTCGGTGTATCACCAATATTTTTTACTGTGTAAATTCCAGGTGTCACTTGTATCGTCAATGTATCTGCAATATTTCGATAATATCGCGCCAATGTATCGATATCGCCAAAAATCTGTATATTAAAAAATTCCCATTTCATATTTTTATGGGTGCATGGTTGTATACAGCGTTCGATTTGTCGATGATAATATTGATAATTATCACGATATTATCATTATGACAACATGGCAATAACGAGACCATAATCTTTAGTTTCTTTTTCAGTTGCTAACGATTTGCTAGGAAATATCATGTGCTGCCAATATTCTGAGATATTGGATAGATATATGAGATGGATGAGATGGTTGGATTGATTTCTTACAGCAGCACATGCTTTTAGGCCCCCATTAAATAGAGACCTATCATTGCATTCTTTTTGTAATTTTTTTTTAATTATTAAATATACAAATATGTGTATTGTATCATCTCTTGAGGTTTCACTGAAAAATTCCATCGTTTTTTCCATTTTCGGTTATTGGCGATATTATCCGTGATATCAATATTGTTTCTGTATCCCCGGCTAGCAAAACTTGTAGTGATACCAAAACTTTGAACAATGATGTACCATCATGGTACAGTAGGTCCAAAATCCAATCCATCCATCAGACCGGCACCACTATATTGGTACACTAGCCCAATAATCGGGTTGATCAACTGGTCAGATGGACAACACTTCGCAAAAAAAATGTACGGCTCTGAAAAACTTGGATGAAGTTTTCTAACCCATCCACCTGTTTCCAGTAAAGAGGTCCGCATGCTGATTGGGCTAGATTTTATATTTTCTTATATTAATATATTCTTGAAAGGAAGAACTTAGTTCAGTCTCTGGGTCTAACCTCTTCGACTGGCACCACTACAAAAGCAGGTCATCATCGAGAAAGTGATGATATCGCGCGAGACAGGTAAGGGGGTAAAGCTTCCGCCGACCAAGGAGGAAGCATCCCCATCGGAGGATGGAGGGGACCTGGGTAGCTGAGATATGTTTTCTAGAAGGAAGACAGGTGCCTCAGAGAAATGGTAGAAATAATATGCACACACTGTTAGAGTACCCAACCTTGTTTGTAGAAGGCTTCCCGGAAGGGTGGAAACCAGTCAACTTCAAGAGGGTTTTTGTGTGTGCAAGAATAGTAATGGAAGTTGTAATTCCTCATCAAAGAAACTCCAACGAAAGCAGAGGTTTTGCATTTGTCCAAATGAGTTTAGAAGAGGAAGTTGTAAAGGCAGTCCATGAACACAATGGAGAGTTTTTTATTTGGGGGGGGGGGGGGGGGGGTTATATAAACTGAGAGTTCAGAAGGCAAGATGTGGGCCAGAAAGAAAGGACAAAGAGGATATTTCAATAGGAAGGAGGAACAAAGAACAGTTGGTTCAGATAGTTCAGGCCCTTTGATGATATCTACAGAATCAGTCGAAGGTAGATCTTTTAAAGACGAAGTGCTAAACTGAATCAGGACAGGGAATCAAGGCAGCAGGAGAAAAGCAGAAATCAGAGAACAGATGGGTCTGGAGGGTAGCTACATAGGACAGACTGGAATTGAGGATCCATACCAAAGTTCTTGACGACTCTTTGAAGATGTCCGAGCATTGTTTAACAGCTGTCATAAGACCTGGAATAGGGGAGAGGGATCTCGTATAATGGTTAATCCACAACTACAGTGGAATTGAGGAAGGAAATATAACTGTTAAAATGCTTCAGGAGGATGTTATGTTGGTTTCATTGGGATGCCAGGAGCATGCCGAAACGGTTTTTTTCAGTATGCAGGTTGAACAGAGATGGAATAGTCCCTACGATTCAGAAACATTGGTATCAAATATAGTATTATATGCCTCTGGAATTCTAGATTGATGATATCATCAGAGAGATCGAAGCTTTTATTGGATCGGTGGTGGCTATCGACAATCCGACAAACAGAAGCGAGGAACTACGGTATGAGAGGATTTGAATCAGAAAGAAAAAGTTAGGTAGTATCCGATTTCGATTGGGTTAAAGGTCGGATCCGTGAAGGTCACAGTGGCACTGTTACAAGAGAAGGAAGCTTTACAGGGGGTCGAAGATGGAGAGAGCTACCTCCCAGTAATGGCGAATAGGTGAAAGTTCGAAGACGGAACAACATTACGCTACTCCTGCGGACCACCATATTTCGAAGAGCGAGGGTGTCACGAGCTCATTGGTCATCAAAAAGGCGAGGGCAGGATCTCCGTCGAAAAGGGTGACACGTGGCAAAGGAATGGACAAGTTTGAGACGCGTAGAGAGGGTATTTATGAAGGTGGCAAACACGTCGTCGCCCCAACCAATGTGACCAATTGACAAGTGGAAAGTTAGTGGCAGGCTTTAAAGAATCGACGGATTTTTCCAGCTTTATAGCTCGTAATACTCGGGTTCGTGTGGAGAGCCAGTCACGTGAGAACCCGAACCCTTGTTCAACACAGGTGGAAAATTTGTTAATTCATGACACATGTGATAGTGTTAGCCTCTTAAATCCCTTGTCCAACTCATTTCGCCCAAACTGCCCGATAGAAAAACAAAACAACAATCCCTCGACGACTCGACCAAAGCAGAGAAGTCTAAACACCCTTTCCGATCCTGTCCAAAAGGAGTTTGCATGTGATCTAGGTCAGGAGAGGCCCCCAACAATGACAATGACGATGGAGTTTTGCAACATATCGGTCTTAGCTGATGATGCTATGGCGAGTGAAGAAGAGTACAACGTCGTATGCGCTATGAAAAGTTGCGAAGAAAGGTGCAACGCAAGGTCAAAGATCTTGGAGAGTCAACCCCCTGTCAATAGATCTCAAATAACCCCGTTCGTGGAAAAGGAGAAAGTTTTCTCTTCTGGTGAAATCATGGTACATATATTCCATGACCCAAAGGAAGGTGGGACTCCAAGCAATGAGGTAAGGGTGTTTCATCATCAATATGGAAAGGATGAGTTGGGGACATGAGCTTTCGACAACCCTGAAACATCAACCCCTTTAGCTATTGAGCATCAGTGAAACACAGTGGTGGTAGCGGGTAGAAGGATGACACAAGAGGTCCATACAAGGACAAAAATTTTACAGTTGTAGAATATTAGGATTATAATGGCATGAGGTATGAAAAGAATAAAATTAATAACGATGGAGGTTGCACGGTTCGCGGGGGTGACTTTCGGGTACAGACTAGAAGATTACGTAGCCCATTCTAAATTCGTTGAAGAAAGGGGAAGACTAATAATCCCAAATCAAATCCAAAATGGGGTCAGAAATATGATGAGCCTAGAAGAATGTAATTGGAATAAGGAGAACATAAATACGCATAGATCAATTGGGAGACAAATAGGATTATTGTTGAAGTTAGTGTCTTAGAAAACTACTCGTGCCCTTATCCACTAGCCATGTGGATCTGATTGGGCGGATCTCAACCATTGATTGTGGTGACCATGGGTCCTAGATTGGACATGTGATATGCCTTTAGACTGATTTAGTGTTGCTCTCATTCACTGGGTTTGTTGAGGAGTGATTCCTCTGGTAGTCCTTGGGAACTTGATATTGGACATGACGGTCATTGTCATGGGAGAGTCGTAGTTCATGGATCTCAGTACCCTATTAGACCATGACCATCACAGGTGCGTGGGACATACTTGTGGACATCAGTTCATTAGATATACGATCATCTTGTGTGAGGGGATTGACTTGGGTAAGAATGGACAATCTCCACCATCGGGAGCCGACTTGGTGTCAGTTTATGCATTTCTCTTACCCTGCACAAGAGTGTGAGTGTGCCATGAACAAAGGATCCTGGTTCGAACCTTTGGTCCCTCACATTGGTGGATCAAGATCAAGTCAACAATTTGGAGAGGGGAGGGGGGCATTAGCTTGGACTGCGATCATGAGATAAGGACTTGATGATGCATGAAAGATGGTTTGATTCTTAGAGCTGAGGACTTGTAAGGGTCAAAATCTTGATTGGTTGGCTTTGGCTCCCTACGAGGTTCATGCAAGGGTCAATAAAGTGGACGTAACTAGGTACTTCCATCAAGAGTTGTTGATTCTTGCACAGGCCAACAAGGGATTCATTGATTTGTCTAGGAACATGTTTATGGCTTTGATCTGGATTAATTAGGAACTCATCAAATGGTTTTTCCGCTGGGCCCAGCACTCTGATTGTTTTAATTGGATTTTCAAAGGTTTTTAACTGTTGAAGTTTTGTTTTAACTGTTAAAACTGTTTTAATGCACTTCATGATAACCTAATGGCCCAGATTTGATGGTCCACTTTTGATTGGCATTAAATATGATCATTAATGGATATGTCATGACAGTAGAGGGCTTGAATCATGAATACATGCATGTATGAGGCAGATTGATGGGCTTCTTTCAACAGTAGGTTACACTGAAGTCTGTAGGGTGAAGGAGCACCATATTGGGTGCACCCCTGAAACCCTAACCCCTCCTTATTTATATGATTCTATCCCAGAGGAGAGGATGAGCTAGCCTTGGATGTCCCTACCCCATGTGACGTGTGAATGTGAGGGAAAAGAAAAACTATGTGAGAGAATGAAGATCTACTCCATCCTCTTGATTGTCCTCATGTGTGGTCCACTTGTGTGGATGGTATACGTCTTCCTTAGCACCTACTAGATGATTAGATGTTGGGCTATTTCGATTCTCCAGTACTGGGATAGATCAGGGAGAGACTCTTTGGTTTAAGAGATCGACATCGATGGATCAGCATCACAGACATCCTTTTTATGCACATCACGTGCAGGTATGATCTCCATCGTTTATACATATTGTTTAATTATAGAAATTTGATGTTATTACAAATGGGGATTCTTGGGATGGGTCCCATGATCAAATTCTATTGTACTATATTCCGCTACGTTTGTACGTTAGGGACCCAACAATTAGTTAGTTGTAAATGAACATAATGAGTTGGAATGCAAGGGGTTTGGGTTGTGCAAAAAAACGAGGGCAATACAGAGACGTGTAAAAGATACAAAATACAATTGGCAACGATCCAAAAAACTAAGATGAAGGAAGTTGACTAAGGGCAGATAAATTCGATTTGGTGGGGCCAGTAAAAAGAATGGTTAGCAGTGGACGCAATAGGGTTAGTGGGAGGTATCCTTGTAATTTGGAGTAAAGAGGACAATTAGATTGAAAGAGAGCGGGTCTGGTTTCAGAAGGTGTTCTCAACAATTTACAGGTCGAGCAAACTAAAACGTCGTGACGAGTTTTGGGCAGAATTAGATTCATGCTGAAGCAGATGGAATGTTCATGGTGAGTGGGCAGCGACTTTAATGTAGTTGAGAGTTTTCATGAGAAATCAAATGGGGGTCGGATTTCGAGAAATATGAAAAACTTTTCTGATTGAATATTGAAGAATGGGATGATAGGCCTCCCATTGGGAGGTGCTAAATTCACAAAGTCGAATGGACAAGCATTGCCAATGAAGTCTAGCCTAGATAGATTTATGATGCAGGACGACTAACCACTTGCTCTAAAAGCTCGAACTGATAGAGCATGGCAAATCAATCCCTTTATCTCATAGCCCAGGCTCCTGATTCACATAGGCCAGGCCCTTGGCCAAACCCTCCTTCATGGACCCCGACATCACATGGGTTCGCATCACACCAGCCACTCGCCTCACACGGGCCACCCACCCCTAGTGTGCCCATGCATCGCACAGGCCACCCCACTCGAGCCAGGTGTGAAAATGCCCCTACATTAATTTATTATCTCCCTGGATTGGGTGGAGAAATATTCGTTGATTCACCAATGCGGATTGCCTAGACCTTTTTTTCCAATCATTAACCGGTTCTATTGAGGTGGGTGAGGAGGATTGGGGTCCACGACCTTTTAGATTTGAGCTAGCCTGGTTAGAGATCGAAAGTTTTGGGAATAAGAGAGCCGAGTGGTGGTCATCCTTTTCAATTCAAGGGGATGTGGGTTTTTCCCTCTTTCAAAAATTGATGTTGTTGAAAAAGAAAATAAGGGATTGGAAAAAAAGAGCACCTAAAAGGTCAAGAGGAGAAAAAGTCCAAGTTCCTTTAAGAGATTCAAAGGCCAGATTCGAAAGAAGAGGATGACCTATCGAAGAAGGAAATAGCATGCAGGGAGGTGCATAGAGCAAAATACAATGCTAGATTGTGAGAGGAAGATATCAAATGTCGGCAAAGGTTGAGGGCAATTTGGTTGAAAAGAGGGGACAAAAATTAACATGACTTGGGTTGAGCTTCTTTTGAGAATGTAGATATCTCAAGGCCTCATAGTCTGAAAACAAGATAAATTCCTACAGGTAGGGGATAGCGACGCCAATGTCTCAAGGACCACACTATTGCATAGAACTCCTTGCCATAGGTGGAGTATCTCTGCTTCGCCTCATTCAGTTTCTCACTGAAATAGGCTACTGGATGACCTTCTTGACTCAATACTCCGCCTATACCAACACCTGACGCATCACACGCTACTTCGAAGACTTTAGAAAAGTCCATAAGGGGCATGACAAGAGCTTCTATCATTTTCCCTTTATTTCTATAAAAGCCTTTGCCACAGTTTTAGACTACACGAATTCTCCCTTTTTCATGCACTCAGTTATGGGAGCCATGATCGTGCTAAACCCTTTGATGAATTGACGATAAAAAGTTACTAAGCCATGAAAGCTTTGCACATCATGAATATTCTTTGGTTCAGGCCAATCAACAATTGCTTTAACTTTTTCTGGGTTTGCACGCATACCATCAAACGACACAATAAACCTAAAGAACATGACTCGATCCGACATAAAGGAACATTTCTTAAGGTTAGCATATAACTTCTCCATCCTAAGAACGCTACAGACCCACTTCAGATGCTCAAGGTGCAGTTCTTTAGTGGTGCTATAGATCAAAATATCATCGAAATATACCATTAAGAACTTGCTCATGAAAGATCTCAAAACTTGTGTCATCAGCTCGCATAAACGTACTGGGTGCATTAGTCAAGCCAAAAGGCATGACCAACCACTCATATAGCTCATCCTTCGTCTTGAAAGCCGTCTTCCATTCATCACCTGGGCGTATGCAAATCTGGCGATAGCCACTTTTGAGATCTATTTTGGAAAAGACGGTGGATCTGGCCATCATGTCGAGCATATCATCAAGTCTAGGTATCAGGAACCTATACTTGACCGTGATCTTGTTTATGGCTCGACTGTCCACATACATCTGCCACATACCATCTTTTTTAGGCGTCAACAATGCAGGTACGACACATCGGACTCATGCTTTCCTGGATGAAACCCTTTCGCAGGAGCTCATCCACCTACCTCTTCAACTCTGCATGCTCTACAGGGTTCATCTTATAGTGAGGAAGGTTCGGTAAAGTCGACCCCGGGACGAGATCAATGGCATGTTGAATGTCCTGCATTGGTTTCAACTCATTTGGTAAATCCTCAGGGAATACATCTCTATACTCCTAAAAAACTGGGGTCACCTCAAGGGGTAACTCTACAGGAACCTCTGGTGTAACTTCTCTCGCCACAAGGTCGTACACCGTTGAATCCTCCTCAGTCTCCTTTTCAAATTCTTTTGCATTAATTATATGCAGAGACTTTGGCCTGGATTTACTCACCTCCTTAGGTTCACTCGCCCTCTCATTCTTCGACCCTATCTGAGGTGCTCTTAGGTGGCAACGGGTTAATCTTGATCATTTTGCCCTCATGCGTGAAAGTATACACATTTGAGCGATCCAAAGATCGTAACATCCTTATCAAACAACCACAACCTACCTAGAATGATGTGACTTACGTCCATAGATAAGACATCGCACCACAGAGATTCTTTATACAACCCGAACTTAATGGGAACCAAACACTGATGGGTGACATGAAGCGAGGTTTTGTCAACCCATGAAACTTTATACGAGTCAGGGTGAGGGGTGGCCTTCAACTTCAAGCGATCCAAAGTGTTAGTGGAAATCACATTCTGACAGCTTCCACTATCCACTATCACTTTGCGGTTTTTGTCTCCACACTTGGCGTAGGTATAGAAAATTGTGTTTCAACGCCAATCAACATTACCCTGATTTTGAGCTAGGGCACATCTGACAACTGTAAGTGCCACTTCATCAGTCGCCTCATCTTCATCACTAATTCCTCCTACGGGGTGATACTCTTCCACTTCATAATCACCCTGATCATTTGTAACCTCATTGGACTCGCCTATAACTAAGGCTTTTCCACGGTTCTTCATTGGACATTGGTTGGAAAAATGACCGATATTCCCACACTCATAACATCGCACTTGACTTCCCCCACTAGGACCAGCACCAAGGACACATTTGCCCTTATCATCCCTAGGCTTAGGCGGAACATTCGCCTGCATCCTGGGCTGACTACCAACGTTAGATTTGTCTCCCTGGAAACCAGTGTTAACATTAGAGTCTTGGGACTCAAAGCGTCACGTAACAAGAGACCTCAGGTATTACTCTAACTCCTGTACAACTTGGTATGCTTCGTCCAAGTCAGTAATTGGGCGAGTCAAAAGCTCGCGTTGAAGATCCGAGCGAAGAACCATTTTGATGTAGCAATGTAGGTTGCAGGTCTCACGCCCCACCACAACCTACCCCATGGCCTTTAACTCCATGACCTCTACCACGCATGGGGGCATGTTCCTCAACGCCCCCTCCCACTTGGGATTGTTCATCGCCCCCATTGTCGGGGTTCTCCCTCTAAGATGCTTGTAAACGCTATAGTCTGCTCATGGTAGTGGTGACTTGGGTGCCTAATTGAGCGAATGCATTCTTACTTTGCCGCTTCCATAGCGGTTATCCATTGGATCAATAGAGCGATTTGCTCGGATAACTGTTCGTTGCTCATGATGGAGGCGTAATCTGAAAACTTTTTCCGGTTCTAGTGGGCATACATGAGAAGACTTGTCCTAAGTTTTCCTAGACTCAACTCTACGGATCGGATGACTTACAATATGAATGATATGAATCTAATCCTATGATGATGCATGAAACTTGAAAAAAAAAAAAAAAAATCAGATTTAACGACAACTAGGATATGAATATGAAAATTCAGATTTGGATCTAAAAGATTCAAAGCTGTAAAATTCATATCTAAATCTAGATGGATGCACTAATGTGAAAATTAAAAGCTACCATTGTAAATCCAAGATGAATCTGAAAATTTCAGATTTAAGTCTCTAACAGACGCAAATATGGAAAATCAGGATTATGCACTAAAAATCTGAAAATTCAGATTTAGATCGCACGAAGATTGCAAATTTGAAAATTCAGACTTGTAGTCTACGTTAGACACAAATCAGATACCACGATCTACAATAAACCATGCAAGGATCCAATGCTCTGATACCAAATTTGACGCAGGACAGCCTATTCTAAGCATGTATGCACATGAAATATGTAGAAATAGCGGAATAATCTAATCAAATAAGTTTAACACTAAACTAACATCATCATAATCCAAAAAAAAGAGGGAACATGCAATAGAAGGGGCCATCATCACAAACACGCTGTACAAGGTTCAATTTCATGCGTGGATTGGATCCCACGAGGAATAGAATCCTCGAACTTGCATGGTTATGTCCAATCAATCAATGGGATTCTCTAGTCCAGGAAATCAGGTGATTTATGGGTTAGGAAATCACAAAAATCTGAGAAAATGGTGTTTGATTTGAATTCTCAGGTTCTATGATGATAGAGAGGGTGAGAGAAGAAGAAAGATGAGAATTTGAGAGGAAGAGATCCACAAGAAAGAGGAGAAGGAGCCACCAAAGAGGTTTCTTTTCTTTTCATAAACAATGCATAATAATGAGAAAGGTTTAATGCAACACCCTTATAAAATTCGGAATTAAGCATAATTACCAAAATACCCCTACTACAAAAATTTCAAAAAAGACAATTCGCGCACGAAAACGTGCGCACACTGACTCAAACTCAATAAGTAAAAGCATAAAAAACTCAATCTAAATGCTCGATGGACTCCATGCTGTGTGATGAAGGTGGACCGGATAACAACAGTCCATCACCATCATCGCATCCCGGTCCATCTCTCCTCCAAGCACTTACCGGCATGACACATGTGTAAGGTCTTCACATGATCTAGGACTCGATCGATCGAGCCCATGTCAAGCCATAGGGACAGGCATTGCTCTCCTCTTGCGTTGGTACACTCAAAAGGGCCCAATGTCCTCATCACTTCTTCAGCTTTTCGAGTTTCGATGGGTGTTTCTGAGTTCAATAGATAAATTTCTTTTGTCATGGCATGGTGGAGGTATAGGGAACTCGGGGATACAGATTTGGAGATTGGGCTTGTTAGGGGTTTATGGCTTTATGTAGGAAAGAAATTAGCTGCATCAAAATAAAAAGGAAGGCATATTCCAGAGGGCATACTCAAGTAGGAGTGGGTGAAGCTCAAATTTCAGTTTCGTCTATAGACCGTTTTGCAGTCGTCTGTCGCTTGAGCTGTATATTGTATTTTGTAATATAGTCTGCGCCCATTTTAATGAAAAAAAACAAACGAACAAAAACTTAGTTCATCCAAAAAGCACACCGGCTACAAATCTCATATACAGCATTGGAAAACAAACAATCATGACACGTATTCAATTAGCTGAAACGCACGACAACACCCGAACCGCAACACCCGCACACCACCCACCGATCAATTGGGGTCCAGATGCTTATATGGATGGAGGTATAATACCTCACACACCAACCAACCACACACACACACACACACACACACACTTTATACACTTGTGGGGTCCAGATGCTTAGTATGGGATGGGAAAGGTATAAATAACCTTACTTGGGACCAGACGAAACAGAGACAGCTGAGTCAAGAAACGCATATCCCAAAGGTCCAACTTTTGTTTTTTCCACCCGAGAACCATGTCCCGAAAGATCCAGTCTTATAGGTTCCTTGTACCTTTCAGGTCAATTGCCTGCCAATATGAACACAGTGAGAAGGCTGCTGCGTCGACGTAATTAAATTGCCAGAGAGAAGAAAAAGAAAATCATAACTGTAACAGCAGAATTTCATGAGAAGCAATCAACCTTATTAGTATTAAATGTGCTCATTAGAGACATGCTGCTATTTCATAGAAGAAGAATTATGGGATCCCAAATCCTGATGCATTAGGATGTCAATTGCGCAATGATCTGCTCCATCCACACAAGTGAGGCAAATTAGTCAGTGAACCAGATATTGAGCTGATGGTCCCCACCCCACTGTGGATGGGAGATGCCCAATATCTTAGCCATCCACTCTTCGCCCTTTCTCCAGACTGTCGCTTTATTTATTTTCTTAAGAATCTATCTTTCAGCTGCAGATCCAGGGGTTGGAATGTTCCAATCATGCAAGAATTTCAGGTATCACCCTTCCACAGTGGGGCCCATCAGATCAACAGTCTGGATCATGAACCATCAGAACCACTCAAACAGACTGGCCACATCATGACCCCATTAGCATCCTGATGAATCAGGACTACACAATGCCACTTGATAGACTATACATGGCCTTTCGAAGTATATTTTCAGCAATAATAGCATCCTCTCAAAGGGCGACATGTAAATAACAGAAGGGAAGAAGATGACAAGAAATACTGAAGCAACAAATGTATTATATTAGGATCCAAGCATTGGATCCTAGCAATCTTCATATTCAGTTGGTAGGTAACCTATTTAATCATATTGCTGCCATCCCCAATCAGCCAAACCATTCTAAAGCTCTGATTCTGCGCTCAAATTAGTGTGGACCAACCACAAAGATAAAATCAAGGGTCTTAATGTTGCTCCACAAGCATATTAAACACTACTTGTCCAGTGTTAGATTCTCTGTGGTACAGAGACATACAGAGCTGCACCAACTATCGTGGGATTAAACTTATGAGCCATACTATAAAACTTTGGAAGAGTGATTAAGTAAAGACTAAGGCATAAGAGGAATGTATCCAAAAATCAGTTTGATTTCATGCCGAAGTATTCAACAATGGTGACGGTTCGTTACCATTACAATATGAGCTGTAATGGCCATTACGGCCTTTCTTTTTTCTATTTCTTAAAAAAAGAAAAACTATATCAACCCCATAATGGACTATTACGGCCATTTTTCCTGCAACGGCCCCGTAACACATAAAGTTCCCACCATGACCATTGCTAGCCATTTCTTGATTCCTTGTTCATGCCTAGGAGGTCTACTACTAATATTTTCCTACTTAGACAATTGATAGAGAAATATAGGGAGAGGAGGAAGGATCTCCATATGGTCTTTATACACTTAAAGAAAGCATACAATGGGGTCCTTAGAGAGTTGATCTGAGTTTCAAGATAATATATTGACATGATTAAGGATATGTATGAGGGAATGGTAACAAATATGATCACTAGTGGAGAAACAAGTGAGTTCCCAATTACTATAGTCATGCACCAGGGGTCGGTATTGAGCCCGTACCTTTTCGCATTGGCTATGGACGAGTTATAAGGCATTTATAGGAAGAGATCCCATGGTCTATGTTGTTTGCAGATGACATAGTTTTGATTGAGAAGACGAAGGAGGACATGGACACAAAGCTAGATTTATGGTGAGGTGCTTTAAAATCTAAAGGATTTAAAATTAGTCGGACTAAAAAGAGCATATGGAGTGCAAATTTAGTAATAATAGGAGTGAAAACGAGGAATGAAATAAGGATGTTAAGATGGATGAGCAGCAAAACGAGGAAGGATAGAATTAGAAATGAATGCAGTCAAGGAAACTTAGGAGTAAACACCAATACATAATTAGATGAGGGAAAGTAGATTGAGATAATTTGGTCATGTGCAACAGAGACCAAGAACCATGCCAATTAGGAGTGAGTTGATACAAGTTGAAGGCTCTAAAAGGCAAGGGAAAGGCCCAAAAGGACATGGATGGAGATAGTAAAAAAAGACTTTCTGGCATATGGTCTAACTAAAGGTAACTGGAATGGCAGAACAAGATTCATGTAGCCAACCCAAATTAATTGGGATGAGGCTTACATGATGATGATGATGAGGGAAAGGCCCAGAAGGACATGGATGGAGATAGTAAAAACAGACTTCATGGCATATGGTCTAACTGAAGGTAACTGGAATGGCAGAACAAGATTCATGTAGCCAACCCAAATTAATTGGGATAAGGCTTGCACGGTGGTGGTGGTGGTGGTGTAACCTAAAAAATTCATGTAGCAATTTTTTAGGGAGTTCTAGCCTTCTCAAACATGCATAATATTGCTACAATTTTATTTTATTTTATTTTAGTTTCAGTATAGGGGTTTAAGAAATCAAAGTTCGAGGCTTAGTGCCAAAGGACATCAGACCCATTAGTTTGATTGAAACTCATAAAAAAATCTTAGCAAACATCCTCTCCTCGTGGTGCCAAGGAATGTCAACTCCAAATCACAAGGGAAGACAAATCTTGGATGGAGCCTTGATAACTCATGAGTGCATCAACTCGAGATACAGATCAGGTAGAAAGGGAATTACCTACAAGCCAGACATATAGAAGGCCTATGCTCATGTCGATTGGAAATTTCTTGTCTATACATAGGATCAACGAGCTGGGCCTGGAGTTGGCTTCAGCCTGAATTTTGAACTGTTCGGACCAGGCTTGGCAGGCTGGGCCTATTAAAATTTTTGCTTTTGCCCGGCCCGAGCCCAGCCCATTGACAGCCCTATCAATATATTGGGAAGGTTGGATTGTTGTGTTGTTTGAGGAAACTAAATCCACGTGTGTGTGTGTGTGTGTGTGTGTGTGAGTTTGGCTAGGTTTTCTATTCTTCTGAATGGATCGCCTAAGGGTCTCCTTTGACGCTCCAGAGGTCTATGGTGGGGTGATCTGTTGTCTCCGTTTGTTCTCATGGTAGTCACCAGTGTTTGCATTATCTCTAATATTATCGAAATATCACCGATATTATCTCTATTTCTAGCTTAGCGACACTGATAACACTGGTAGCGATACCGATAACACTGATAGTATAAAAAATTCTTGATATCGGTGATGTATCACTAAATATTGCCAATGTATCAATATCGTCAATATTTTCAATTGTGTAAATTCCAGGCGTCGTTTTTATTGTCAATACATTGATCCCATCGATGTATCGCCAATATTTTTTACTGTGTAAATCCCAAGTGTCGCTTGTGTCGTCAATGTATCTGCAATATTTCGATAATATCGCCAATGTATTGATATGCCAAAAATCTATATATTTAAAAAATTCTCATTTCATATTTTTTTATGGGTGCATGGTTGTATACAGCGTTCAATTTATTGGCGATAACGTTGATAATATCACGATATTATCATTATCGCAACATGACAATAACAAGACCACAATCTTTAGTTTCTTTTTCAGTTGTTAATGATTTGTTTGGAAATTTCATGTGCTACCAATATTCTGAAATATCAATGGATATTTGGATGGAAGTTCAGATTTTGGATGGATGAGATGATTGGACTAACTTCTTACGGCAACACATGCTTTTAGGCCCCCATTAAATAGAAACCTATTATGTATGCATTCTTTATGCAATTTTTTTTATTCCTAAATATGCAAATATGTGTATTTTATCAACTCCTGAGGTCTCAATGAAAATTCCACTGTTTTTCCCGTTTTCCCCGCATTTCCGGTTGTCAGCGATATTATCGGCGATATCGATATTGTTTCTGTATCCCCGGCTAGCTAAACTTGTAGCGATACCGAAACTTCGAACACTGGTAGTCACGAAGTCCCTCAGTCAAATGTTAGAGAAAGTTCTGGGATTTGTGTGGAAAATACTAGCTTCCAGATAGCCACCTCCAGTTTGCTGATTCAGGTGAATATGCTAGCTTCCAGATAGCCATCTCCAGTTTGCTGATGACAATCTATTATTTGTGATGCGGAGGCTCAAGTGGATAACTTAAGGAAAGTCATTCACTACTTTGAGGTGGTCCAAAGCCTAATAAATCACCATACAAAAGAGCAAGATTTTGGGTGAACATGACTATAGATGGGCCTGCCAGTTTGATGGGAGTATTTAGGACTATGCAATTGCAAGTCCATTGCACATTTGTAGTTTATTGTGAGTTGCAACTATGCAAAATCCATTATACACTATATTCAGTCGCAGTATTCTTTGCAAGACCTGGTTTGCTTGTACAAATCTTCCCTGTTGAAGATGAGCAAAAGAGGAGTTGGAAATATAGGGAAGTAGAAGATTTATTACTAGAAATGGCAATTCTGCAGTATGGGAATCACGTAGAAATGCAAGTCTTACACGTAGAATTGAAGTGTCAGACGAGGGTACTGCACCACTACTGAAGTGTTAGGGTAACTTAGTTTTTGTGTATTATTCGGATTTTTTAATATGTCAAAAAGGTTAAGAGAATGATGACTAGCCATCATCCTCAACAGCCTCCAGGAGCTCAGATTCACTTCATGCCCATGATTTAATTCAACCAAAGAAACATGTTAACATAGATAAAGATGCCATAAAATGGTTTATAGAGTTGTACTGGCTAGTAAACCAATCTTGCTTTCTTTCTTTCTTTCTTTTTTCTTTTTTTTCCTCATTTACAAGCAAAGAAAAAGAAATATTGCCCACCAAAAGATTTAAGATGAAGTGCATTGTGTTTGCTTATTTAATACCCACAAAAGAACATGTACCTCAAAATAGAGTGCATTATCTGTCAAAGTAAGTTTTCCAGGCCAGGCGATGTTATTATCCCATTTTAGAACAGGTCGCTTCCTACTAGAACCTATGCATAAAATTTGCTCATTGGAAAGCCGGGCACTTTCTCGAATCTGATATGACTTCCTTCCTTCATGTAACCTACAGTAGAAAACCGAGCGTGCCAATGAAAATTGTAAAATAACAGGAGCTAATACATTGTTGAAAGAGTGCAATTAATGTACAAGAAATAGTTAAAAGCATATATTCCATATCAATTTCAAAATACTCCAAATGAGAACAATAAAACGTCTAATCAACTGACAAGGCAGTCCTTAAACATCAAAGGTTGGTCATCATTTATTAGGTGAAAAGAAAATGATCATGGTTGCAATATGACTTTAGAAGCCCAATAGCGATAGTCCAGATATGAAGCATTCTACATATGAGATTAATTCAATAGAATTACAAAGGAAAAAATGTCATGTGGGTGTTACTAACTTCCGACAGCATGCAAGTGCTGTCTGCTTAAAATAGCTATAGGAAATTGATATTGATTTGGACAGTAAAAGAGGAAAATCTAATCCCGCTAATCTAGTTTCCATAAAATATGCATGCCTGATGCCAAGTAGATGTTTCCATCAAAAATGCCAAATGACCTGTGAAATGAATGACATCCAAGCGGGCCCTTAGATGAAGCAGTTGTAAATTTGGATATTGGGGGAGATAAAATTGCACCCAAAAATTTGAAGGGAGAAAACATCATAAGCCAAAGTGATACAGGGCCATCAATCATCCAATGGGAGATCACCAGTGGTCCCATTGCTGGTCAGTTGAAGATAGGGCATCATACTGAAGATCCAGCAGAGATCATCCATTGCAGATATGAACCACATCAAGGGTCCAAATTGACCTGATTGATGAATCTGTATGAAGATTAAGAGGCAGATGGCTGATCTGGACCAATACAGAGGTGTGATTGAACCATGGACCCAAATATCCAATTGGATAGCCAATCGAATAGTCTGATTGACCAGTGGGATTAACTAGTCCAACTGAATGCCTCTTTCTCACTTGATGAACAGTTGCATAGGAATTTTTTAAGACTTCACACAAACCATATGGATTACATACTCAACATCCACATGGCTTGTATAAAATCCACAAACCTTTGGTGTATGAAGAGATTTGTTAAGATCTAGATTGCTACTTTAAGTTTCCATGAGTTTCTTTTTATTGCAGGATAGAGAGAATTGATGTAAGTTAAGCATTTGAGTCAATAAGATTTTAGCATAGGGCTTTTCTTATTCATTATAGGAGACTTTACAAACTTGTATATGGCTACATATTGATACACAGAGCAATAAGGAGAAAATATGATGATCTTTTTTTTCTTTTTTTTTTTGAGAAATGAGAAAATTTTATTAAAGGGCGAAAACAACAAAACTACAAGAACAAAGAAAACAAAAAGAACAAAACAAAGGACAGAGCCCCAAGAAAATAGAAAAACACCCTAAAAGACTATAGAGAGGAGACCCCCAGCTGCTGCTCAAAACATCCTAAAATCAAGGAGCCCAGTCTCTGAACAGCATCGAAATCCTGGAGAAAATAGCAGCAGAGGAAGACTGATTCCTAAAGCAACGATTATTTCTTTCCACCCAAACAACCCACAAGACAACAAAAAGAATAATACGCCATTTGCTTCTCGCTAGAGAACCCCCCCCCAAGTCCACGTGCCAGCAACAAAACAGATCATCAAGGGACTTCGGCATGAACCAAGAGACTCCCACAAACCGAAGCACACTCCACCAAAGATCCGCAACATACTTGCAATGAATGAAGATATGATCGACCGATTCCTCGTATTGGAGACAAAGAAGACATGCATTCGGCAGGACAAGACCTCTTTTCTTCAGATTGACGACTGTGACTCTGTAAGAATCTGATTCCTGATTGCTAACCAACGGAAGGCCGCCACCTTCAGAGGAAGGCCATAAGACCATTAGCCCTAATGTGACAGCAGGAAAAAGGGTTCAGCTCCTAAATGAAGTTGGCTGTAGAAAGATTTGACCGAGAACTCTCCAATTCTAAATCGAAATTTGGCTGGAATTCCTGCAATCGAGAGAGGAGTAAGAAATCCTGGAATTCACCCTTCAACATTTCTCCTTAGAGGAGGAACCCAGACTCCTCCAAAGTCATTTTGAAAAAGAAAATGAAAAAAAAAAATCAGATGACGGCAATGTTATGAAGGGCTAAAGCAAAAGGGAGAGGATAATCCTCAGCCAACATCAAGTTCCCTGCCCAAACGTCCAACCAGAATCTGATTTTAGAGTCGTTGCCTAGGGAAAAGGAAATTCTTTTGCACACAAGAGGGGATAACTTTACGATCCCCCTCATAGAAAAGAGCATTGATAAGAGACCGATTCATTAGTCCACCATCCTGAGGTGGACGTTCCATATTTGGCTGGTATGATTCTTCTCCAAAGGCTTTCACGCTCTGTCTCGAAATGCCAAATCCACATTCCTAGGAGAGCTTTATTCATTAGGTGAAGATCTTTAATGTCCACTCCTCCTTCACTATTGGGAGCACAGACCTCCTCCACAGCAACAAAGGGAATTTCAAAGAAACAGAATTTCCTTGCCATAAAAAGTACCTCCGCATTTTGTCAATCTTAAAGATGACAAATTTGCAACAAAGGAATAAGGACAAGAAATAGATATGCATGCTGGATAAGGAAGCTTTTATCAGGTTAAGTCTTCCCCCTAGAGAAAGGGAATTAAGCTTCCAAGAGGAGAGTTTTCTTCCCATCCTTTCTAAGAAGGTATCCCACAGAGAAATCGGAGGCTTACCAAAGCAGAGCGGAAGACCCAAGTACAGAGTGGGAAGGGACCCAACCTTACAACCAAAGGAATCAGATATGGAATTACACGGCCTCAGTAGAAATATTGATGCCAAACACCTCCAATTAGTCGTCTGCATCACAGAAGAGAAGCGTACCGTAAACAAACTGTAAATGGTTGATGCAGGAGGGAAAATTAGGAATTGAAAAGCCTCTAAACAATCCCAAATCTTGTCCCCTAGATAACATTCCACTGAGGGCTTCAGAGGCCAAGACAAAAAGAAAAGGAGACAAAGGATCTCCTTTCTGAAGACCTCTAGTAGCTCTAAAGAAATCAAAAGGAGACCCATTGATGAGAACTGAATACTTAGGAGAAGAAATATAGATGCGGATCCAGTGTCTCCATTTGTTTCCAAATCCCATTCTACCCAAAATATTGTCAAGAAAGGACCAATCAACCAGGTCATAAGCCTTTTGAATGCCCAGTTTGCAAATAAAACATTTTCTCTTCGCCCTAACATGAGTCAAGGCATTCATTGGCTATCAAGGCACAATCTAGAATCTGGCGACCTTCGACAAAGGCAAAATGGAACGGCAAGACGAGCCTAGAAATGACCACTCAAAGCCTCTGGGCCAGAATTTTGAAAAGGATTTTATAAGGGCTGCCCAGGAGACTAATTGGCCGAAAATCATTAAGGTTCTGGGCACCTTCCAATTTCGGAATAAAAGCAATAAAAGTATTGCTCATCTCTTTAAAGAGTTTGTTATCTTAAAAAATACTCCCTAACAAAAGCAAACAGATCATGGCTAACCGTTTCCTAGAAGGATTGGAAACACACCAAGGGAAAATCATCAGTTCCTGGGGCCTTACCTCTCCGAGGCCCATCACAGCATTCTTGACCTCCTTAATATCCACAGACCTCTCCAGGTAGGGTGGCTTCCACCTCTGGTAAGGAACAAAAGGGAACTAGGGAAGCCCATCCAATCTGGGGTGATCAACAAGCTCGACAGAAAGTAAATCCGAGTAATAGTTAACTATAGAGTTACAAATCGTGACTTTATCAGTAGTGGCTACATTATCTATGTCAATAGAGGATATCGCATTATTCGAACCCGAGCATTAGCATATTTGTAGAAGAATTTGGTATTGCAATCTCCCTCTTTCAGCCATAGAGCCCTGGACCGTTGTCTCTATCTTATTTCCTCCTTTAACCTGCAATTGTACTCAAGAGAAAGCTGTAATCTTAGCTCCAATTCCTCCTCTGAGAGAAGTTGGGCCTCTTCCTTAACATCAAGAGCTTGAATATCTGCAAGTACGGCTATCATCTTAGCTTCCCTCCTGCCAAAGATATGTTAGTGCCAAGCTTTAAGTTTCATATTTAGAAATTGCAATTTTTTAAAGAGGATAAAGCCAGGTTTCCCTACAACAACACAAGAGTTCCACTCTTAGAAGCCCTCGATTTCCATCCAAGCAAGTTCAAATCTGAATGGTTTGGGGCCCCAGTTCAATTCTTTTGTTTCCAAGAGGATGGGGCAGTGATTGGAATTGGTTTTAGGTACACTTGTTTGTCTAGCAAAAGAGAAATGATTAATCGAACCATGAGATAAAAGGAACCTATCAAGAAGGGACATAGTAGGAGGATTCCCTTCGTTAGACCATGTAAATTTAACTCCCCCCATAGGGAGATCCATCATCCCATGACTGGCCATCCAATCCGAAAACTGCCTCATGGAAGCAAGTGATAGACGAGCTGTTGGAATGCTCGTAAGAGAAGCGAATAACATTAAAATCCCCTCCAACAGCCCACGAAAGGTTCCATTTACTGACAATAGAGGATAATTCAAGCCAAAAGGAAGGGCGAGACGCTGGAGAATTAGGGCCATAAATCCTTGAGAAAATCCAACGAAAGTCCGAGGTAGTTTCTTTAAACACTACGTTAACAAAAAACAAACCAATCCAGCTATCTTTAACCGATCTTGAGGCAGTGTCCCACATGAGAAGGATACCTCCCGCAGAGCCAACAGCATTCAGAGCCAGCCAATCTTTACCTCTCCAACACCAAATAGAGTTAACTAATCTAATGTCCATGACTTGAAGCTTTGTTTCCTGCAAAACAATGATCTTAGCTTTTGATCTATTACAAACATCCTTCACCTAGGATCATTTTCGGGGACGTCCCAACCCTCTAACGTTCCAAGATAGGACCTTCATTAGGGGAACTATTGCAACCCCCCTTCCTTTTCTGTTCTCCCTTGGAATGGCTTTCAAAAGACCATTATGCGGTACTCCCAGATTCAAGACTTCCCGATTAGGCTGAGGAGGGGCAGGGGATCAACCAAAGGGATACCCTCGACCGTAATTCTTAGGCCTCTTTCTGCTATCAGCTTAAAAAGAGCAATGTAGTTGTTGTCGGAGTTTCCAAAGGTGACTCCCATGAGTCTACCTACATGACACATTACATCTCTAACCCAACTCTTCCTTTTGATGGCTTCAACCAGTTTCTCCAAGACATCATCCGGAATTGACAGTGCTGAGGGATCCTTATGCGAGGAACTTGAAGGCTCGCCAACAAAATCTAGCACAATTGGCTGAATATCCAAGACTTTCTAAGGCCCCTCCCCAAAGAGAGTAGGGTCTCCCTCTTTTTGTAAAACACAATCTTTAGGGAACGAAATCAAAGAAAGGGTCTAACTGAACCAGAGGGGAAATGGGAATTAAGAGGAGAAGCATCCAGGCTTAAAGAGGAACCAATAACTGGAGGAGGAGGGGTGAGGAAAGGTTCAGGTAGATCAGCAATATGCGCATGGGGCTAGCAAGTACTCGACCAAGGGGACTCACGATCGTCAAGGTGCTGATGAACTAGTGAAGAGATCGGAGGTGGGGGCTGAATAGGGGCAGGGCGATCTCTCTAGACTTCTGAATGGAGGGAAGAATGCAACTCTTATCCTCTCTGGTGACGAGCCCCGGTCCCAATCTCCCATGGGGTCTTGTCACGCCCCGAAATTGGGTACCCGATTTGGCTAAACCCGACTCCGAATTCTAGGTCATGATTTAATTTTCAAACATTAACAGCCAACATTCACCAAATACAATGTTTAATTTTAACAAACTTAACTCACTTTCGCGTTTTCATTATATTTTGTTTTTTTATACAAATAAAAAGATAACTAAATTGACGGCTAGATCTTTACTTCTCTTCGCCCTTGACTAAACTCCAATGCCCTGAAACACTATTAATACGAGTGTGAGCATAACAACTTGTGGGATTATATCCAACCCAAATCTAAAATTTCTAGATTATAAAATACGTAATCAATAGAAATATTTTGATTACAATTCTAAATACGAATTAAAATGTTAAATTGCAAGATGACATCGATGAAATGCTGGAATTATAAAGTTGTTGCAAATACTTTCCACAAATTCTCATCAACAATAAAGTAAATAACACAATTTCTTACAACACCGTACCCAAGTGGATGACCACGTGGCATTAACGCCCACGCACCAGTACCTCATAGTGAGGGACCCATTTATACATTAGCTGGTCAAACTACTGCTCCAGTTGTACCTCTGTATGTCTGCGCACACAAATGTACTCATACACCATACACAAAGGAGACTCCAAAGGATCCAATGGGTTCTACAGTCTTTCACCCAAGGGACACGATCGCCCTACTTCCTGGCTTTAGGGTCTTCCACCCAAGAGACAAAATCGCCCTACTTCCTGGCTTTAGGGTCTCTCACCCAAGAGACAAAATCGCCCTACTTGCTTATACCTTTTAGGGACATCCCCAGGGCAGCGCACCCGCATTCTAATCTCCATTCTTAATTAAAATAAATATGCATATGATATGAATGAACAACATTAATTCAAATCGAAATTATTAAATACACAACTTACTGTAAGTTAGTTACAACTACATAGTATTACATCACATTCTTCGCTATTCTTAAATTATGCATACTAGTCGTTGCAAGGTTCAATAATTATTAAATAAGCAATTATTCTAATTAAATAATTAAAATTTCAATCTCTAAAAGTTATCACACCATTTTTTCCTTAAGATTCACCCAAATGTACAATAGTGTATAAGAAAGTTGGATTACGGCATGAATATCTTAAAAAAAAAAAAAAAAAAGACCCTCAAATCTTAGCCGTTAGGGTAATTTCATAATTTATTTTTAAATTAATAAATTCATAATTAATTTTTAATACAACTTTCCAATTATTTTTTCAAAATTACAATTTTAATTTTATTCAAATTTGAATTAAGAATTTGTCATAAAATTGTGAATCAGCAAAGTGTAGGATCTCCTAAACATAAACCATGTTAAATCCCGAATTCAATTAAATTAATTCATGATTTATATTTAATAATTTAATTAATTTAGTAATATATGGATAAAATATGGCTATTTTACAATAGCTTTTTGCTTCCTTCTAATAAATTAAAGGAAACATCAATTCTAAATAGATTAATTAGATTATATTTTACTACTACTATTATTATTATTTTTAGACCTTAAGAGTTGAATTAAAAGAGATATTAATATATCATAATTCAATATTTTATTTTATTAAACTTCAATCTATTAAGGTTACATAGATTGCAAATCTACAATAATTACAAATTTTCTCGGATTTAAAATATCATTTACTAAAATTTAAATTAATTATCATTTTCTTTGTTTATTTATAATTAAATTTATCTAATCAAAATTAATTCTATAAATCCTATAATTTATAAACTAATTAAATCACTATTGAACAAACCAAGTTAAACAATGCTAAATTAAATCTAATTTAAATTAGTTAATTATACATCAATACTTCCAAACTAAAATGTACCGCTTTACATTTAATTTTAATAAGTTATTTTAAATTATTAAATCTGGACTTTAGTTATTATTAAAATTTACCCAATATTATAAATATAATTATTTTAATTAGTATGAATTATTTTGATATATTATTCTAATTAGTCTTAAATAAAAACTTCAGAAATTAAAACTTAAGTCAACTTAAAAATTTACGTCAGAGGAATTAATATAAAATATAACTTGGATTTAGAATAATTTCGAATTTAATTCTTACATAATTCAAATAATTTAAAATTATCTTGTATTAAATTCAATAATTTAGAATTCTAATTTAGATTTTACTTTAATCCAATAAATTCTTTTTTCACTAAATATTCCAAAAAAAATCAACTATAAATAATAATTTCTTTCAATTTTTAATTAAAATAAATTTACAATGATAATAAAAATTCAAATAATATAATTCTAAAAATTTCAGATTAGGGATGAATCACCCACTTGACAAAAGCTTCAGGAATTTTTCTTTCTTTTCTTCTACTCCTTTTTTTTTTACTTTTTTTCTTCTCTCACACTTTCCTTCTCGGTTCACTACTCTATTTATAACAAAGGCCCCGCTATTTTTAATTCACACATGCGAAAAAATATTAAAATGCACTCCTTATGTGACTCCTCTCATAAACTAAACACGTGCGTAAAAATATCAAAACGCATTCCTTAATAAATTTCTTAAACGATCTCTCTATTGGACCTATTTATGTACGAGTGAGGTTTGGTGTTTGGTTGAATGTACACCGTCCATCAGGTGCATTATGAGACGATTTAGCTAATGCATGGTTTGGATTAATTTGTGACTTGGTCAAGAGGATTGTTTTGAAATGAATGACTTAAAATTCCCCCACTCTTTCTCAAAAGAAGAAAGAAAAAAATAAACAAAACAATAGTTAAGTGCTGGACTTTAATTCAGACATTGGTGTATTCAATACTTTCTTGAAAGAAAGTAATGTTGTTAATTATGTTATTACAAGCATTGTGCTTGAAGCCATGATACACGTGTAATGCATTATGATTTGTATGTATAAAATGACGATGAACGGATGGCTTGATGGTCCACATTATGGATGGCTTGGTTGAACGAGTTTAATGGTTGAGAACTAAAGTTCTGAGCGGTTCAGATTCGTGAACTATGGACTCCAAAAGCTTGACGTGGGCTGCAGTTTTCCTACCAAATTAAATGACTCATTTTTATTTTATTTTAAATCAAGTTGGTAGGTTCAGCCTGATGGATGGTCTAGATTCAAAAGGGTTTATTGAATCTTACAACTACCATGCATAATTTGAAAATAGCGAAGAATATGTGATGTAATACTATGTAGTTTGTAACTAACTTGCAATAAGTTGCATATGTAATAATTCCAATTTGAATTAATGATGTTCATTCATATCATGTGCATATTTATTTTAATTAAGAATGGAGATTAGAATGCAGGTGTGCTACCCTGGCGATGTCCCGAATGTAACGAGCTAAGATTTTGGTATTTATGTGTATTTGTGTATGCGAGTACAATTGCATTCATCTAAGCATACATGTATCCATTCAATTTATACAAGATTTGATCATTGATATGGATCTATTTGTTAGTGTGAACCATTAAATTATAATTGTATGATTTTGGTGTGTGTGGGTGTGTATGTATATGTGCACTTTCTTCACTCATACACTTAAGATCACTCGTTCATCCGTTAGCTAGATCAAATTTAATGATGGAGCATACACTAAACTCACCCATTCACTCACTCGTACATGGAAGGTGTATTAATCTAAGCCATCTATTCCAAGATCTATCCATCTAATTCAACCAAAAAAAAAAAACTCATCTTGCACTTAGGCACTAAAGTAACCGCACATTAACCTATATAGGGAATTAGATGCTTAATCGTGTGATTATTTTACTCGTACCTCATTGACCAACCGTACATCGTACTTGTATCTGTCAACCAAGTCACTCAAATACAAAATAAACCGTACACTTTGTAGCTCATGGAGTATACTTTAAATCTAATGGTTAGTTTCCATATGAGACTCACACACTCATCATGTGAGATCATGGAAGAGTGGGAACTGTTGAAACTTCATTTTGGGCCACTGTCAATTATCATGGGTCAATATTAGGCTCATTAGATACAACATGCCAAGCTAGGGTGCAATGTCAAGTTTCATTTCTACCAATCGGTCTATGTTAGTGCAACGTGCATTTAAAAATCCACATGAGAAAGTGAGGATGAGAGGACAAACATCTCTAATTTGGCGTATCAGGAGATGTCTCTCAAGAGATGTATTGGTTCTAAAAAAAGAGAGATGTGCGACATGATGTATGGGGCCCGCAATCCAACCCTTTTGAATCTAGACCGTCCATCAGGCTGACCCTACCAACTTGATTTAAAAAATAAATAAAAAATAAAAAAAAAACAGAGCCTATAAGATTTTGGTATTTATGTGTACTCGTGTATGCGAGTACACTTGCATTCATCTAAGCATACATGTATCCATTCAATTTATACAAGATTTGACCATTGATATGGATCTATTTGTTAGTATGAAACATTAAATTATAATTGTATGATTTTGGTGCGTGTGGGTATGTATGTATATGTGCATTGTCTTCACTCATGCATTTAAGAGTACTCATTCATCCATTAACTAGATCAAATTTAATGATGGAGCATATACTAAACTCACCCGTTTACTCACTCGTACATGGAAGGTGTATTAATCTAAGCCATCTATTCCAAGATCTATCTATCTAATTCAACCAAAAAAAAAATCTCATCTTGCACTTACTTGGGCACTAAAGTAACTGCACATTAACCTATATAGGGAATTAGATGCTCAATCGTCTGATTATTTTACTCATACCTCATTGACCAACCAGTACATCGTACTTGTATCTGTCAACCAAGTCACCCAAATACAAAATAAACGATCCACTTTATAGCTCATGGAGTATACTTTAAATCTAATGGTTAGTTTCCATATGAGGACGCACACACTCGTCATGTGAGATCATGGAAGAGTGGGAACCTGTTGAAACTTCATTTTGGGCCACTGTCAATTATTATGGGTCAATATTAGGCACATTAGATACAGCATGCCAAGCTGAGGTGGAATGTCAAGTTTCATTTCTGTTAATCGGTCTATGTTAGTGCAACGTGCATTTAAAAATCTACATGAGAAAGTGAAGGATGAGAGGACAAACATCTCTAATTTGGCATATCAGGAGATGTCTCTCAAGAGATGTATTGGTTCTAGAAAAAGAGAGACGTGCAACATGATGTATGGGGCCTGCAATCCAACCCTTTTGAATCTAGACCGTCCATCAGGCTAACCTTACCAACTTGATTTAAAATAAAAAAAAAAAAAAAAAAAAAAAAAAAAAAAAAAAAGACAGAGCCTATGAGATTTTGGTATTTATGTGTACTTGTGCATACGAGTATACTTGCATTCATCTAAGCATACATGTATCCATTCAATTAATACAAGATTTGACCATTGATATGGATCTATTTGTTAGTGTGAACCATTAAATTATAATTGTATGATTTTGGTATATATGGGTGTGTATGTATGTGCACTTTCTTCACTCATACATTTAAGACCACTCGTTCATCCGTTAACTAGATCAAAATTTAATGATGGAGCATACACTAAACTCACCCGTTCACTCACTCGTACATGGAAGGTGTATTAATCTAAGCCATTTATTCCACGATCTATCTATCTAATTCAAAAAAAAAAAAAAAACTCATCTTGCACTTACTTAGGCACTAAAGTAACCGCGCATTAACCTATATAGGGAATTAGATGCTTAATCGTCCGATTATTTTACTCATACCTCATTGACCAACCGTATATCGTACTTGTCTCTGTCAACCAAGGCACCCAAATACAAAATAAACGGCCCACTTTGTAGCTCATGGAGTATACTTTAAATCTAATGGTTAGTTTCCATATGAGACGCACACACTCGTCATGTGAGATCATGGAAGAGTAGAAACTATTGAAACTTCAATTTGGGCCACCGTCAATTATCATGGGTTAATATTAGGCTCATTAGATAGAGCATGCCAAGCTGAGGTGGGATGTCAAGTTTCACTCCTACCAATCGATCTGTGTTACTGCAACGTGCATTTAAAAATCCACATGAGAAAGTGAGGATGAGGGGACTAACGTCTCTAATTTGGTGTATCAGGAGATGTCTCTCTAGAGATGTATTGGTTCTAGAAAGAGAGAAACGTGCAACATGATGTATGGGGCCCACAATCCAACCCTTTTCAATCTAAAACGTCCATCAGGCTGACCCTAGCAACTTGATTTAAAAATAAAAAAAATAAAAAAAATAAAAAAAAACAGTCACTTACTTTGGTAGGAAAATTGCAGCCCACATCAAGCTTTTGGAGTCCATAGTTCACGAATCTTAACCGCTCAGAACTTTAGTTCTCAACCATTAAACTCGTTCAACCAAGTCATCCATAATGTGGACCATCAAGCCATCCATCCATCGTCATTTTACGCATACAAATCATAATGCATCACACGTGTATCATGGCTTCAAGCACAATGCTTGTAATAACATAAGTAACGACATTACTTTCTTTCAAGAAAGTATTGAATACACCAACGTCTAAATTTAACTCCAACAGTTGACAGTTGTTTTGTTTATTTTTTTCTTTCTTCTTTCGAGAAAGAGCGGGGGAATTTTGAGTCGTCCATTTCAAAACAATCCTCTTGACTAAGTCACAAATTAATCCAAACCATGCATTAGCTAAATCGTCTCATAATGCACCCGATGTACGGTGTACATCCAACCAAACACCAAACCTCACTCGTGCATAAATAGGGCCAACAGATTATGGATGTTTTATTTACGAGAGAGATCGTTTAAGAAATTTATTAAGGAGTGCGTTTTGATAATGTCACGCATGTGTTTAGTTTACGAGAGGAGTCACTTAAGGAGTGCATTAAGAAGTGCATTTTAATATTTTTTTCGCATGTGTGAATTAAAAATAGTTGGGCGTTTGTTATAAATAGAGTAGTGGACCGAGAAGAAAAGTGTAAGAGAGAAAAAAAAAAGTAGAAAAAAAAAAAGTAGAAGAAAAGAAAGAAAAATTCCTGAAGTTTTTGTCAGGTGGGTGATTCATCCCTAATCTGAAATTTTTAGAATTATATTATTTGAATTTTTATTATCATTGTTAATTTATTTTAATTAAAAATTGAAGGAAATTATTATTTATCGTTGATTTTTATTATTTTTAGAATATTTAGAGAAAAATGAATTTATTAAATAAGATTAAAGCAAAATCTAAATTAGAATTCTAAATTATCGAATTTAATACAAAATAATTTTAAATCATTTGAATAATGTAAGAATTAAATTCGAAATTATTCTAAATCCAAGCTATATTTTAAATTAATTCCTCTGACGTAAATTTGTAAGTTAATTGAAGGTATTAATTTCAGAAATTTTTATTTAAGACCAATTGGAATAATACATCGAAATAATTCATACTAATTAAAATAATTATATTTCTAATATTGGGTAAATTTTAATAATAACTAAAGTCCAGATTTAATAATTTAAAATAATTGATTGAAATTAAATATAAATTGGTAAATTTTAGTTTGGAAATATTGATGTATAATTTACTAATTTAAATTAGATTTAATTTAGCATTGTTTAACTTGGTTTGTTCAATAATAATTTAATTAGATTATGAATTATAGGATTTATAGAATTAACTTTGATTAGATAAATTTAAATTTTAGTAAATCATATTTGGAACAAGGCTCTGATACCAAGTGGGCGAGCAAAAATGGAGAAGTGATGGTGAAGAGAAGAGAAGAAGAGTAGGAGAGAAGAAGAGAGAGAGAGAGAGTTTGGGGGAAGGAAGGAGAGAAGAGAAGGAGAGTGGTGTGGGGCCCCTCGCCCTACTAACACTTTATTATAATAAAGATACAAGTTTGCCGGAACATGGGGTGCCACATTCCCACCAATACAACAGGCAAAACATATAGTCTCTACAAACATCAGGCCTTGTGGGGAGTGATTCCCATATTTGTCCATATTTGATGCTTTCTTGATTATTGAGTTCACCAGGTATTGAGGCATGTAGAGTTGAAACAAGAAACAGTTGTTAAGGATTCGAATATTTGGGCTTCTAGTTTACTTTCATCTCTAGGAACCTAGCAAGTTTACAGCTGAATTGGTATTGAACAGAATGATATCTTAAAATTGTCAAAATGAATTTCCTAACTAGAATAAAGATGAAGCACAAAAACCAAGTCTAAATGCTGTACATACATTACTACATGCATGCATGCGTGACTACAAACATACATAATATATACATTGCAACAAAACTTGAAAAGTTTAGTAATGTATGCAGTCCACAAGCTTAAAGAGACCCATTTCTTCTCCAATGTACATACATACATACATATTGCAACAAAAAAGGGACAAGAACTTACTTGAAAAGTTCAGCAACGTATGCAGTCCACAAGCTTAAAGAGATCCCATTTTCTTCTCCAATGAGAGCCTTGAAAAGATGGTGCACTGTTGATCTATCAGCTACACCAGATATAGCTGGAGCAATACGAACGAAAGCATCTTCACTGACAAGTTTCCTCTTCAATGTTCAGAAAGAAAATTATCTATTCAGATACTATCTCTCAAAAAAAATTTGAAGGATGAATATTATTAAAAGGCATGAGGCCAAAGGAAAACAGAAAACAGCAGAAAAACACAAGCAGAACTAAAAATACAACAGGCTAGTCCTTAGATCAAGGATCCCACTCCTTAAGCAACAAAGAGACTCTGACGGAAGAGATAGACAGGGGATGGCTGAGATCTCTAAAGTATCTAGCATTCCATTCCTTCCAGATTGTCCAAAATGCTGCCAACGGGCTCTACAGCCATTTGTCGCTATCCTTGGCTACATGGATACTATCTCTCAAAATTATCTTAGTAAAGAACATATTGTACCCAAGTAAAAGTTTACAAAATGCTTGGCTCAGATGCATAAATGAATGAAATTAATTCCATCATTTTTCTGATGAATGTCTATATTATTGTACAGATTCTAGATAATAATCATGAGGGAACAACCGTGGTTACAGAATGCTAGATTGGATGACTCACAAAAGAGTTCGTGGAGATGATGTCCTTGGAAAACACATTTAATGAGCCAGTAGGTGAATTTTAAAAGGTGGGAATTTATGATGAACATTAAAATATTTATTTTTAATAACAGTTAGGTTTGGACATGAATATATATATGTAATTCTAAGGTTGGAAACTTTGAGGAAATGCAACTAGATGGTGAGTTCATCCAGTGCTCAAAATATCGGTATCACTACATGTATCGATGACCGGCAGTACGGAAACATGTATCGATATTGCCGAGATTATCGCCGATGCTCAGAAAAATATCAATATCTGAGGGAAACATTGGAAAATGTTGGGAAAAGGGTGAAATTTTCAGTGGAACTCCAGGACATGTTAAAAGACATGTTTACACATGTAGGAATCAAAATATTGCAAAAAAACAACTACACATAATAAGTTTCCATTTTATAGGGGCCTAACTATGTGTTGTAAAACAATCAGTATAAAATAAATAAATAAAATTTATAGCCAATCAATACATTGGCCAACACTCATTAATATATGAAATTTCTACAGTAATTAACAGTAAAGAACACATATTTTCCAATATAAAAAGAAAAAATTAGGATTTCCCCCATTTTTCACTTAAATGTTAATTTTTTTCACCGCAAATCCATGGCAATGCATGAGAATCATGTATAGACATGGATTTCCATTGCAATCTATACTAACATTTAAAAAAGAAGAAGAAGAAGAAGAAGAAGAAGAAGTTTCTATGGACTTTTCATCACCTTTGACATCTAGCCTGTCTTTGTTTCAAGTCCAGATTTCTCCCCAAATCCAAACTTTAATTCAATAAAACCAAGAGTGATCAAAATCACCTAAAGAACAAAATTCCAAAAAAATAAATAAATAAATAAAGATTTTTTTTAACTTTTTTTTCCCAATTTTCTGTTAATTTTTGCCAATTTACGGATGTTTCCCTGGTATTGGGATATCATTGCTGGTATCAGAGATATTATCGATTGTATCGCCAATAAGGGGGAACTTTTATAAGGGACTCTTCTACAAGTATCACTGGTATCAATAATATCACCAACTATCGCTGATATTATAATATATAAAAAATATATTGGCGAAATTTTCACACTTCCAGAAGTTTCGATATCGCTGACCCGGCAATACCAATAATATTGGCAATATTATTGATAATATCGCCAATATTTGGAACACTGGGTCCATCCCTATCTAGAAAATGAAAGACCTATTGAAATCATAGAAAGGATTGAGTAGTGCAAATAAAAATAAGGAAGAAGAGTCATAAATCATAGGAAGTACAAGAGGTATGAAAAGAGTGAATTGGACATGCTTCAAAACAATTCAGAAATGCTAGTATGTTTCTGATGCGGACACAAGCGCATTCAAAGTGTACCAACGAAGAAAACGCCAACCACAAGTACCATCCTTGTAGATAGGCGACTATTGAGGAGCGGAAGACCCTCCACATGTGATCAGACACATAGAAGACCCCACTCAGGGAAGACGCGTGTGAAGGAAGAAAGGAGAACGAAGACTGAAGGACTGAAGACTTCTGAAGATTTCGGGCGCCCGACCATTGTCTTCGGGCGCCCGAACTTTGCCTGCCGAGCGCCCGAACCTCTCTGGAGGTTTTCGGACGACTTCGGGCGAGAGCTCGAGCACCCGAACTTTCCCGCACTTATATTATTTGCGCGTTTTTGCTTAGTTTAGGGGTATTTTAGTATTTTTATGTCCTCATTTGCTTATTTAAGTGGGCTAAAGCCCTAAACTCGGATTTAGTTATTGATTTGATTAATGAAAAGCCTCTTGGAGCTTTCCTCTTCTTCTCTCTCTCTCATGGTGATGCTTCTTCCTCTTCCTTGATCTCTTTCTTCTAATTGCTTCTTGTGCCCCTCCTATCCTTCTTCCAGGTAATTCTCTATTTCCTAATCTATTTATTTTGCTAACCTTAATCCCCAAAATCTGATTTGATCCTAAACCCTAAGTTTTCAGATTTTTGAAAGCCCTAATCCAAAATCTCTTAATTTCCTGGATTAGAGATTCCTCTTAATTGATTGGGTTATTGCCATGCAAGATCGGGAAGGTTCCATCCCTCGCCGGATCCAATCATAGTGATACTTGAATCCCATACTTCATGGTTGTGATGAATGGCCCGTTCCATTGCATGTTCCTTATGATCTTCTTAGTTCATGATGATTACTGCTAGATTTTATATTGTTATTGTCTTTTAATTCCGCTGATTTAATTGTGTTCATGAGCATGCATCATAATTAGGGCGTCCTGCATCAGTTTCCTATTGCATGTAATCTTCAATATATTTTCCTTTAACTTGTTTTGAGAGGCCATATTTGTTTAACTTGCACCTTTTAAGGAAAAAGGGCATGGAGATCATATATTTAAATAAAGACATATTGACCTTGAAGCTTAAGCAGAATCTCTCGACACTACCTAAACATCAATAGCTAATTACATGAAAGCTTTTCATAAATATAAAACTATATCCCATTATTTTCATTAAGTGCTGAAGCCTCAGCCCCCAAATATCTATATAGACACATATGGTGTTTCAAGTATCGGTATCGGCGTATCGCTGCCTCTATCGCACCCATGGGATACGTAAACATAATGGTATCGTGTGGGAAATACCGCATGCATCAAGGAATGTATTGCATTTTGAAAGAAACTTTGGGAAAAAGATGGATTTTTTCAACAAAACTAAAGGATATTAAAAGACATGCGATTACACAGTTAGAACTCAAAAACATTACAAAAATACCTATGCATAATTGCCTTGAGAGAAAAACTTTGATATGCTAAACTTCAGGACCTATTTCCAAGACTAGCGAATATTGCGGTGGATAGAGAAACGCTGGTTGATCAATGGTTTTCAATCAAGGTGAGCAAGTCGTTTGGACTCCTCCATGTAGGAGGGATTTGTATGATGATCAGGTTGTCGACCTTTCCAACTTGCTTGTTTTACTCTCTAAAGTCCGCCCATTGCTTTCAAAAAACGATTCTTTGAAATGGCTGCATGACAAGTCAGGTAGATTCTTGGTCAAGTCAAGGTCTTAAATGTTGGCAATTTAGCAGAAGATTTGTGTCCAACTACGTTTATTTGGCATTACGGCACTCCTCCGAAGGTGGCGGCTTTCGCTTGGCTTGCTGGTTGCAAGAAGGTTCTTATAGCGGACAATCTTCGAAAAAGAAAAATGGTTCTCCCGAATGTGTGTGTGATGTGTTATCAAAATGCAGAATCTGTAGATCAGCTTTTCCTCCATTGTTCTTTTGCGGGTAAGATGTGGGAAGGGTTCTTTAGGTGGTTTGGTGTGGATTGGGTGATTATGGGCTCAATTGATATGTTTTTTGAGGCTTGGCACGGGGGAGGAAAAGGAAAGATGTGGAAATATGTTTGGCTCATGTCGATGCTAGTGGGTATTTGGTGTATATGGCTAGAAAGAAATGATCGGTGTTTCAGGAATAAGCAACGAATGGTGCTATCAATCTTTCAAAAGGCAAAATTGCTTGTCAAGGAGTGGGTGTATGTTTCTAAGTTTGTTGAGCAGTTTCCCGCAGTTGGGTTGAGTTGTAATTTTTAGCTTTGGGCTGTGGCCTTTTTCAATAAAACTATCATCGTCAAAAAAAAAAAAAAAAAAAAAAAAATGCTTATTTGATCACCTGACTATCAAATTGGTCAACATTTATTGGACAGTAAAGAATGAAAAATATCCAATGATACTATTTCAACAAATAAGTGTCCAAGAATCAGAGGTTAGGATCATTCAAACAATCTGATTTTGGGACTGGCTTAGCAACAATGGATTCCACAATTTAATTGTTTTAATTTGAGTAAATATATTCCACATGTACACATTTTGAATTCTAGCATATCAAGCATCATATGCTGCCTGAGTACCTTTTTTAAATATGATGGATGACATGAAGATATGTGGCGGAGCCTTTTCAGGCTCTTTTATTTTGAAATGACAAGTAGCAGAGTGAAAGAGAAGGAGAGTAGATCAGAACAAAGAGAGCAAGAGATGTAGCAGAGGAGAGAGGAGAGAGAAATGAAGAAGAGGTGGGCGAGCTTTTCACATGTATGCCCTTTTTTTTCTCTCTTTCTCTCTCTCCACCGGAAAAAATGGTGTTTTAGTGATTTTTTTTTCCAGAATTCTCTAAGGATGCCTGAGTTGTTGGAGTATCATCGATATATATTGCATGTATCGATGATACAAGGTAGTGTTTATAAAGGAGTGTTGCCAATATATCGTCGACACAGGAGATTTTTGCAAATCCCCCTATTGTTCATATCAATCAGGTATGATACCAATACTATCAGCCCATACTATCAACATTTAAAACACTGGTTATCACAATTCCTCCATCTTGATGATCCTAGATCCTCTAGTGTGAAATGCAAAATATTATCAATCATACAGATTATATTTTTTTCCCATAACCTCCAGCTAATAATATCATGCAAAAAGGCACTAAGTGAGATAATAATCTCATAGTATTTTATGAGAATGAAGGTTACCAGACAGATATTTAGCAACACTTATGCGAACAGTGAACAAGAGCATAACAAACCTGCAATGAAGAATTCTCTGAGTTGAGAACATGTGAATCACCATCTTCACAATAGGGATGCTCCCAAGCAAGCATGGTTATGAAAACAAGTCTTTGGAATGCAGTTTCCTGCAAGTAGATCAACATGCCAATCATATTATGCAATGGCAATATGTACTCCAGCCAATATGTTAGGAAGATTAGAAAACCTACAATGTTTGTAACTTCCTTTCCTTTAATTCATCAGTGACTCACTTTTCTTACACATGGTCTAGGTGCACAACAGTCCAGGACCAAATTGATTACTATGCAGTCCCTACTTGGATTTGCCGTATCCCAAAATTCACACATTGGAAAATGCTAATCCTAGGATTGGATTTATTTATTTATTTTTTGTTTGGGGAGGGGGGGGGTTGGTCAAAGGAATTTTGGTTGACATCCTATCTAATTTTGAGCTGTTTAGAAAGTTACCCTTGTCATGGAATTCTAATACAAATTCCAAAAGAAAGCAATAAAAAAAGCTGTCTGCCCCTAGGGCTTTATCCCAAGCATTACCACCTAATAAATGAGAAACTAAAATGCCATAGACAATAGTTCTCAGATAAACTCTACAAACATTTTCTTTCCCAAGGGCCAGTTAGGAAGCATTGAAAAGTTTGAACAGAAATACATCTGCATGAAAGACCATATTTCAGCCATTTGTGATCCCAAGGAAATGAACAGTTTCCATGAAAGTATTGCTGTCACATTTCCATTTCCGAAGAAAAAAACAGTTTACATTTTTGCCTACAAACTAAATACATTTGCTTCCTTTTCTCTCTTGCGAACAAGGCCAGTGTCATTATTGTAGAGAGTTGCCAGGATTCGGCATAAAGTGTTGTCTTTAAAACAAAAGGGATATAAATATAAATTCCATGGTTTCATTTTATGAAAATCTTGCAAATATATGCAATGTAAATGATGCAATGATATTGTTGAGCAAAAATGAGCCAAGCCAGTTTCACAATCTTGTCCATCAAACACTATTCAATATTTTTTTAATTTTTCAATGACAAAAAAAACAAAAGAAAAAAAAACATACATGATCATATGCCAATACAAGTGCTGTGAGATCAAATACAAAAACAAGGCTGTAGCACCACAATCATGCCCAGTGAGCTTGTCCGGCATTGCATGCCAGAGTCCTTAACTGCTTGTAAACTCCCCTTCATAGATAATGTGCAGTAGTTTAGGCTAAAGTGCAGTCTTGGGCATGGTTGGCATGTGAGTGGTGCTCTGTAAACATGTACCCATGGGCTGCCCCGCCATTGTCTGCAGCCAACTACTTTAGCATGTAAATGTTCATAAGAAAAACTACTCAGGGATGTCATTTCTACTTTTGGTCCAATGGATGTACATTTGTGTGCATCAGAGGGGCCCTGAGAAGCACCAAGCTAGGGCCTACACAGAAGCTAGTTAGGCCACCCCGATAACATCAGAAGATTGAGGTTCTATTATTTTTTGTCTTCGGGAGCATGCTTGGTGGGCTTGTCTACCATTATTGTTAAACGGCTACATGGTGCTAATCTTGAGGGCCTATGAGAAGCTACAATGAGAAGAAGAAGAAGAAAGATGGAGCAGAGAAACAATGAGAGAGAGAGAGAGAGAGAGAGAGAGAGGTGCGTAGGGTGTATTGAAACCCTAGCCTTCTACTCTTATTTATAACAGTAAAATTGTAAATAGGCCCTATGGGCTTTATTACATGGACTTGGGCCCAATGGGCCTTATTCAACTATCAACCCTTCAACCAAGTTGGGGCCTAAGCAGAGGGGCCTAACGAGCATCATGAAGGGCCTGAGAAGCACCAAGCTAGGGCATAAGCAGTGTCACAGACTCACAATGGGCCTACGCAGCAGCAAGTTAAGCCACCTCGATAACATCATAAGATTGGCGGTTTTATTATTTTTGGCCTTCGGTAGCATGCTTGGCAAGCTTGTCTACCATTATTGTTAAACGGCTACATGGTACTAATCTTGAGGGCTTATAGAAGCTACAATAAGAAGAAGAACAAAGGAGAAGAAAGATGGAAGAGAGATAGCAAGAACATGAGATGCTTATCGAAAATTGGGATTTGGGGGCTGAAGGGGTGCATGCAGTATTAGGTTTTGAAAGAGGGCTTACAAACCCTTAGGTTTCAAGACTTTCTCATTAAATGTGAGTTTTACAGCATTTACAAATAGTAATAAGTCCTCAACCATACACATGGAGGCCCATTTATCGATGGTTAAGATTGTCTAACATGGGTACATCAGTACACGTACAAATATTCTCCATCTACAATAGGACCCACTATTTTGATGGTTTGGATAGCTATACATCATTGCCACGTGTGAGAAAGATGGGTCACCACCATTTTACATTATTTGGATTCATGATGGAGTTATGGCATAAGTTTGACACCGGGTGCCAACCAGATGCAACCCGCCTTTATCTAGGCTGGGACCGGCAATGAGAGGACAATACTCCCACATGCACAATGTAATAGACTATTACATAGGTTTATTACAATCCAATGTTATCTAATAGTCCAATACATAGGTTAATTACAATCAATGAGTTAAGATCCCATGTCCAATGAAAGCCTTATTTAAGGCTCCTAGAAAAGGATACCAGAGATATGAGAAAACAAGCATTGTTTGATATCTTTCATCTGTTGAATATTCCCTACTGGTGAAGAGAAGAAACCCCAACAAACTCTAAACAGGACATGGTATCAAAATTCTAATACATGTCTCTGTATCAGGCCTGAAATAAATCTTTCCTGTGCCACCTGATTACATTGAGACAGCCCATGGGACCAATATCCATAGCAGTCTACGGTGCTACGCCTCCCTCATATTTTATAATACAGAGTGCAAACTCAACTTTTTCAAAGTTCTAGTGTTACACTGTGTTTGTCACTGTTTTTTACTTATTATCCTGTGGAATTAGTCCAATGCCAGTTTTTTTTTTTTTTTTTTTTTTTGTATGTAGAAAGCAGCCAACCCACCTTTCAATCCTATCTATATAGAAGGGCTTATATCTTTGAGTTTATTTTTAGACAATCAAGATGTAGCCCTAATCCGGCAGAGTGCTAAAGCCATTTAAAATATTGTTATGCCTGCCTGTATGTTTGTTTGTATAAAAACGAAGGATAGAAATACCCCATTAAACAACACAATTCCAGTTAAATGTTGGTCCCAGCACCCTTGTGTTACTTCTCAGTTGGCACCTTGAGCTTCTGGCTTGGTCATCAGACCATCCTTTTCACACAGGTCGTTATAGATAGACTAGCCATCAAGCGAACCAGATGGTAATCAAGGTATAGCTACAGTCCAAACTTGCAATCCAGATCCATTCTACACAGCAATTAAGAAAAGAGGCGTGTTCCAGATGTAACGGTACCACCATAAGCTTACAGTGGTACTGGGAAGATGTGGTGCACAGATGATGTATGCAGGCCGTCCAACCCATCCATCAGAAGCATCAACTCGTATTACCTCCACGTGCCAAAAATCATCCCGATCCGACACTCAGGTGGACCACAACACAGGGACCAACGTGAGAGAAGACGCCTACCCTTGATTTGATCAGTGGCCCACATTAATTGCGCAACAGATCAGCCCGATTTTCAGGCTCTGTGGGTAACGTGTGCTGAGTGATCCGAAGGACAGGTTGGATTCCATTCATAAATCAGTGGGCCCCATATTTTCCTGGTGCCACCATAGCTTATGGTGGTACTGGTACCACTGGAGTGCGCCCCTCAAGAAAAAGCATGCACCTCTTGCATCACCATTCCTTGACCAAAGAAAACTGCATATTGGCAAGACAATGAATCCTCGTGCAATACTAAAGATGCTGTCATGCTAGAATAAATAAAAGAAGGAAACAAATTATTAGCGCGCGTAGTGGACACTGATTTCGACCCATCCATCATGGTATGATCCAATGTAGGTAAATCACAGATATTCAATTTAATAATAGAAGCATTGGATCATACTTGGATGCATTCCACAAACCTTCAAGCAAGGGTGAATATCAGAACTATCCCTCGACAAGTACCTAAAGCAGCAATACTCCACCAAGTTGCGGGCATCACTCCGAATGGGTTCAGGAGCGAGTGTTTCAAATATTTTCTGCATTTTCCTCCCGGTCAATCCATTCATCCTGCATCATAACAACCTTGTGAAAATCAGAGCATCAGTTGTGGACAAACAATAGTCAACTGAGAAAACCAAGGCTGTGTTTGGATGAATAAATAAATTGAATTTTATGCCAGAGGAAATCACAACAATGCAGACATTTCCTATTATTCATTGTAGGTGTTGTCAGAGGAAACAAGGAGATAGAGAAGAGAGAAAACATGGAGATGAGAGAAGAGAGAGAGTTGTTATGCATCTCTCCTCATGTGTAGTTTATTTATGTATACCCTAGTTACAGAGGGACAATGAGATAATTACCATTTGAATCAAAACACATAAAAAATAACTAAAACATATACACCACGAATATGGAGCTCTGCACGTACATACAAAACAGTCTATTCCACTATTATGGTGCTCTGTATGTAAACGCAGAGCTGTGTAGATTTTAGAACTCGTATGTCCAAGCTTTTCAAATCAGGCACGAGAAGATTTTTAAGCCTGTACAAAGCTTCCGAAGTAGACAAACTTTACCAGTCTCCCCTTTAGGTGGAAAGCCAGGAGGAAGGGCCATATATATTTCTTCATTAAGATTACCATGAAGGAATGCTCTTTGGACATCAAGTTGATGCAAATCCCAATTATGACAAACTGCACTAGATACGAGAATACAAGCAGAGTTCAATTTTGCTACCAGAGCGTCTCTTAGTAATACTCTCCATACTTCTGTATGAAACCCTCGGCAACGATTCGTGCCTTGTATCTGCCAATGGATCCATCAGCTTTATGTTTCATAATAAACACCCATTTTCACCCAACTACGTGTTTGCCAGGTGGGAGAGTGACTAACTCCGAAGCTCTTTGTTTCTCAAGAGCAGACATCTCTTCAACCATAGTTTCTTTCCATTTAGGGTCACCCAGGGCATCTACAATCTTTAGTGGGGATAAATACAGAATATATAGTTGAAATGTATGACAGATAAGAAGGAGATAAAGATTTGTATGAAACATAGTTACTAATAGGATGACAAGTACAAAATCGAGTTCCTTTGAGAAAAGCAATTGGAAGATCCAAATTTTCTGGTTTCAAAGTTGAAGAGGGATGGTGCTCAGAAGAGTAGGCTTTTTCTTCCGTCTAGAGTAGACCATTAGTTCTTTGGTTGGAGTAGAAAGCGGAACTTCTTCAATGTGGAGATTCTCTATGACCAAAAGAGGAAGAGGGGCAGGAAGGGTTGGTCCATTGCTTGCTTGCTTCTTCTAGTTTGAACGGGCTATTCTCCAAGTTTCATATTTCTTGAGTTTCATTGAACTCTGTTGGGCAGTTCCTTATGGGATGGTATGGTGTGGTGGTTGGAAAGAACTTCTCGATGGTTCGGAACCTTTCTTTGCCGGCCAGTCTATAGGCATTATGGGAAGAAAGGAATGGAAGATGCTTACGAAATTCGGGCCACATTCCAAGCTGGGGGGCTTTGACAGTGGCAAGTCTAGTTACCGATTGAATGACAGGGGTGGGGGAATGTTGATTGTATTTATCTGCTATAATTTTTAGGAGAGTGTTTTTTCTTTCTTTTGTATAGTTTTTTGCGCCTCCTTGGCACTTTTCTGTGTATAAAATTTTTTGTTATCTTTCAAAAAAAAACTAACTGGCTCTTCCCATTTTTTATTCAGATTAGCAAAGTACACTTCTGCCATCTCATCACCCAGTTGGAGATTGTTGATCTAAATGTGAAGTTGATAGAGATGTGCTAAGACTTCTTGCTGCGAGTACATTTTTGGCTACTTTATCCCAGATATCTTTCGCAGTCTTTAAGAGATAGCGACCACAACAAATTTTGAGTTGTATGGAATTGAGTAACCAGGACAAAACTAGCCAATTTTCACTCTCCTATTCATCATAAGTGTGGATCATCTGATTTGGGTTGTTTCTTGGTTCCTTTAATGTATCTCAACTTCTTGAGGCCACTCCAGATAATCTGTTCCGTCTAGTTTTATAGTGGTAATTGCAAGACTAAGACTATCAATTTGTCTAGATGGAATGTGGAGTTTCTAATTATCTCACATTATTAACAAAATGAAAATATGGCCTTAGAAATGACAAGAGTTACCCAAGAAATCGAAGAGACTACTGTCCTTTAGATGGAAGATGAACTGGGACGAAGATCTGATGCCAAAAGAGGTGGCCAACGACTGCAAAGGGTTCAAAATAAATTTCCAACACATGGAGCTCTAGAAAAGTTTTCTGATGACAGCCAGAGGTCCGAAAGGGATTTCCGACAACTGTCATAGACTTAGAAACAACATCCAACGACTGCAGATGGTCCCGGAATGTATTTTCAATGAGTATTAAAGGTCTTCAATGAATTTCATGTGACTGTTAGAGCCTCGGAAGGAATCTCTGATGACTATTGCAGGTCCAAAAGGGATTTCCAACGACTTCAGCGACCTTGGAGACAGATCTAAAGACTACAGATGGTTCAGAATGAACCTCTGGCAGCTACTGAAGGTCCGGAAGGGTTTTCCGACAAGTATTGAGGTCCAGAAGATGGATTAGACTATCAGAGGCCTGAAAGACTTCATTTGATCCTTCGATGCCAAATATGGTGGGTTGTTACTCTTCCACGTCTAAATCCGGTGGGTCATTACACTTTGGGGGATGATTAAAGGTCAGAAAACTCTTACAACCATTTGTTGGTGATGATAGGTGTACGATTAATCCACTTTCATCGTCACAAAAGATTCTATAAAGCAGCAGAGAGGAACAGTACTCGCTTAAAATAGAAAGGAAAGAAATATAGAAAGAACAAAAAGGAGAAAGAAGTATAGAGGAAAACTATCTGAGGAAGAGTAGAGGATAAGTTCCACTCTGATACCATGTAGGTGTATTACTCAGTGGAAACAAGTAGATAGAGAAGATAAAAGAAGTGGAGATGATAGAGAGAGAGAGAGAGCAGTTATGCATTTCTGACGAGGACATCAAAGCACCATTCAGGGTCTACTAGAGGAGGAGGTCATCACTAGTTTCCCTCTAGATGAGTGACCACTACGTGGCTCGGGCCCAAGTGGACCGTTTTGAAGACCCCACATGCATTTGATGCATCTTCGACAACCCTACACTAGGAAGATGCATATGCGTTGCATTCTTGATGCAGACATCAGTGGTGCACCCTTTAAAGTGTACCAGAGAAGGCGACGTCGCAGATCGAGTGTTGGAGCCAAGGTGTCCCGTATCGGTTACGTATCGGCCGTACCGGACGATACATACCGGATACGGCCGCGACCGTTACGCGACACGGGGTCCAAAACGGGGACCCCGAAAATTTGGACCGTAACGGCCGTTACGGCCCCCGTAACGGTAAAAAAACGGTAACTTTTTTTTTTTTTTTTATAAATACTTGCTGTTTTGTAATTTCTTCACACTTTTCTTCCCCCATTTCTTTTTTAATATGTTCTTTTGCTAAAAACGACCACAATTAGTCTATTTTGGAGAATTAAAACGACCAATTTCTACGATTTAGATGAATCGAAGCTCCATGGGCCATTTTTCGAAGAAATCCGAAAATAGGTATTTATACATTTTTCTTCCTCTAATCACTTTTTTCCACCTTGATATGATGTTGTAACCATTGTAAAATGTTAAAATGTGTATTTCAAGATTATGCAACTGATTTTTATATTTTTTTTATATTTTTTTAATTTCTGTCTATTTTCGGATTAATATTAAAAATTAGTAAAAATCCTGTAATTTTTTTTTTCTGGTTTAATGGTTGGATAACATGTGTTACTTATAGTAGGACACAATCATGTGCATTTTACAGATTATGCACATGATTTGCTATTTTTTTTGTATTTTTTTTAATTTCGGAATAATTTCGGAATAAATTTAAAAATTAGGGAAAATCATTTTTTTCAAAAAAAAATTCTGGTTTAAAGGTTGGATAATATGTGTTACTTATAATAGAATATAAGCATGTGCATTTTACAGATTATGCACATGGTTTGTTATTTTTTTTGGTATTTTTTTAATTTCGGAATAATTTTAAAATTTATGGAAAATTAATATTTTCAAAAAAAAATTCTGATTTAAAGGTTGGATGACATGTGTTACTTATAATAGAACATAATCATGTGCATTTTACAGATTATGCACATGGTTTGCTATTTTTTTTGTATTTTTTAAATTTCGAAATAATTTTAAAAATTAGGGAAAATCATTTTTTTCAAAAAAAATTCTGGTTTAAAGGTTGGATAACATGTGTTACTTATAGTAGAACACAATCATGAGCATTTTACAGATTATGCACATAATTTGCTATTTTTTTGTATTTTTTTTAATTTCGGAATAATTTTAAAAATTAGGGAAAATCATTTTTATCAAAAAAAAAAATTGGTTTAAAGGTTGGATAATATGTGTTACTTATAATAGAATGTTATCATGTGCATTTTACAGATTATGCACATGGTTTGTTATTTTTTTGGTATTTTTTTAATTTTGGAATAATTTTAAAAATTAGGGAAAATCATCTTTTTTTTAAAAAAATTCTGGTTTAAAGGTTGGATAACATGTGTTACTTATAATAGAACATAATCATGTGCATTTTACAGATTATGCATATGGTTTGTTATTTTTTTTGTATTTTTTTAATTTTGGAATAATTTTAAAAATTAGAGAAAATCATTTTTTTTCAAAAACATGGAGAATCATATTTACAGATTAATGAGTAATGACTAATGTATGTTTATATTTTTATTTTTTCGACAGGTTTTGCCGTTTTGGAGCTTCGTAGTTGTACTTTGTAGGCTGTAGCCCATAGGGTTTAGTATTTGAATTTAGTAGTTAGTACTTGATTTCATTATCTGTATTTAAGATTTACAATTACATTTATAAGTTTTAAAATCTAAGTATTTCACTCTTAGACTCAGTATCTAAGTGACATAGCCAGATCACATAAGCCATCTCTAATTAAAAAATGTCTGGAACTGGAAGTGGAACTGCAAATGAGGATATTGGATGGGAACATTGTCAGAGGGTAGGTGGTGGAAGGCACCAAATAAAATGCAACTATTGTGTTAGAATAATAAATGGTGGAATTACGCGACTTAAACAACATTTGGCAAATCGAAAGGGTCAAGTTGCAGGATGCACCAAAGTTCCCAGAGAAATAATGATACTGATGCAAGCCAATTTAGATGAGTAAAAGGGGAAACGAGCTGCTGTGTAGAAAAAGATAGATGATATCCTTGATGCGGCCCGACAAGAGGTGTTTGGTCCAGAATATATGGGCGTTCGTGGTGAAGACATCATTGATTCTAGGGAAGATTCTGATCGAGAAATGACTATAGCTAGGAGAGAAAGCGTGCGCTATGCTCGTGAAGAGGAAGAACGTCGACGCACGTTTGGTTCAAGTGCGAGTGGGAGTGGGAGTGGCCAGGGGAGTACAACTGCAGCCCCAACGGGAAGTACAGCTGGGGTTGTAGGGGGTATGTTTGGTGGATTAAAGCGTATGTTTAGCAGCCGGCGGGGCACATCTTCACATGTAGCTCGTCATCCTATAGATGTAGATGTGGAAGAAGAAGATGTGCCTAGGAGACCCTCTGTTGATCCGATCCTCTTTAGGAAAGAATCTAGTAAACAAAAGAAGATAAAACAAATGTGGAGTAGAACTTCTGTTGAGAAACTGGGTAGGGCAACAGCAAAGTTATTTATACATGCCAACATACCCCCTAATGCGGCAAACTCTCCATATTGGCAGGTGGTAATTGATGCAGCAGCAGAAGCAGGTGAAGGAATTAAAGCTCCCACAGCCAAGGAGATTAGGGAAAAATGGACAGACGCAGAGTATGCAGATACTAAGGCATACGTAAATACCTTTGAACCCATATGGCAGGCCAGAGGATGCACGATCATGTGTGATGGTTGGACTGGCCTAACAAGACGCAGCATGATCAACTTCATGGTGTATTGCCACTTGGGAACAGTGTACCACAAGTCAATTGATGCCTCGGATGAAATAAAAAATGCTAAATATATTTTTAGCTTGATGGATAAAGTAGTGGATGAGATTGGGGAGGAGAATGTGGTGCAGATTGTGACAGATAATGAAGCAACATATAAGTCTGCAGGAAATTTGTTGATGCTAAAGAGAACACATATATTTTGGTCACCGTGTGCTGCACATTGTATTGATCTTATATTGGAAGATATTGGAAAGAGAAAGAATGTCAAAGAAATGGTTGAAAAAGCAAAAGAAGTGACAATATTTATTTACAACCATAATCACCTAGTTGCAATAATGAGGAAGTTCACGAAGGGACGAGAGTTGCTTAGGCCAGCGGCGACTAGATTTGCAACAAACTTTATAGCTTTAGAGAGTTTGTATCAGCATAGAGGAGAGTTGAGTGAAATGTTTGCTTCCCAACAATGGCTCAACACAAAATATTGGAAGAAGACATCAGGGACGCCGGTTGATGTTGTAAACACCATAAGAGAACAAATATTGGAAGAGGGTTAAGAAAATTTTAAAGGTGATGGAACCACTGATGAAGGTACTTCGTCTTGTTGAAACCGATGAAGCACCTACGATGGGCTTCCTCTACGACGTCATGGATAAAGCGAAGTTAGCAATTAAACGTGATTGTTCAAGCTGGCAATCTTACTGGAATTTGATCGACAAAAGATGGACAAATCAGCTCCACCACGATATTCATGCAGCAGGTTATTACCTAAATCCTAGGTATAGATATGCCCAATCATTTGTTATGGATGATGAGATTCGTATTGGATTAAAGAACGTGATAAACAGATTAGAGCCTGACTTAGATGTACAAATAAAGGCTTTGAATGAATTGGATATATTTGGAACTCGCCAGGGTAGCTTTGGAGATACTCTTGCACAACATGCAGTACTTAAGTTGCACCCCGCCGACTGGTGGATAAATTTTGTAGAGGACACACCGGCTCTCCAAAAAATTGCAGTAAGGATTTTGAGCCAAACAACATCTTCCTCTAGTTGCGAAAGAAATTGGAGTTGTTTTGCACTTATTCATACGAAGAATAGAAATAGAATTCAGACTAGAACGTTAGATAGACTTGTCTTTATGCATTACAACATGAGGCTAAGAATGCGCATGCATTCAAGGAGGCCTACCACCAATAATGCCGGTGATGTGGATTATTGTCCAATAAACTTGGACAATATTTATGATGAGGATGACCCACTTCTACCTTGGTTGGAAGTAAGGGAAAAAGAAATAGAAGATGATAGTGAAGAAATAGAAGTTGAAGACCCAGAAATACGCAAGGCACAGCAAGAGAGTCGTGCATTTGTGTTGGACCCAGAAAGGGGGGCGGATTTCATGCAAACTCAGCAGAAGAGTGCGAGCTCTAGCGATACTGAAACAGATGATGATGATGATGATGATGATGATGATGCACCTAATGCTGGTCCCACTTCTGGCATTGCTCAACCCACCGGGGCTACTGATACCATACAGCCGTATACGAATCGCGAGGCTGATGAACTTCGACGAAGCAAGCGGGGCCGAGGGGGTCGAACTTATGAGTGTACTGAGTCACGATACAGCCAGCAAGAGCCTGGCTCCAGTAGTGCACCTGCAGGTCCTGCACCTACAGGTCCTGCACCTGCACCGCAATCTACACCGACAGATCTGGAACATCAGCATGCGTATGGCTATGATCCGAGGAATTATGGGTATTCTTACAGCCAATGGGATTATAGGGAACCTGTTCCGCCACTTTCATGTTGGAGTAGTCCTCCTGACGCTGTTCCACATCTACCATATGAACCAAATCCAAGTTATTCATCTCAATCTCAACAGCCTGGCCCTGAATACGAGTACCAGTATGGGCACGGGCCGCACGGCTATTCGACGGGCACTAGTAGATATCCTCACTCAGGGTCAGAATCTTTGCCTAGTCAGGATCAGTCATCATCAGGTTTCCTTGACCTGGTCTTTCCCTCTGGCACTGAATATTATGGATATGCAACAACAAGACCGCAACAACCCGATGATGATGACGACGACGACGTGGAGGTTGAGCAACCACAACAAAGCAGGTTTTCATTTTGGTGGTGAGTTCCGATTTGGTGAGTCTTTTCCATTACCCACATGGTCATACATTCACCAAAAAAACACACACTTTACATTGTTGAACTTGTGTTTAAAATAACTCCCCTGACAAGTGACAACCAGTCAAGTAATCTTTAATCAACATGCTTGCAGGGGAGTATATCAAGTATTACTAATTTTTTTTTCTACTTTAGAATGTTCAATTGGCAGGACAAGAGTCGGTCATAGATTCAAGATAAGAGAAGTCTTAATACATTATTTTTTACAAGTCCTCACTCCTCACTCCTCAGGTATGTAAATAAATTGTAGATAATATAAAGTAAATTATAAAAAATATTAGTACATGTGAAAATTGAAATACTTTGATGTTACATTTATTCTAATATACATATTATTGGTATTAGACAGTTAGAAATTTGAATTTATAAGTTCTGCAGTTAATTCCAGGTTATTAGCTTCATAAATTCACCAGACAGCCCGATACAGCTTTTTCACCAAAGAGTAGACCGCTTCACCACCATAAACATGTTCAAAATTATAAATGAATGCATATTTGGGATGTTTGAAATTTTCTGGATTTAATCCATATTTTTTTATAATTTTTTGGCAACAAAAAAAAAGTGGACCGTTACGGGGGGCGTATCGGCCGATACGGCCCCGTATCGGCCGATACGGCCCGAAACGGTGGGCACCGTTACGCCCACCGAAACCGATACGGGACACCTTGGTTGGAGCAGACGAGCAGATATGGATGGACGACGGGCCCATTGGACCCATTTTCTGACGCGTTACGAGTATGCGAGCTGCAGGATCGTGCAAGAGCACAATGACCGCTGGACCGTGGAGCGGATTTACTTTTAGGCATTTTTCTGTTTATTTCCTTGTTTCTAGGCGTTTTAGTGTCGTTATTTAGTTTAGGCGTTTTTATGTTTTTTTTTCAGGCACTTTAGTGCACTTTTTATTTTCGTAGCTTATATATACTGTGAGAAACCCTATTTCAATTTATTGAATGAATACAAATTTCGGCTGCTTTTCTTCCTCTTGTTTCAAGAAATTAGGGTTTCAGGATTGGCCCTCGGATGTTGAGGATTCCACCCCAGTTTCCATATTTTCTCGTCTCTATTTCTTCAAGGTGCAGGAAATGTACGATTTTCCTACTTTTGTCATATATGTTATCCTTCATCTCGAACATGTTCCTTTCCCATCACATTCGTTCTTTCCCGAATCTACCCATTTTGTTTCGATCGGAAAAGAGAGATACCTAGCCCTGGAAACCGGATCCAAACTTAACTGTGGACTGGTCTATGCTAGATTTGGGATATCCTCATATCCCTATATCCTCCCTATTTTACAGTTTACGTGATTCTTATGCTGAGGAGCATGATCCAGACGGACGGATCTCATCTCCGTGTTGACATTTATTAGTTTCCTTTTGAGCGAAAATAGTTAGTTGTTAATTTTCTTACTTGAATATCTTCCAACTGAATATACACGCATCTAGGGTTAAGTCATCGCATGCCCCTGCATCAATTCTTGAGGAGTCTGGACCATTGGATCTAATTCACGCGCCGATTGGATTGTTGGATCGCGTGTATTAGGCCATTTGTCCACTTTTGATCATGGCCCACCTCGATCGTGGACACTTTAGGATTTGGATGGTTTAGTTTTTATTAGGATTTAGTTTATTTACAGTTTGAACATTTTTATGAGCTTTATATTATGCTTTTCTAGTTTAGGGCTTAATTTGTAAAAGTGACAACAAGTTGGGCTATTTCTGTAATTTTTGTTTATTGAAACTATAAAAGCAAAGGGGGGCATGTGGAGCCCTAATGCATTTATTTTGATAAAAAATAAAAATAAAAACTTTGTGTTTTCCTGTTCTTCATGTGATTTGAAGAATACTCCACGTGATTTGGAGCTTGGGTGTGGTGTGATTCCATTCCCAATCAACGAAAGTATCAGGCTTCCATCTATCATCTTCTTTTCTATCCAAAATGAAGCATTTTCTCAAAAAACTTCATCTTTTTCTCTTCTCATCCAAAACCATTCAAATCATCTTTTTCTTCAACTTTTCATCATCCAACTTAACCCCAACTGAACCCAACCATTGAAGACCCCAAAAACCTAGCCAACAACCCGCACGTGTGATCGTACGGCCACACATGCGAGCCCCTAAGCTAGCCGTACGGATAACCCCTCAATCCCTTGATTTCCCCTTGCATCCCTCATCAAAACCCCTTAATTCCACATCCCTAACCCTACCCTAAACCATAGATCTCCAATTTCCTATTTTTCCCAATTTCTAAAAACCCTAATTCAAAAATCCTCAATTCCCATGAACCCTAATTTTCTAAATTTCAGATTTTCTCCTTCCTAACTTTAATCCTAAAACCTACAAGTCAGCCCCTTGAGTGTGGAACATGCTTATGCTAAATTGGAAGTTTTATCCTTCCATCGGGCGTAGTTTTAATTCATTTATGTGATTTCTTAGCATGCAGGCATGTGATTTAGGTTAAATCAGATTTTATTTCCTATTGTTTACTCTTAATTACGTGGTGGATTAACATCTTTTGTCAATTAAATTACTTTATGGACTCTTTCATAATCTCCACGTTGCATGCTAGCATTAAATTATGTGTCCTGCATCAATTTCTCATTATAAGTACTTTATTTATAATCTCCTGGTTATAGAGGGATAATGAGATAATTATCATTTGAATCAAAACATATAAAAAAATAACTAAAAGATATATACCGCAAATATGGTGCTTTGAACGTACACATGAAACAGTGTATTCCACCAATATGGTGCTCTATGTGCAGTAATGCAAACACAAGATCTATGTACTCTAACATCCATAATGAGAACCTAGCCCTCAACCTCAAATTGCAATACTTCTTTTCAAGCTCAAATTGAAAATCAAACTTTGGAGCTCAGATCGTTAGGGTGTGCTTGAATACGTGGATACATAATAATTCCCCAAATGATAGTTTCTGTGGTTAGTAGAAAATAGGATTCCCACAAATGGAGTGTTGTTTGTATAGCAAGTGTAATCCCCAAATTCATGAGACAGCTGCCACCTTCTTTCTTATGCCAGAGAATTCTGACCATGGATAAGATGATTATTGTGTGGAATCAACGTATCCAAACGGCCCAACTGTCTTCTCAGTGGAAAAGAAATTCCATTTTCCGCATGGATTCTATGTATCCAAACAGGCCCTTAATAAAATGCTAAGCAAATGAATTACAATTTAATTATTTCCACTTTATTAGACTAATAATCGAATCCAATTTGATAGTGCATCCAACACACCCCAAAGAATTGGCTTTCCAAGCTCAAGACCTTCCCAAATATATGAACTAGTACAACATATAGATGTAGTCATTCACTAGAAAAATTGTACAGATTTTTGCAGACCAATAATTGCAACTCATTGCAATAGTGCATCCAAACGCACACTAACGAATTGCCTTTCCAAGCTCAAACTTCAGCAAAATGCATGAAATTGTCCAACATGCAGGTTGTGTAGCCATTGACTTGAAAAATCGTACAGAATCTTGTGAAGCATCAGCAAAAATAAATATACAAAATGCCTGCCCAGTGAAGTTCGTTACCTGCTGAATTGCTCAATTGAAATAATAGCAGCTGAGGAAAGATTCCCATTCGGTGTTCTACTATCAATTGTCTGCTGCTGGGCCACAAAGAGTTCTTCAATTTCCATGTTATCAGGTGCATTTTCAAGATCAGGCTTCCGTCCCTGCCCAGTCTTTACTAGAGGGGCAGCAACTTCATTCAAGAAGTTTTGTGTCTTCAGAAGCCATAAGTTTAATCTTTGTTGAACAGCATCTGTCAAGGAGACATAGGCATTTTAGAGTGCCCCAACTACACAGTATCTTCATTACATATAGAGCAGTCATAAGGCATAAACTAAAAACTATATTATATATAAATCATTCAGGTAACATACACATTGTCTTCAGACATGGATAGTAAAGTGGAAGGAGAGAGATGGGGTATTAAGAAAGAATTTATGAAATGTTTACTTCGTAAATCGTACTTCATACCAATTCGGATTTGAAGTACAAAATTAGGCCTACATTGTCACTTGATGGAATGAGCAAAGCTATTAGTGGTTCCAATAAGATTTGTGAATTGAGAGGAAATCAATGTAATACAGTGGCTTTATGTAGTCTACTTCTCGAATATCTTTTCTTTCTTCAGAAGTGACCAAGTCTTGCACATCATCGAAGAAGATGGTAACTAAAGAACGCAACCAATTTTGGAATTAAAAGTGAGGGCATAGGGTTTGGGGATGTACCAGCCACCAGGTTGGACCTTATGATTCTTCGTTCTTTATTCCTTTCCAAAAATTACTCCATCTATCAAGTGAGTTTTATCCCAACGTGGGGGGGTGGCTAACATTGGAGGGTGACTAACAGTGTGGGTGTGTGTACTAACAGTGTGGGTGTGTGAACTAACCCTAAAAAAAATTAAATAAAATAATAAATAAAAAAAGTGAGTTTTATACCACATTGACTTTTGAGTGATTTTCATAAATGGCAGCTCCTTATTTATAAAGGATCCATCCTCTGTTGTTGGTTTAATCCTCTTAGTGATAACTGGTATAGTTGCAATATGACTCATGTAAACCTCTTTGTCTACCGTGGTTATCTTGTTCGATCTGGTGTAGCCCTAGGAATGTTCTTTCCAGTTCTACCCTCATGTCTAGTTTATTATGAAGGTCCAGTTCAGTAGTCCATTGGACCACCATATCAGGCAGTCATCCAGCTCCAAAAGGCATCCAGCACATACCATTTCCAGATGGAGATTCATGGAATATGAGTGAGTCCATTTTCCAGGTAGACCACATTGTTTCCCCTAGTGGGAACCAGGGACCACCTAAATTTGGTAGTCCAGTGCAATGGCATCCTTTTCCCCTTGGCTGTAATATTTGCTACATTCGACCATACACTAGATTATCCATGCTACTTCCATCGATCGGCATTGTTCATAAACAGCGAAGCTCCCAAGGATGCTATTTCCCCGTGTTGGTCTGCCCCTCTCCATGATGGAAGCTCAATTTCAACGGTCCAGCCATGCTAACACTAGCCAGAGTGGGATAGGTAGGTGATTAGGATGGTAAAGGCAAGATTGTCCTCTCTTTTTGGGGCCCAATGTGAAAAGGTCATGCTGCAGGGCCCCAGCTTTGGTGTCAAGAGAAGGATTGTGCATCTTTTATTTAAAAGCTTTCCAAGCCATTGCTGTTAAAGGGGGCTCAAAGGATTGTAATTGTTTGGGCTCAAGATCCCCTGTTGGCCCCTTGGAAGCATTGTCACATATTCAACAAAATTCATCTCGCCTCTTTTGGGCTAAGCAGTTTGTTTATTCATGCTGGGAGAGAGGTGAATGCCTCGGCAATGAATTAGATAAAGGGGGAGCTTCCAACCCTTCTCCATGTATCAAGGATTCATTCCCCTCACCTTGATGTTTCTTCCTACTTCATTTTAATAACATTTTGCATTGTTTTTGCCCATCTTAAAATAAAAATAAAAAAAATTCAACACTGTCTTTCAAAAAGCATAATGCTTCTTGTGTCATTGTTCTTGTCATCAATTCACAAATCTTAATGCTCATCAATCAACAGGAGATTCCAAATAACCAGCCACAAGCAAAATGCTAAACATTATTAATATTAATATTAGTATATTATTTATTTATCATCATCATCAACAACAAGGTATTCCACAACGAAAACGCCTTTACTGTTACATTGCGAGCTGTAATGGCCGTTTATGGCCTTAAAAAAAGTTTTGAACCCATTACAGGACTGATACAGGACCATTACGGGCCATTTTTCTATAATGGCCATTTCAGCCCCATAGTGTGTAACAATTACGACTGTTACCATTACATAATGGCCATACGTAATTGTTTTGGCATATCATGTTATTATTAACAACAACAGCGATGATGATTACAATGGAAAAATAAAACTATAGAACACCCATACTTTAAAAAAAGGAATGCACATTTAATAACTTTCAAAAGTGGATCATGCATAGGCCAATAAATTTCTTTCTACTTTGGTAACCAGTACGATCAATGTGTAAGGATTGCAAGATCATAGCAGGAGAGTCTAACTGCACAACATAGGTTAATGGCATGTTTACGTTAGGAGATGGAACAAAGGGAGCGAAATTAATAGGTGTCCAAAAACTAAGTGATGGAATTTAGAAGGAGAGACCAATTTTATTCATAAACAAATTGATGGAAGAAGGAAAGTGGAATGTCGAGGAAGAAGGAAAGTGGAGTATGATGGCTAAGTGCATTAGGAAAGCGGCAAAAGATGTTTTAGTAGTTTCTAGAGGGAAAATCCAATCATATGAGAAAACTTAGTGCTAGAATGACAATGCAAAAAAAGCTATTCATGGGAAACATTCACATGTCAAAGCCTGGCAAGGAACTGGAAACAATGCAAATTTTGAACAATACAGAAATGCTAAAAATACTGTTAAGAAAGTAAGGCTAAACTTAAGGTTGATAATGATCTTTAAAATAGATTAGGGACAAGGGCAGATAAAAAAAATGTCATCAAACTTGCAAAAATGAGAGAGAAGAAGGGTGGGGACCAAGATCATGATGTGTTAGGAGTGATAACCAGAGGGTACTAGTTAAGGACAATTGGATCACTGAAAGGTGGACAAGCTACATTCAAAACTTGTTAAATGACCACTTTGAGAGCATAGGGATTGCAGATTTATAAACTAGAAATAAAAGAGAGAAGAAAGAGTTGTGAAAAGAAAGGAAACGAGGATTCCAAGGCTGAACATCCCCTCTCCTTCTATTTATATTAATAAGAAGCAAGTGAAAAAAAAAAAAAACCCTTAAGTAACAAAAGCAAAAATTACTCTTAAGTCCTAGCCAAGAGTCCTAATCCAATTTAACCAAAGAATAAACAAGAGAATGTGTTAGGTCGGTGGGCCATACAGTTGTACAGTCCACATCCATATCCATTAGTTGGGTTGTACAGCTACACAGCCCATATTTCTCATGCATTAACAGGGATAAAAGGAACTACCAAGTGTCGTGGGTTGACACGCCCTCCATGCCAGTGTCGCAGCGAAGTCAAATCCCTATCCAGTTCACTACATACACAGACTCGCTGTGATGTGATGTTCTGCCCATGGATGTAGGCCAAATCATCTTGGGTAGACCCTGGCTGTGTAACCATGATGTGACCATCTTTGGTCGTTCAAATGTGTGCTCTTTCATGCATGAGGGAAAGAAAATAAAGTTGAATCCTCTTCCACCCAAGAATCCCTCAAATGCAAAGGAGGAGGATCAAGAAAGGATGGGCAGAAGGTAGCGAAGAAATCACAATCCAAGTCTCTCCACATATTAAATGCGAAGGAGTTTGAGAGAGAGAGACTACAAAGGATACGGTGGTGTATGTCCTTGTGGATAGGGAGGCTATACCTGAGGTTTTGGTAGACGTAGCACCAAAGGTGAGTCCCATTTTAAAGGAGTATCGCAATGTCTTTCCAGCGGACTTACCAGATGAGCTACCACCCATGAGGGACATTCAGCACGCCATTGACCTTGTCCCTGGGTCGACCCTACCTAACCTCCCCCATTATAGAATGAACCCTACGGAGCATGCAGAATTGAATAAGCAGGTTGATGAACTCCTTCATAAAAGTTTCATTCGAGAGAGTATGAGCCCATGCATCGTGCCAACACTTCTCGTGCCAAAGAAGGATGGCACGTAGCGTATGTGCATGGACAATAGGGTCACCAGCAAAATCACAGTCAAGTACCGATTCCCCATACCACATCTTGACGACATGTTAGACATGATGACCAGTGCCACCACATTCTCCAAGGTGGACCTCAAGAGTGGGTATCACTAAATCCGTATATGCCCAGGAGATGAGTGGAAGACGACCTTCAAGACGAAGGACGGGCTATACTAGTCATGCCCTTTGGCTTAACCAGTGTTCGTAATATCGATATTATCGGCCGATATATCGGTATCGCAGTCCAGTGATATGAAACTCTAAAGAACTCGCTCAAAAATGAAAAAAAGTGGGGGGAGATTCTTCTTATTGAGCGATATATCGCACGATATCGCAAATTATCCTGCGATATCGCCGATATTGATGATATATCGCAATTTATCATGAGTATTTATTGATTTTATATACAATATCGTCGATATCAAAAAATTGAAAATATATATATATATATATATATATATATATATATATATATATATATATATATCTCTTACCTCAAGATCTGCATCTGGTAATCGCCTTCAACCAGATTTGGTGGGCCAAACATCGAGTGAGCCAGATTAGGTAAGAAAACAGTAAAAGCCCCCTTTTTTTCTTCCGGAGTGAAAAAACCCATATTCCTGCCAAGGTTTTGGGGGTTTTGGTAGGGATTTGGAAAAATGATGGAAATTGTGCGAGATTTTTTGGCGTTTGAACGGATTAGAAATCGATTTGGCGTGATTTTTGGGCCCGCGACCTTCCGAAGCCTATGGAGAAGAAGAAGAGGGCGACTGAAGTTTTGGGCGTGATTTACGCCAGTCGCAAGACTCTCTCCTTAAGGAAGGAGTGAATTCGATGCGACTCCAGTGTACCTAATACGGTGTGGCCCTTACAGTGGGGCCAACCTTGATGTATATATTTTATATCCATTCCGTCCATACATTTTTAATAGGTCATGATACAAAAAATGAGGCAGATACAAAGCTCAAGTGGATCCCATCAAAGAAAACAGTGGGGATTGAACGCTTACCATTAAAAACTTTTTGAGGGCCACAGAAGTTTTAGATCACGCTGATATTTATGTTTTGCTTAGTCCATATCTTCCTGGACTAATGAACAGGTTGGATCACAACAAAACATTATGATGGGCCCTAGGAAGGTTTCTAGTTTTAATGGTGGGTGTCATTATCCCTGTTGTTTTCTATGGTGGGGTCCACTTGAGCTTTAGATCGACATCATTCTTTGGCTAATGTCTTAAAATGATCTCTGCAAATGGATGGATGGTATGGATACAACACATACATCATGGTGGGGCCCACAATCAGGGTCCCACTAACATTGCTCGTCCGTGTGCAGCACAGATTGGGAGCGGATTAGTTGTTACCCCATGAACAGCTTATTAGATGTTACCCTAACTATGTGGGGCCCATCAAGATGTATTTTTTATATATCCATGCCGTCCATCTATTTTTCCATCTCAGTTTAGGACACGATACCAAACCCTAAGAAGATCCAAATCTCATATTGATTATACCACTAGAAACAGTGATGAATGACCATTATAAACCGTTTGTGGGCCACAAAACTTTTGGATCGAGCTGATATTTATATTTTCCCTTCATCCAGATCTTCTTGACATTATTAGTATCCTGGATTGCAAATAAACATTACTAAAACCTTATGATGGGCTCTTTGAATTTTAATGGTGGGGCACTCAATCACCATTGTTTCCAATGGTATGGTTCACTTGCAATTTGGATCTACATAATTTTTGGAACCCCATCCTCAAATGGGCTAGAGAAACAGATGGACGATGTGGATACCCAAAATTATCACCCATGTGGCCATACGAATGGCTCAACAGTAGTTGCTCAATCTCCATTGTTTCCTCTCGTATGGCCTACTTGGCTCTTAGATCCAGCTCAGTTTTGGTTGCATGTCTTAAAATGATCAGATCAAACAAATGGATGGGGTGGATTCATAAAAAACAGAACGTTGGGCCCCACTCCAGGTGATATTTTGGGGACGTGGTCTAGCTAGTGAGGATGTGGCTAGTGGTTAGTGTTGTGGCCCCCACCATAATATATGTGTTTTATCCCGCTGTCCATCAATTTTTACATATCATTTAGGGATTGATCCAAAAATGAGGCAGGACCAAGTCTCAGGTGGATCAAAAAATTATGCATTCAATTTGAATATACTTGCAATAGTTCAGTTAACTGGCGGATAGTTTAGGACCCTTTACAAAGGAAACCTATTATGTTTACTTATTTTTTGAGATGTTATGATTTACAAGTGTGTATTAAAGAATAAATTAACAATTCCTAAAGTTTCATTGAAAAATTCAATCAATAACCCAATGTTTCCCCATGTTTCCCAAAAAGTGCGATAAATTACCTGATACAAACGATATATACCATGCGATACCCGATACGTATCAATATCCCAAGGGTGAGATATATGGTTCGATACCGATATTTCAAACATTGGGCTTAACTAATGCCTCCAGCACTTTCATGCAGGTGATGACCCAGGTGTTGAGACCCTTTATGGGTAACTTTCTGGTGGTGTATTTTGACAATATCCTCATCTATAGTACATCAAAGGAACAACATTTCCACCACTTGAGGCTAGTATGCGGGGTCCATCGAGCTGAGAAACTTTACACTAATCTTAATAAGTGTACATTCATGTCTACGAGCTTTATATTCTTAGGGTTTATTGTGTCAGCTGAGGGGATGAGAGCAGACCCTGAGAAGATTAGGGCCATAGTGGAATGGCCTGAACAGCGAAATATTCACGAAGTGCAAAGCTTCAACGACTTAGCCACTTTTTATAGGCAGTTCATCCGAGGATTTAGTACCATAATGGCTCTCATTACAGATTGCATCAAGAAAGGGGAGTTCATTTGGACTAAAGCAACCTTGAGAACTTTTAAGAAAATCATGAGCAAGATGAGTGAAGCAGCCGTCATACACCTTCCAGACTTTTCCAAAGTCTTTGAAGTTGCGTGCGATGCATCATGTGTAGGTATAGGTGAAGTATTGAGCCTAAAGGGACACCCTGTTGCATACTTTAGTGAGAAGTTGAACAAGGCGAAGCAACGGTACTCTACCTATGACAAAGAATTCTATGTTGTAGTCCAGTCATTGAGCCATTGGAGACATTACCTGCTGCCGCAAGAATTTGTCTTGTTTTCTGACCATGAGGCCTGACATTATTTAGGCTCTCAAAAGAAATTGAACCCAAGGCATGCAAAGTGGGTCAAGTTTCCTCAAGAGTACTCGTTCGTGTTGAAACATAAGGCCAAGGTCGAGAACAAACCTGTAGACACCCTTAGCCATAAAGTGATACTCCTTCAGACCATGAGTGTTGAAGTTGCGGGATTCGAGAACTTGAAAGATGAATATCATACGTGCCCCGACTTTGGACACATCTATGCGTCACTTTTGGATGATAAGAGGAATAATGATGGGTTTGTCTTATTCGATAGTTTCCTATTTAAAGAAGACAAACTTTGCATTCCTCGTACATTCCTACAGGATTTCCTTGTCTGGGAACTTCACACAGGCGGAGTCGCAGGACATTTTGGAAGAGATGAGCATTGCCCTCTTTGAGGACTGATTTTATTGGCCAAGTCTCAAGAGAGATCTCACCAAAATTATAGGGTAGTATCGTACTTGTCAACTGGCAAAGCAAAAGAGGCAAAACACGGGATTGTACACGTCTTTGTTAGTGCCACATGAGCCGTGGCAGGATATCATTATGGACTTCATGCTTGGGCTTCCCAAGACTATTCAAAATAGGGTTGTACATCAAGCCGAGCCGAGCCGAGTCGAGGTGGGCCAAGCTTGGCTTGACTCGTATGTGCTCTCCTCGAGTTCGAGTTTGAGCTTGAGCTCACCCTCGAGCTTACCATTGGAGCTTGCCTTGTTTGCTAAAACTTTGGAGGCGAGCTCGAGGCAAGCTAGTGGATCTAGTCGAGGCGAGCTTACCTCGAGTCGAGTCGAGCTTGCTCCCACCTCAATTTATTATATTTTTTGCTACAAAATACAAATTAAAAGTTAAAAACATTAAGTTCAAGAAGTCACACATATATTACAGGGAGAATAGTATTTCTACAGGTGGGACCCCACCATTTAAATGACCTAACTATGATCGGTTTTTTCTAACATTTTCTGAACCATAGATTAACATAGTACATGCATAGCTCACCACATGAATGGACTGCCCTGATTATTTTGTGGACCATCTTCATGATGAGGCTCAGCTGATTCATGGATCAGATGCACTACCTCCCTCGTAAAATTGCAATCAATAGCTGCATATGGTTTTTGGTCTTACCATAGCCCCTGTTTTGTAGATGTGTATGGTGTGTGATCTCACCGTAGCACCATGCTCAACAAGGAATGTTCTTACCTGAACAAAATGGTAGGATTAAGAAACCCCCCAACGCGTAAGGGTTTTATATGTCCTAAGCTTGGACCCCAATGTGTGTGTAGGGGAGGGGAGAGAGAGAGAGAACGAAGAAATAAGAAGATTTAAGGTTTTTTTTAACAAATATCTATATGAAACGAGTCGAGTCGAGTCGAGGTCGATTTCGAGCTGAGTCGAGTGACCCAGTGGTCGAACTTGACTCAATTTCTATCTCGAGCTCCTAAATGAAGCTTGGCTTGACTTGTTCTACTGAGTTGAGGCGAGCTGAGGCAATTTTTTTCGAGTTGAGTCGATCGAGTTTCTCGAGCTGACTCGGCTCATGACCAACCCTAATTCGAAAGCACGATTCCATTTTCGTGGTGGTGGACCATTTCTAAAAACAGCCCACTTGGTCCAAAACTTCAAATGCCTCCAACATAGCTAAGATATTCTTTGGGGACATAGTTCGTTTGCATGGATTGCCCAAAACTATAGTGTCGGACTATAATGTGCGATTCATGAATTACTTCTGGAAGACACTGTGGCATATTATGGGCATGAGGCTCCAGTTTTCGTCAATGTAGCATCCACAGACCGATGGTGAAATGAAAATAATAAATAAGAATCTAGGGAATCTTCTACGGTCTATAGGTATGAGTCCATTTAAAGCTGTTCTTGGTTGTAAACCTAGGAAACATGTAGATCTCATTCCCACATTTGTTTCACATAGCCCATCAGAGTTAGCTGAGTCATTTGCACGACATATCCATGAGTTGCATGATGAAAGTAGGAAGCGGATAAATGTGAGCAATGAACAATATAAATTAAATGCTAACTCATATCGCTGGTTGCAAGAATTTTAAGTGGGTGATTACATCATGGTCCGCATAAAGCTAGAGTGGTTCCCACGAGTCATTAAGAAATTATAAGCACATAGTGCCAACTCTTATAAAATCTTAAAACGCTTGGGCACTAATGCGTATGTAGTAGATCTTCCACCTGGCATAGGAATTAGTTCTACTTTCAATGTGGAGGATCTAGTGGCTTTTAAGGGTCACCTAGATGGCGTATCTACCCTACCTCATACTCAATGGTCTATCCCTACCCAATCTTCCCAACCTTTACCCCATTTACCACACATACCTGAGAGAAAGGAAGAGATTGAAGATATATCGATTGAACAAGTGGTGTCCACCAATGAAAGAGGGTATCAAAAGTATCTCGTCAAGTTGAAATAACAGGCCGACTTCAGATTGCATGTGGCTTACAAAGACCGAGCTATAGCGGGTTGATCCAGACATCCTGGAGCAGTACCCAGTGTTTGCATTGTCAACGAAATGTCGATAATATCGCCGATATTATCGGTGTCGCCGGAGTTGCGACACCGAAACCCCAGTTATTCGTTTCTCTTCCAAATATCGCCGATAATTAGGCGATTTTATCGATTTTTCATCAAAAATTTCAATTATCGGCGAGAAATGGCTGTCGGATTTCGTAAATACCCAAAAAACTAAAAGAAAAGGGAAAAAAGGGGGGAAACTGTTGGATTTCGGTACCTGTTTTCTGTAGAAGATGATCGCTAATCGGAAATAGTTGTGGGCCAATCATAGAAGAGGATCGTTGATCGGAAGTAACAGTGGACCAATCGATCGATCCGTGTGTCGTAAGTCCGAGAAAATCTCTACTTTCCATTTCTTTTCGTCGAATAGATCAAAAATTTCAAACGAAATGCTAATTTCGGTGAAGAATGTACGAAAGAGTAGGGATTTTGCATGGATTTTTTTGGGGATTTTAGGGTTTTGAGATGGGAACCCTCTTCCATTTCAAGAAAGGGCCTCTCGAGGCCTTTTGTTTGGAATCGGATTGCGTGCGGAGACTCCGCATGCTCTTATCGTGCGGAGTAAACTCTGTTGGGCCCACCTAGAATGTATGTGCTTTATCTATTCCGTCCATATGTTTTTCCAGCTCATTTTAGTGGTTGAGCCCAAAATTTAAGCATATCCAAATCTCAAATGGACCATGCCACAGGAAACAGTGGGAATAATGATTTCCACCGTTGAAACCTTCCTAGGCCCCACAGTGATGTTTATTTGTCATCCAACCTGTTCATAAGATCACATGGACACGGATGAAGGGAAAACACAAATATCAGCTTGATCCAAAGCTTCTGCGTCCCCCCAGAATTTTTCAATGGTAGACATTCAGTTCACACTTTTCCTGTGGTGTGGTCCACTTTGGATTTTTATATGCTTCATTTTTTTGCATCATACCTAAAATTATCTGTTAAGATGGATGGACGGAGTGGATAAAATATATAGATCACGGTGGGCCCCACAGAGTTTACTCTGCACGCTAGGTGCGGAGTTACTACGCAATCCGCTTCCTTTTTGTTTACGAGGAGCGGGTTAGCGTGCTGTGTGCCGACGCACGCGTGTGGATGTTACCAAGTTCCGTGGACCCCACAATAAAGTATTGGTTATATCCACACAGTCCATCCACTTGGCGAGATCATTTTAGGTCATGATCCCAAAAACTAGAGAGATCCAAAGCTCGAGTGGACCACACCACAGAAGCAATGGGGACAATGATTCATACCGTTGAAACCTTTTTAGGGCCCACAGTGATGTTTATTTGTCATTCAAGTTGTTCATAAGATCGCACAGGCATGGATGAAGGTAAAACAAAAATTCAGAGGTTCCAAAACCTCCGTGGCGCCTAAGAATTTTTAAACGGTACACATTCAATTCACATTGTTTCTTGTGGTGTGGTCCACTTGAGCATTGGATATGCTTCAGCTTTGGGATCAAGCCCTAAAATTATCAGTTACAATGGATGGATGGAGTGGATAAAATACATAATTCACAATGGTCCCCACAAAGTTGCGTAATTGGTTGAGTATAAAATACATAAATCACGCTTGGTACAACTGTACAAGTGTCATACGCAACTAGAGTATCAAATAACTTCCATTTCGCTGGAATGCTTAGGTGGGGCCCACAGTGATGTTTTTGAGAAATCCACCCCGTCCATCCATTTTCAAGATTAATTTAGGACATAATAATAAAAATAAGGTGGATCCAAATCTCATGTGGGCCACACAGCAGGGAAAATTGGGGAAAGAAATTCCTACCATTGAAACCTTCTTGGGCTCTGCCTTGATGTTTATTTGCCATCCAAACCATTTATAAGGTCATTCCCACTACTACGAAGTGAAAACATATAAAACTTAGCCTGATATAAAACTTTTGTGGCCACACAAATGTTTCAACGGTGGTCATTGAATCCCCACTCTTTCCAGTAATGTTGCCCAATTTAGTTTTAGATATGCCTCATTTTTTGTATTATGTCCTAAGATTAGCTCACAAAACAGATGAATGGAGTGGATTTCTCAAAAATATCACTGTAGGCCCCATGCAACATCTCAGCACATGAACATGAAGGAAAATTTGAGTTTAGCTAAATTAGCTACTGAAGTCACATCACCAAGTTTTGTGGGCTCCACCATGATGTATGTGCTATATCCACACTGTCCGTCCAATTGGAGAGATTATTTTAGGGCGTGACCCAAAGAATGTGGCAGATCCAAAGCTCATGTGGACCCCACCTCAGAAAACAGTGGGGGATCAAACGTCTGCCATTAAAAACTTCTTGGGGCCACATAAGTTTTTTATCAAGCTGATATTTGTGTTTTCCCTTCTTCCATGTCCGTGTTAACCTATGAATAGGCTGGATCTCAAATAAACATGATGGTGGCCCCCAAGAAAGTTTCAACAGTGGGCAGTCAGTAGCTAATCTGCGTCCATCAAACTAGGAGCAGATTTGGTGAGACCCCGGATCCACTAAGGTGGGTGGGACCCCTAACTGTGGGGCCTACAATGATGTTTTTGAGAAATCCATACCATCCATCCATTTTGCAAGCTTATTTTAGGACACGATGCCAAAAATGAGGTGGATCCAAATATCAAGTGGACCAAAAATGATGGGGCTCTAAATCTCATTGAATCCCCACTCTTTCATCTCACGGTCCATCCGAATGTTTATTTGTCATCCAACCGTTGATAAGGTCACAAAGACATAGATGAAGAGACCACACAAATATCATCCTAATCCAAAGCGTTTGTGGCCCGCAATAAGTTTTTAATGGTCAATTACCACCGTTTCCTGTTCTATGGTCCATCTGAGATTTGGATTTTTTTTTTTTTTTTTTTGCCCTAAAATGATCTTTCATTTAATTTTACATAACTTAATTATTATTTGGTGGTTGTATTTGTATTATATAAACTCATTTTAGTTACTATTGGAGTGAATTCTTATCGTAACGCATGCTTTTTAGGCCCCATTAAATAAAAACTTATTATTTAATGCATTCTTTTTATAATTTTTTTATTCCTGAATATGCAAATGTGTGTATTTAGGCATTTCCTGGAGTTTCATTGAAAAATTCTACCGTTTTCCTCATGTTTCCCCCTTTTTCCCCACATTTCCGGTTATCGGCGATATTATCGACGATAACGATATTATATCTTTATCTCCGGCCAGCGAAACTTGTAGCGATACCGACAATGCGAACACTGGCAGTACCCGAGCTTTATTTCGCTGGAGGCGAATTCTTCTCAGCCGGGGAGAGTTAACGGGGACATCAGGTCATCACATTCCTTTTCCCGAGTGTAGTAGCGTAGGAGATGTGTCGCGCCCATCTCATTGTGATTCAATACATTTAAGGAGCACGTGAGAGGAGTACGTAGCATACATGGGCAGCAGAGCAACAAAGGAGCAAGACCAGCAGACAATCTCACATTTTCTGGGTTCTGTCGGACGATCCGACGGTTCTATCAAACCATCCGACCGAGCGCGTGGATGTTTTTTTTTAGGCGTTCTTTTGTTCTTTTTCTCTTGTTTAGGCACTTCAGTGTATTTGTTTTTAAACGTGGACTATATATACTCTGTTAGAATTTCTTTTTCTATTATGCTATTATGAATATTGAGAGAAAAACCCTTCAATGCTTGAGATGAGCATGATTCCTCTAGTGATTGGAGCCTATTTGATGTGATGTCAACAATGTGATGCCAGTTATCTTCATTCTATCTTTCTTCCCTTTCATCTTCTCTACAATTTTAGGTATTTTTTTATTGTTTTTCTCCATCCGTTTCATAGAATCTTTGATTTCACTTTGAATACATAGCCAAAGCCCCTTGACCCTTGAAACCTTTTTTATTCGACGTAAGCCCCACCACCTTAAACTTCATTTTTCCCCAAAACCCCAACTTCCTTCAATTCGAAACCTTTAAATCTAATCTCAGCCCACACAATTTTCAAATCCAACCATCCCTTTCACCCAAATCCAATTTTCAGATTTCCCGTGGCCTTAAATCCATAGATCCCTAATTCCCAAATCACCTAAACCTTAACCCTAACCCTACTCCTCATTAAACCTAATTTCAATCATACCTTGGGAACCCTAAAACCTTCCCCTTTGATTTTAAGATTAATCCTATGCTTGGATGTGGAAGTTCCACCTTCCATGGATCCCGGCCATTGAGATTTTGTAATTCTTTCACTACATATTTGTGATTTATGATTATAGTGCATGATTTCTTTACTTAATTGAATTCTCGCACATGTGATTGAGTAGTTTTAATTTAATTATTCGTTATTAATTTGTTATACATTTCCACTTTAGCTTCATTCTGCATCATATAGGTAGGCCCACTGTCCTACGTCACATTTCCTAATATATTTTTTTCTTTTTTGGGAATGGTGTCCTTTCCTAATATTTTTCAAGCTAATTTCGAAAATAGTGTGGGGTTGTTGAGTATTTCAACATAAAAAATTAATTTGGGTTACCTATCAAAATTAGGCATGTCCATTTCAAATATGTAAAGATTCTTTCCTTTGGTGAAAACTTCCTTTTCCCTCCAAAATTTGAAATCTTTTCAAAGGCTTCCATCTATATTTTGCAAATGCACTATTTATTAGAAAGTGCAAAGATTAATGGCCAGAGGAGAGGGCTCTAAGTTTCGCTTTGTCAGAGTTCAAAGCATAATGACGGTCCACACATGCGCACCCATGCATGCTCCATGGTCAATGGGTTGTAAGATTGCTTGGGTGTTGTAAGATTGTCTGGGTGCCTTTGGCACACTTTACACGTCGCATGTGTGCATCATTGTGAGGAGCTTAAAGAGCCTAAAACTTTTCCTAAACTAGGCTAGGCCTTAGTCGAGCCATGATATGAACCATGGGCTTAACCAACAACTCAATGTGACAACTGACTTGTCAATATAGCAAGTGACATGGCGCTCAATTGGCAAAGATGGTGTTGACCATCTCATGTTGTGGTGCACCTGAGTGGCAATTATGTGTACAATCGGGTGATGTAGCTATTTCTAGGTGATAGTTAGGAAGCCCATTGGGCAATGTGTGTGGCAAGGCAAACACCAGCCTGGTTCGAGTAGACCGAGAAGAATAAATTACAAAAAATGCCCCTAGTTTAAATGAAAAGATGCCGGAGTGCCTCCTGACAGACCAATGCCTCTTTAGGCACCCTCTTAGCACCCATATGAGTTATACATATACAAGGCTTGCAAGAGCCATTTTTCTTCAATCTACAATTCCTCTAAGCCTTCTCTATTGTCCTTCTACAATCTGCATTAATTCTCTAAATTTATGAGTTGCTTTTATGGGTGTTCAGGTTGTTCACTAATATAACAATTGTTGATTAACAACAGTATCTGGACTAGGCCTGAATTATCCTAGAGGCAAACTTACTGGGAGCTTAGAACCCTATATAGTATCAGTTTCATCCAGGTAAGGGCCATGTAGAACATGATTGGATTGCACTGGAAATGGAAAGGAAATGAAAAAAATTAAATTATTTCCATGAGAACTATTTTCCCTTGGATTCCAACATTGATTGCAAGGGCCCGTTTGTTTTACCCGTTTCCCTGGTAATGTAAAGCAGTGTTTTTAAGTAGCAGTAGTGTGTTGGGTAGCGTTCAACCCAAGATATTTCGTAATGGTAATGGTGGCCGTAACGGCCCACTATTACCTTTACGATACGGCCGTTATGGTCTCTTTTTTTATTGAAAGAAAAACCTGTATCAACCCCATAATGAACCATTATGGGGCCATTACGGCCTTTATGGGGAGGCATAATGGGCTGTTACAATGGTTGTAATGGCTGTTACGGGTCATTTTTTCCGTAACGGCCATTACGACCCCATAACGTGTAATGGTTGTCATTGTTGCCTTTACATAACGGCCTTTACGGCCCCGTAACAGCTGTTACAGCACACCACGGTTTAGCTCTCTGTAGCATGTAGCATAAGTAGCAAAGCTGTGTAGCATAAGCTACTCAATAATTCTATTTTTTTTAATTTAAAAATATGAAAATTATGATAAATAGTAAGAAAAACCCCCCAAAAAAATGCCTAAAAGATGATTCATTTTTTCAAGTATAAGCATGTTCAAACAAGTTATCAATTATCATTAATCAAAAGCCAATCCACATATATAAACCAAATCAAATCATTATCACATCAACAACTTTCTAAGCAGACCACTTTAATTAATAATGCTAATTAAAACCACAAGTCACAAGTATGAAAAGAAATTAAAATCCCATAGGTTAAAGAGTATTAAGTACAAAATACAAAATATAATTATTATTTATTAAAAAACATAGTGTACGCTACATACGTTACACGTACGCTACGACGCTACATGTACGCTATAGGGGATTTACGTTCTTTGCTAACACTACAAACATTATTCGAAACATTGATGTAAAGTAATTGTGTCATCATTACTATTTTACCACGGCCAAACCAAATAGAGTAATGGTCAGTCAAATGCAATCGTATTCCATAGACAAGTATTTTGTAATCATTGTATTTTTTCATGTAATAACCGTAAAAATCTCCACCCAAACAGCAGCATCAATTTATTTTGATGATGATTTGACATTAAAGTAATGTAAAATTGCCATCAGTATGATTTTACATTGGATAAATCAAACAATATAAAATCGCCATCATTGCAGTCAAATGTGGCTGTTGTCAGAGAAAAGTACAGTAATTTGTAATCACTGCTCATTTCCTTTACATTATTGTGGTAATTGGCAAAACAAACAAGCCCAAAGTAAAATTCTCATATTTGTGGGACAATGGTCACATAGTTTCTATAACGTGTATGGCTGAGGTATCAAATAATAAGGGTCATATCCATGTGTAGCTTGGGAGTTTAAGTTAGAGGGTTTGTTAGTGGGCAAGCAAGGATATGAATTGTTGTTAGTGGGGATAGTTATGGAGAAGTTAATAAGTCGTGTGTTAATGGAATCCTTTAGAATTGGTCAAGTTTGTTGTTGAGTCAAGGGAGGCATGGGAAGCTTGAGGTGTATATTGACTCTTGTGATCATTGAAAAAAATAGAAAAACATCGTCTCAAATTTTTCTAAGGAGGTTGAACCCTTGGAAGTAGAGCTAGACATCGAGTCGAACCAAATCGAGCTTGGCACAACTCGGCTAGACCAGCAGACTACCTAAGCTCGAGTTCGACTCGGCTTGGTCCTCGAGCCGGGCAGGCCATCTCGGCTCAGTTTGGTCCCAAATCTAGCAAGCTAGAGCCGAGTTCGAGCTACTTCGAGCTCGAGCTTTCGGCGGACAGTTGAGCAGGGGGCCAGAGGCGAACGGGAGAGATCAATTCACTAAGCTGACCGAACAGTGGCGGACCCGAGGATTACCATGTTTTGCTCAGAAAAGGTGACCAGACAATTGCGGCCGAGTCTGTGCAGAGGCGAACGAGCGAGAGTGATTGAGAGAGAGAATAAGAGAGATTAAGAGAGAGTCGAAAAGAGGGCCAAAGGCGACAAGGGAGGCGAACAGTCAAACAGGGTGTCAAAGGCGAACGGACGACTGGGCAAGATGCCGAACGGGAGAGAGAGAGAGAGAGAGAGAGAGAGAGAGAGAGAGAGAGAGAGAGAGTCAAGAGGAGGGCCAAAGCGAGGCAACTCGTTTGTCGAGAGGGGCTGGTCGTCGAGACTTGGCGAGCAGGAAGGGGATTCAGAAATAACAAGAGGCGAAATTTTTGGGTTGGGTTGAATGAAAAATGGGCGCCTGTCCCTTAAGGCCTTTATATATTTTTCATTATATATATATATATATATATAAGAAATGAGACGAGCCGGATCAAACTCAAACCGAGTCGAATCAATCCGAACTCCAAATCGAGCTAGGGTCAGCTCGAGCTCGGCTCGAAAATCTTTTGACCTTAAAACAATAGCTCGACTCAGTTTGAACCCAACGTTCGATCCGAGCCGAGTCGAGTGAGCCAACCAAGCTACTCAACTTGTGTCCAGCTCTACTTGGAAGTGATCATTCTTGTGTTTATTGGGCTTAATTCTAAAAGCACCTTACAGCTTCTTGTGCTACTATGGAAAATTAGAATAATTGCTATGTGGAATCCTCCCTTTTCTTTCATATCCAAATCCCAAGCGTCACATCAATGGAAAACCTTCTCCATTTTCCTTTCTTTTCCCTTGGATTCCATGTATCCAAACATGCCCTTATTCTCTTAAGGACAACGCGATCCATGATTCAGGTAAAGCATTCTATCTCCCCCATTTTTTCCCTAACACTAAATTTACTACTAACCAAAGCATTTGAATCCTCTCCAACAAAAAAGGGAATAAACCACAAAAATTAAAAACAAAACGCACTCATTTCTCCAAATCCAATCAACTAACAAGGAAATCAAACAGAACCCAAATTACCAAAATCTCAACAACCCAAAAGCAAACCAATACGAAACACAAGAAATCCAACAAAATCAACACAAACAAAAGACCCCAAAAAAGATGACGTAAAGAAGCACCCACCTGCATCGATGTCGTTTAATTTCCATCTCTGACCGCTTGATGCCTTGAATCGGAATCTGGGATTTGTAGACTGTCTTTCAGAGAATCGAAGCTTGCGAAATTCTTGAGAAGGAAATGAAGAAAAACATGGTGTTCTTGATTGAGTGAGAAAAAACTGCAAAGGCATTTTTTCCTTCTTCTTTTTTTTAAATTACTTTTTCAGTTTTGAGATTTCAGTTTTTTCATTTCTCTGCGGAAGTAAGAGAGAGAGAAGATGTAAGAAATTTTTTAGTGGGAAATAAGATGAGAAGAAGAACTCGAGAAAGTGCCTTTGTTTTTTAAGTACTGGGAAGGCTCTCCCTCCAGTGGCTCGCCTAATCTACTCGCTCGTTCTGCCCCACCATGTGATGATCCAGACCGTTCATCTAAAACATTTAATAATATCTGGTTAGTTATGAAAGAATCTTGCTCGTTGAAGAAGTTTATCATTGAAAATAAAAGTGAATTAGAATAGTAGTTTCTAGACCGTTGACTTTAATGTCATTTTGTGGTGAATGAGAGCGCTCATGAGGGGGAGTTTTCTTTTCTTCTTCTTTTAATATGAAAAATCTGTGGTGATTAATTTAGATGAACGGTCTGGCTCATATAGTGGGTAAGAAGGAGCGAGCAGATTGGGCGAGCCTCTACCCGAGAGCCTCCGCCAGCGAACCTTTTTGTAGTTTGGAGGAATGATTAGGAGAAAAAACTTTGATACTCTGCGAAGAGTGATGCTTCATACTCCCACACTCGGAAATGGTACACGTGGAATACATTTTAAGTCAACTTAGGCCGTCTAAATTTGTGGCCCACTTCAGATGTATCATTTAATTAATGATTTCATTTACATAATATTCAGACTGTCCAATTCTTTAATACGTAATGGATGGATAAGATAAGAGTAGTTCAATAAAAAAATAAAATAAAAAGGGCATCTTGGATGTTAAGATCATCTGTAAACCAGATTTTGTGCTTATGATCAAGGATTTGGACGGTTGGATTTGAGTTAAAGAATTGCGTTTGTGAAATTTTGAGTGCATGGAGTCAACCATCAGGCTAGAGTACCACATGCAACCTCCACTACAGGGGAGACTTTCGAATTTCGATACAGCCGTGCTGTCCGACGAACGTGTTACTCGTGTGGGTAGCCGGTGGACTCGGGTGATCCCCGGATCCACCGAGGTCAGTGGATCCCTGAATGCGGGGCCTACTTTGATGTATTTTCCTTACATCCATGCCGTCCATCCGTTTTAACAGCTCATTTTAGAGCATGATTCTAAAAATGAAGAAGATCTAAATCTCAGATGGACCACACTACAAGAAACAGTAATGATTGACCATTAAAAAAATTCTTATGCGCCCCAAAAGTTTTGGATCCAGTTGATATTTGTGCAGTCCCTTCATCCCGGTGATCTTATCAACAGGTTGGATGGAAAAAACATTCCACTGCCCCGAAGAAGTTTTTAATGGTGGGTATTCAATCACCAATGTTTCCAGTGGTGTGGTCCACCTGAGATTTGGATCTGCTTCATTTTTGGGCTCCTGGCCTTAAAATGATCTTTTAAAACGGATGGACGGCGTAGATGTAAGTCATATATATCAAGGTGGACCGCATGGCCAGGGATCCACCGAAAGCCGCGCCCGGTCGTCTCACGACTCACCTAGCGCGCCATACGGTTGAATTCAATGTGCAGCCAATGAATTGACACAGATTTATGTGTGGCCCACCTAACTAGTAGATTAGGCCAACATTCTCAGAAATTAATCTTGATGGTTTAAATTAGCTTTTGCACGGCTCCGATTTACTGCACAAATGATATGTTCATGGAAGAATATGATGCTGTATGTGAAAGTTTAAGTGCACCACTCTGCATACGATCATATCTCTTAGTTTTGTGCTTTTGCAGAAAATGATGAAACATGGAAACCGAACCGGATGCGGATTGCGTAGAGACCCTGCTAACACCGACCTCCTCGATGGCAGGACTCTGTGGAACCGACCGTGATGCATGTGTTTTATCTACACCGTCCATTCGTTTTTACAGATATATTTAGACCATGATCTTAAAATTTAAGCATATGAAAAAGTTAAGTGGACCACACGAACGGAAACAGTGGGGACAGTGATGTCCACCGTTGAAACCATCCTAGGGCTGGCAGTGATATTTATTTGTCATCCAACCTGCTCATAAGGTGAGACACAGCTGGAAGGGAAAAAAAAAATATCAACTTGATGCAAAACTTCTGCGGCCCTTTAGAAGTTTTCAACGGTAAACATTCAATCTCCAATTGTTTTCTGTGGTGTGGTCTACTTAACGTTTTGATATGCTTCAATGTTGGGCTCATCGACTAAATAAATCTGAAAAAACGGATGGACGGTGTGGATAAAACACATATATCACGCTGGGCCCCACACAGTCCTCCACCGCGGAGGTCGGTGGCAAGGTCACCAGCGCACTCCGTGTGAGGTCAAGGTCGGTCTGCTGCACGTGGGATGGCATGTCAATCAGGGGTGCGAATTAGGTGTTACCCCGGTAACAGCTTAGTGGGTGTTACCCCTACTGTAGGGCCACATTGATGATATTCTGTATATCCACACCGTCCAACCGCTAGATACCAAAATTTATAGATATCAAAATCTCAGGTGGACCACACCACATGAAACAGTCTTGATTGAGTGATTCACCATTAAAAATCACGAAGGACCAATTGTAACGTTTTCTTAATGTTTATTTATAATCCAACGTGTTGATAATGTCGAGAATATATGGATGAAGGGAAATTAGAAATATCATATTGATCCAAAGCTTTTGTGGCCAGCAAAATGTTTTTAATGGTTATTAATCACCCTTTCTAATGGTATGGTCCACCTGAGATTTGTATCTTCTTATACTTTTGGATCGCATACTAAAATAAGATGGAAAAACAGATGTACGGCATGGATATAAAAAAAAAAATACATCAAAGTAGGCCCCACGCGGTAGGTGTAACACCCGCTAAGCTGTTACCAGGGGAACAGCTAATTCGCTCCCGTCAATCAATCTGGACCGTACATTATGTCAAGACCACGTTTCATTAGGCCACCTCTCAAAAATCACACCAATGGAATGGTTCTACCGTCCAATCTTAAGGGAAGTATTTACATTCAGCAATCTCGGCCGTCCATTTGGTGATCCCATCAAAGATTTATTATGATTTCAAAACCCACTTTGATCTGATGATCCTGACCATCCCATCCATTGCTGGAAGAGTGGATGGGTGTTATAAAGGTAAAGCCATCCAGCTGGTGTGATCTTTGCCGTGCTTGAAGTGCAACCTTAAACGCAATGGACGGTCCATGTGGCCTGGTATACCGCCCAGTTTAACCAAGAGGTCGCCTGGCAACTTGCATGTGATGTGATTTTGAGTCAAAACCACAATTATCATGAATTACACGTGAATTCTTGCGAACCATGAAGTTATAAACAGGCAACCCTTACCCTAAAAAATGTTCACCTTACCATGGCATGCTTGAATGGCTTTTGGACAATACGGGTAAAAAAATAAATTTTATCTTTGCATCTAATGGTCGGTGTGAATTTCACATAATCATTGCGGTGGCCTTGAAAAAAAATCAAGGGTGGAAATCTCTCCTCTAACTGTTTCCTTTGATGTGGCAGACTGAATCACACTCTGGCTTGATTTTTTTGTCCTATACTTAATTTGAGACGACACATCTTATGGTTAGAGTGGATTTCTCGTAGACATCTCAATGGGCTATGTAAAAGTTAAGGGTGGGTGTCCCTCTCCCAACTGTTTCCTTTGTATGGCTATCTTTGTATGGCTCGTATCAATTACGAACTATGCTGATTTTTTAGCCCTATGACTAAAATGGAGTAACACAATGGTGATCGAAGTGTATTTTACTTAAACACCATGGTTTTTTAATGGATTTCAAGTGATTTTTGTGTAGAAGCTGGCTTACGGGAACCACCTAAAAAGCTAAAAAATTCTCACATCTGATTCACTGTTATATTTATGTGAAATCCAACCTGATCACTATGTGCATCCCACCATGTTAGGCTCAAGAACTAAAAGTTGACCTCATATGTGATTTAGGTAGACCATACAATTAGAAATAGTATACAAGGCAATGCTCACCGTCTAAGCTTTTTCTCTTTGCATGGCCCACTTAAATCATAGATAGTCTGATTTTTGTCCCAATGCCTTATAAGCCCTAAAAAAATCAAGGGTGGGCGTCCCTTCCCAATTGTTTCCCTTCATATGGCTCACCTGAACAATGAACTAGACAGATTTTGGGCCATGTCGCTAAAATGGGATGACACATCTGGTGATCGAGGTGGATTTCACTTAAACAACATGGTGGGGCCCACTAATTTTTTAATAGATTTCGGGTGATTGCCATGTAGAAGCTGACTGACATGAACTACACATGTAAAGCTGAAAAATTCTAGCACATAGCCCAACATGATGTTCATGTGAAATCCACCTCGACCAGGTGCGTCACACCATGTTACGGTCAAGACAAATTTTATCCCATCTGTGATTCAGGCGGACCACAGTATATGGGGCAACACTCACCCTCCAAATTGTTTCCTTTCATATGGCTTACCCGAATCATGGATGGGCCTAATTTTTTATTTTTTTTTATCCTGAAGCCTAAATTTTAGCTTGTCATCTAATGGTTGGAGAGGATTTCATACAATCATCACAATAGGCGCTGGAAAAAAAAAATCAAGGGTGGGTGTCCCTCTATTGATTGTTTCTCTTGATATGAACCACCTAAACTAAGCAATGAGATGAATTTTAGGCTAATGGACCTAGCATGGGGTGATAGACATGGTGGTCAAGGTGGATTTCATGTAAGCATCATTGTGGGGACCACCCATGCCCTTCTGGGCCATCGCATCTAATAGTCGGATGGTCAGATTTTTTTACCATTGGTGGAATCAATGTAATTAGTGTTGAATTCACACGTTGAAGCAATGATTTCAAAATGATTGGATTGGTGGTAAATAGAATTCATTTACTACCACCGTACATAATACCAAACGCAAAAAAAAATTTATGATTCACACTGATTACCATTAAATCTGCACTGGCAAGTAAGCATGTCATGGGTGTACATTGATCCATACTCACTCAGTGGTGGGGGATGCACTGTAGGTTGAGTGGATGATAGGTGGTCAAAATTTTAGTGAGTTAGTTTGCTGACCAAATTTATTTTTAGTGATGGTTGATTGGATGGTTATAATCAGTTGTTTAGTGTACTTCACTCCATTTTGGATCAATCAATGATTATTTATGTATTGGGTTAGGCCTATACTTGGTCATTTAAGAAGAATACAAGGGAAAGAGAATATGTGATATTAATACGATGTAAATTGATATCAATGAATGAGAAATGAACCCTTTACATCATTTTTTTACTAAAGAAAAGTTTTGAAAATTATTTTTCCTTGACATTTGCAACTGTTTGGATTATAATACTTCGAACCTTCAAATTTTGTAATTTAAAATGACACATTATAAGTAAACTATTTTCTTTTTATTAAGATTAAAAAAAAAAAAAAAAAAGTTGTACGCACTTGTCAAAGAAGAAAAAGTAATTGTAAATACTTTGCAATAACATCCATTATTTATCAAACATGTGTAAATGTCTTGTCAATGTAAACTACTTACATTCCGTCCAAATACCTTAACAAAAGATAACAAATTTTCTTCCTTTTGTGTTCACTAAACGTCCATGGTAAAACTCAATCTCAAGTCCACATAAGATCAGCAGAGTGGTACACATCAATTGGGATATCATCAATTGGGATATCAAGCTGGGTGTAGCACAACTTAATATGGTTATAATCATATACCTATTGAATTTTGAAAAAATATTCAAAATATTATTTTTATCTTTTATTAAAACATTGTCTTAATTTTATCATAAATATTTGTTTAACTTTATAATGATATTCTTAATTTTCAGATGTAGAATTAACGTTCTAAATAATGTCATAAATTATGCACACTCATTTCAAACATATCTTTGTATTATTCTCCTCATACCTATTCTCATACAATCACATTCTCAAGTAAAAGCAAGAGTACAATACATACTTTATTAAATTTTTAGCATATCTAATTTGACATATCTAGTGTTGCCTTTAACTGTATAAAGTTGTTATGCAACATGTGACTATGATTTATCTTAGAGGCAAAATTACTGTAATACGTTTACAATGTATGAGTCCACTATAAAGGTACAAACACTAGCTTAAAATGTCAAAAGAAAATGGAGGATAAAAATGAAAGGTTGTTTTAATATTCCTCTACAATCATCTCATTTTTCTTATGTTTTAAAGTTTGTAATAATCCTTCTAAGATTGGGGTAATTTTATGATTATTGTGCTCACTGGAAAGATTAGTCAATATTATCTTTTCTGCTACTAGTTTAGTTATGATCATTTGCATTTATATACTTGATTTAATATCAATATATCGTTTATTAATTTAAAATTAAAATAACGACTTACAAGAACTTTTCGTTGATCACATCTTCTATTATATATTTCTTTTTAGTACACGCTAAAGCTTCTTTGCAATCTTTTTAATCTTCGAGTACATGTTGAAGAGTTGATGATAGTATATTAAGAATGTTGTTCTAACATAAGCAATCATCTTTTTTTCTGTATTTTATTTTTAGTAACTAGATTTTCTATTGGTGGCTTGGGCAACAATGATTTTTGCTCAGTAAGAATAAATGATCTTTATAATAGTTAGTAGAAAATGTACATTTCATTTTTACCTGGTGTAGTTATTTATACTAAACCGGTCAAAGCGAATAAGGTCTTGGTTCATAATCATCAACAATGATTGTACCATACCCATTACTATATTAAAATTATTAGAGACATTTATGAAAATTGTCTCAGATGTTTTTCTTATGGATAACGATAATTAGTAGTGGATCAACATTAATACTACAAAGCACATTACACATGAGTAAAGTATATTATCTACTTATGAAAAATTGAGAGTTGACATACACACTTATTGATAATTCATTATCCGCTAAGATTGTAGGGAAACGACTGTGAATCTTAGGGCCTAATTATTTTACATAATTATCCCAATAATGTAAAGAAATTGTGTCATCATTATAATTTTAGTATTATCAAACCAAACATATATAGGATTGTTGGTCAAATGTAGATGTTTTTGAGAAATATGTAAAGTAACTTATAACCACTGTATATTTCCTCTACATTGTCATGATAATTATTGAATCAAACAAACAAGCTCTTAAACTTATATTATGTAAACTCCTCACTTCAAAAAATAAACTTAATGCTCCAAACCATTGAAAGAACCTATTTCAGTCAATGTATTCATCAAGCGGAGTTTTAATATCATATTTGAATTGGACAAAACTGTAATAACAAAATGGATCATTTATAGGTAAGGGATATGCTTCTAATGAAATATTTTAAGTTAAACATTAGAAAAAAAATTCATATTCAATTTATATTGTAGATTCCCTTTTTACGTAACATGTTATATTAGGACATGAGAATTATCTCTCTTAAGAATGTGTAAATATATATTACTACTTTAATAAAATCTTATTGATAATCTAGAAAAATATGAGATATGTATTAAATCTAAAATAATTTATAAGTGTTTTTCTTAAGATAGATACAAATAATAAAATTTTAGGATCGGTATATAGTGATATGTGTAAATTATATAATATAATTACTAAAGATAAAATATATTATTTTTATAGATGATTATTCTAGATTTACCTATGTATATTTACAAATAAAAAAGAATGAAACTTTAGATAAATTTAAATTATATAAAATAAAAGTTAAAAAATAATTAAAAAGAAAATTAAAATGATTAACTTAAATAAAGGAAGAAATATTAATCAAAAGAATCAATGAATTCTGAAAGACTTAAAGTATAATATAGTAGACCTCAATTCCCTACGCTCATCAAATAAATAGCATAGCTAAAAAAAAATTTATATCTTATTAAAAATAATGAATACTTATTTGTTAATAAGGATTTAAATAACTATATGTGGGTGAAGTCTTTATAATTACATGTCATATGTTAAATAAACTACCTTATTAAAAATAGATAAAAGAACAAAACATAAATACCTAGTGATGAAAGAAAATATGCATTAAACAATAAAATATATAAGTACCTAGTGATGAACGAAAATAATATTATTAATAAAAATACTATTATAAATTTAAAAATGCAAACTTTTATAAAATATATTCTTTTATGAAATCTGTAATAGATTTGACCTTTATGCAATTCTAACTTGGTATTTCTAACCCTACGTTTGTGGAATGAATTGATACAAAATCTATAATAGATATAAAGTTTAAAATAAGTAAAAAAAGCAAAAAGTTAATCATAACTTAGATTCTACTATGTATTCCTACCTAGTGGAAAGTATGAGAGAAGCTTTAATCAATAAACCTTCGTTAAAATAAATATATAAGGTAATCTTAATTCATTTAAAGAAATAATATCTTTTAGAAGTATTACATTTTAGAAGAAAATTATTATAATAAAGTAGATTCAATCTTTTATAACAACATATAAAAATTAGTTAATCACCTATTAAGATGTAAACTAATTAGATGTAAATAGAAAAAATTAAAAGCTAACGGTTAATAAATAAATTTAAAAGGTCATTTGGGAATATAGAAATCCTAAATTTTTAAATTTATTTGGTAGTATAGATTTTTAAAATTTTAAGATTTAAAAATTAGATTTTGATTTTGAATTTGTAAAATTATTTAATTACATATTTATGGGATGATGAATATGATGAACTAAATATTTTCAAATAATTCTAAACACGATATACATGTACAGCATAAGACGATCATTATATTGAGCTCGTTATAAGATAATCATGGCCTCAAAATAGGACAATTTTGAGATTTTAATAACCTACAAAAGTGGGCCCAGTAATTTCGTATTTGAAACTAAGTCCTATATTTCTTGATAACTGATTGTCATTTTTTTTGTTTAGTTTGACTCACAAAATTATTACATAAGTTTTATTTTTGTAACAACTCATCATCATAGTATGAATATAAGTGAAAATGTTCAATATCGTGAATGAATATAAAAACCTTAAGGTTTGCTTATTTAACGAGTTATATTGGTAATATAACTTAATAACATAATGATTATTTTTTTATTTAAACTTAAACTTATTGTTAGATTACTTTAACTAAATAAATATAGTGTTTAGCTTTTTCTATATTTTCAGTAAAATAATAAACATAACAATTGTCTAGGTAAAATTGTAGTTAATGTAGTGTTAGAACTAGAGAAATGAACATTCTCTGGGATATTGTGTTTTGTTGCTCTGGGGTTCTGAGTAAGGGAAACATTCATAGACAGTCACAAACATTCACAAAAATATGCAAGAGAAGAGATATCGCAAGGCAAATTTTATTCCAGAGATTCTGAGATCTTGTACATTCCAGGCCAGTGGTCTGGCACGAGCCCTTAATTACATCGAATGATCGATGACCCTTGATTAGAAGGCAAAAGACTAGTCAGCCGGGACTAGGTTTTTAGAGTCTATGACCATGGGGCCTATATTTGTTTTACTGTACTAAACCACTTTGCGTTAGTCAGATGTCCATGTCCCATATTTTGGCCGGAGATCCGGGTTAGGACTGTCAGGGTTTATTACTGAGAGGGACGACTCTGGGCCCGCGCCTGTCAATATAGGGACAGGTGACCTCGAGAAGTCCGTTCTACAGCTATGTGTACCTGCGCAGTCTAACCGGCGGGTACCGTTTAGATGGGTAGGGCATCGACTGCTGCATTGTGGCAGTTGAGTAGTTGGTTTGTAGGGGATTGAAACTCTTTAGCACGGTTTATTGTGGTAATCAAGGCCCGGCTGAGCTAGCTTTTAACACAAATCGGATCATGCCTTTTGTAGTGAATGTAAATATTAGCATATCTGCGTAGCCCCAGATGTTGGCGACTCCTTTCCGGGAAGTTACCCCGTTCATCGCGTCGAATAGAGTTTAGTCTTGAAGATGCTTGATTCTGCTCATTTAGGGTTCCCAAAACGTTTGCTTGGCCGTTCCATTGCGTCCGGAATGCTCGAAATACCCGAGACTGGTCCCAGTAGTCTTTAAAAATACTCAAAATTGAGCCCGGTGCGCCTGCTAACATGACCTGTAAATTGGCTGATTTCTGGGTGCGTGAGCCCTGATTTACGGGTGCGTGGGGGCTCCACGCACCTGTCAATTCGATATAGATTTTTAGACGATTTTGAGGGTGCGTTGGTGCATGTTCAGGGTGCGTTGATGCACTTCACCAATTCGTACTTTTGCTGGATTTACAGACGCGTGGGTGCTGAATTGACGGATGCATGGTTCCCTTTTTTTTATGCGTGAACTTCTTTTACAGGTGCGTTTTAAATGTATGAAGTCCAGACCTTAGACGTGTCCGCACCCAAAAATGGGGTTCTGGTGGAAGGAGTGGGAGTTCCGGCGAGGGTTCCGGCAAGCCTTTTTTTTGGGTTTCCGGCGGGCGGAGCTCTCTCTCTCTCTCTCTCTCGGTCTTTTTGATCTCTCTCAAATGAAGCATCGGAGGGGTATTTATAGGTGAAGTCAACCAATAGCAGGGCGCCACGTGTCACGCATCCATGAAATGCTCTCCACGCACCTGTTTACTTCATCGCAGGTCCGATGATCATACGGGTGCGTGGGGTTTACTTGTCGGGTGCGTGAGGTCCCACGCACCTGGAAACTATCTCATAATCTGTCCGTTGATTGTGGGGTGCGTTGACCATCTTTCAAGGTGCGTTGGATGCGTGGTCCTTCACGAAATGGTGGGCCAGCGTACTGTTTTCAAGGGTGCGTGGGATATAACTTACAGGTGCGTTGGGCTCCACGCATCTGTAAGTGAGTGTCGGTTTTTAGGGTGCGTTGGACACGTAAATGTGGGCTCCATCGATTGGGTTTTGATTTTTGGAGGGTTTGTGGGGCCCGTTTCTTTGCGCAACCACTTGCAGTGTTCATCACAAATCGTATAGGAGTCACGGGTCTGATTTAGAACAGTTTTGATCACGAAGATCAGTGGGGTCCACTAGTGAATTTGGCTAAGTCCAGGGAAGTCACGTATTCCTTCGTCTTGCGTGCACCGGGAGGCGTTCTTTGCGCCATCCCTTCAGGGGTGTATGGTTATTTGGCTTATTTTAAGAGTGTCCACTATTTGGGACCCCAACAGATGCCCCTCTGGTGGGTTGCGGCAGGCGCGTGATTGGCTGGTGCGACGCACCGGACTTTCCGGGTCCCACTATAAATAGATGAGTCAGCTCATTCTCGTCATTTCACTGTTCTTTGTCAGACCTCTCACATCAGGCCCACGCACCCTTTTATTCTCCAATGCGTCCAACAATTGTCTCCGACACACCCATTTAATCCGTACGCACCCTCTTATTCGAGGTACTTGGGTTTTTAGTGGTGCGTGGGGTGCGTACGCACCCTGTATTTTTGTACTCCGAACTTGAGTTTTCCTTTTGGATGCGTGAGCTGGCAAGCACCTGTAAATCCTTTGGATTTTTGGACATCGTCGGTTTTCTGGGTGCGTAAGGGTCTACGCACCCTTCGTCAACCTGGGCGGGCCTTGGTGCCTCACGCACCATACAAATGGGTTGAGTGGACCTTTTCAGGGTGCGTGGGACGCACACGCACCCAGCTGGTGATCGGCCAAAGGATGTATTTATTGGGTGCGCCCTTCGACTGTTTTGAGACGTTGCCCTTCACGCACCCGAAAATCGGGGCCTTCATAAGTTTTAAGGGTGCGTGGGGTCTTACTCACCTGGAAATGTGGCATCCTCTTGATTTTCTGGGTGCGTGGACTCACGCATCCGGTTCCACAGGACTTGTAAAATTTTGTCTAAATAATTTTCTGCGAAGCTGGACGTTTGAAGTGTATGAGCCCCTTAACCTCTGCCTCGTATTTGGGCATTCATATTCAGGTTTTTTTTTCAAGGAGGCGTAGGGTCTCATAGACTTTCGGGCTTTCCTAGATCGCATTAGTTTCGGGGGCAATTCCCATGGTGGCCTTAAGTAACGTTTCGAGCATACCTGGGCGTCCTCTTGCCTTTTTGTTTTTATTCTATTTGGTTTCTCCTGCTTCTTGTTCTCTCTTTTGTCGGACTGCTGTATTGGTTCATCAGCTTTGTTTCCCAGCAGACGATGGTCGTAACTCGCGCTTCCCTTCGTGAGGCCCGCGGTTGTCTGAGGCGACTTCTAGATGCTTTAGACCGCCCCGAGGCTTGGTCATCTCTTGCTAGTCAATGCGACGGGGTGGCCGAGGCCTTGGCCCATCTTGGCGCTGAATCCCGCCCCATCCTCCGAGCTATGCAGAATATCTCGGCGATGGCCTCCATCTCAGATGAGCGCAAGGAGGCCGTCTCTAACTTCATCGACGATTCTTCCCTTTTGGAGGAATTGGCGGTCTTGGAGGCGGCAGAGCCTTCTTTGGCTGCTTCTTTCCTTTCTCTCTCGAAGCGTCTCCACTTCCTAAAGGAGGAGAAGAGGGAGAGCAGGAGATTCCTGGCTTGGCTTATCCCTTTGGCGGAGGCCGAGTACCCGGATCGTCGTGCCGGCATTTGGAGAATGGTCAGAGCGGCTACTCGGGAGCACGACGACCTGGCGATTGACTTGTCTGCGATAAGAAACTATGCCGACGCTGAGCACCTGAACTTCGATCTCGTGCAACAATGCATTTCCATTTTGGTGGACTTGGTTTTCAAGGAGGCCCAGATTCAAGCGAAGGTTGATGAGTTGAGGGCTCAGGTTCTTCCGCTGATGCAGGACTGAGGCCTCTGCTCTCTGGCTTCGGGGAGGAGTCCCCACAATTTTGGAATTGTCTTACATTTGACTGTTGTCGCTTGGTCATCTAAACATTTGTTATTAACAATTTAGCCATGTGGAATGGCCCTTATGGTTGACGAATATTAATTTATACTTTTCGCTTCACTTCTGTCTTTTCCTGCCTGTGTGTTCTGTGACGATGGTGGCGCGGTTGCGAATGTCGTTCGCTTCATGTCTTCCATTGATTTTGAATGTGTTCCGCAGTGGTTCATGCTGACGCATTGTCCTCTGTTCATTTGCTGCTTTGTGTTCTTTTCTCTTATGCATGGTTTGATCGACTTTGTGCAAGCATTTCCCCTCTACTTTATATCTAAGTTTTACATGTCGTTTGCAGATTTATCATGGCTAGCGATCCTTCACAGGCCGGTCCTTCCGGTCCTCCCCTGAATCCTTCCAAGCGTAAGCGTGCTGCCACCAAGCAGGTAGTCAGACCGTCCGCTGAAAATCCGCAATGGTTCCTTCCTCCCGAGACGTTCAACTTTTATGAACGTATCCTCACCTTGTCGAAAGATATACAAAAGAAGATCCTTTGTGACCGGATCGTGCCGCCTCCTCCGGACAGGGGCACACAGGAGTAGTGGGACGCATGGTACGCTCCTCTACGGGGCTTCCGGAGCGACGGGGCAACGGGTTCTGAAGAGGGCGAGGCTAGCCCGTCGATCCCTTCCCAGTCTACCAGGCGCGGCCGCCCTAAGAGGGCTGGCAGAGGTGCCAAGCAAGTATACTTGGAGAACCAAACCAGGGTCGGACAAGATGAAGGTGGCTTGGTCTAGCGCCAAGCTTGTTACTGCGCCACTTGTGGTGAGGAATCCCTTCACTCGGGAGTATATCCGTTATGCGAAGAGTTATCAACGGCAGCGGTCCCTCCCAAGTATTGAACCATCCGACATTTGCAGGAGCGATTCCTTCTACGGCGTCGATGTTTGGACATCTGGCTCGGCGTCATTCCTCAGCTATTCCCTCTCTAAGAACGGGAGGCAGCAATCGGTCCTGGGTGTGAAGGATATGATTTTCCTAGAGCCGAATCACAATCCTCATCAGCCCTTCCCCAGACATTATTTCGAGACTCTTCGCCAGCGGTTTCACCATCTAGGGGATACTGAAATCTGGTTGTCCGGGGCGTTCCGGACTCGCGGTCATCTGGTCCTTCATCCGGGCTACGAGGCGTGGGCGAACCGGATCTTGGAACAACACAGGACGACCCTACGGGCAGTGGGTCTGTACAAGGCAATTGAAGCGACATCGAGCTACTTCTGCCGAGAGCCTTGGGTGTACAAAGGCTTCCTCAACCACTGGTGTTCTATCACCAATTCCTTCCATATGCCGTGCGGCGAGATGAGCATCTCGCTCTGGGATCTCAACAGGATTGCGGGGCTCCCCATCCGTGGGAGGATTTACGATGAATGGGTCCCGAGCGATGACGAGCTGTCGCAGAAGAAGAAAGGTGTCAATGAAGGCTTCTTCTCCGAGGCCTACTACGAACTGCTTGCTGAACTACCCCAGTTTTGGGGTCTCAAAGATAAGCTTCTGTTTGAGGACTGGCTGGTTTATTTCAGCCACGGCTTGAAGTAAGTTTTTGGTTTATGGGTTCTATCTTACCGTTCTGTCACGCTTCTTTCTGCTAACGCTTTGTCATTTCCTTTACTCAGCTTGGACTACGCGGCCTTCGACGAAGGTCGTGGTGATAAGGCGCTGTTAGAGAAGCGAATGAAAGAGAACTTCCCGCCCCCCAATAAACTCTCCCCCTCTTGTGAGCTAGCTGGCTTCCTGGCGTATTGGCTTAGTTGCGTGGTGCTCCCGAGTCCAAGCAGGCGGATAACGTCAGAATATCTTGCTTTGCCGTCGCAGGGGCCCTGGCGAATGGTCACCGATATGCGCTGGCTCCGGCGGTCTTATGCTCTGTATATCGAGCATTCGATTATGTTATCAGCAACAAGGAGCGCGCTGCTTATGGGATGAACTCCGCTTACTGCGGATGGCACTTTTTCTCGGGCTGGCTCGGAGTATACTTCCCCTGGGTCTATGGCGTGAGGCGTGGGGATTATATCAGAGCGGGGAAGCTCCCGCTTCATTTTTTCCAGAAGAGGAAGATGATCAGCCATAACTTAAACACTATCGAAGACAAAATCGCGGGGCTTGATGATATGTACTTCTATCATTTCTCTGACACTCGCAGTGAAGAGCCGGTCCTGTGCACGGACGACAATAGTATTGATTATCACGAGCGTTCCTTCCTGATTGCGATTCGTCCTTCGTCACTGCCGCTCCGAGAAGGGCTGGAGTTCTGGAGGGAGCCGTATTATCCAAATCGTTTTGCCCGCCAATTCGGGTATGACCAGGGAGTGCCAGCGACCCTAGAACCAGTGACACGCGAGCAGCGGGCGTACGGTGTTGGGCCCATTCACTGAAAGTGGATGTGGCGGCAGCTTCTGTTGACCGGGACCGGCTGTTCCTTCGTGATCCCGGGAACGCAGTGTTTCGCCGGGGCCACCTTTGGGTGGATGAGGTGGTGGGCCCACCAATATGCGTTAGTGCGGAACAAAATGCTCGTTACCGAGCCCGTCTTCATCACACCCCCCATCGTTATGCCCATTCCTGCCAACGGGCTAGGCTATATATCGGAGAATCTTCATCAGCCCACAGTGCCAGGCACGGAGAGATTGCAAACCTCCCTGAACGTGGTGATCGATCATGAGAAGCCGGAGCACACCCTGGAAGGCTGGATTGCCTATGGGGAGAGGATCGTGACAATGGTAGGGCCAGAGTTCCCGTCTCTCGGCCCTATCGATGAGTTGCCTGCTGGGGGCGACGCCCTGAGAGGGGGAGGTGACGGCGATGATGGCGAAGAAGGCGACGATGATGACGAGGGCATGGCCGAAGCCAGGGATGAGGGAGGTGACGCTGCCGCGGAGGGCGATGGCGATGATAGGGACGGCGATGACGCTATAGGCGGAGCTGACGAAGGTAATGACGGTGCGAGAGGTAGTGGAGGCGGAGGCTCAGTGGGTGATAGTGGTGATGATGGTGGCGGTGAGGGCGGTGATGGCGATAATGGTGGCGAGGGTGTATGGGTTGAGCGTGCCGGCCCTCGGGTGAAAACTGCTCCTCGCCTTCCCGTTGTTTACGGCGGTAAGAAAATAAAGGATTTATTGGAACTGCGCAGGGCCGAGCGCTCACGGGAGCAGCTTGCGAAGGAGGCTGACGATACTCCGATCGTCACCACGGGAGAAGCCAGGGAAGAGGGCGAGCTAAGCTCTCAAGTCAACCTGAGCGAGGGCTGCCCTGCCCGGGGGAGCGATGAGAATGAGCTTGTTTACGATAGGCCCATCCCTGAAGAGGGCGCGGGGGCAATCTTCATGGATTTGGATGACGAGGCGCCTGCCGAGTCTGCCCTTCCCCCCAATCTCTCTGTGGCAGACACTGAAGCTCAAGGCGGGATTCCGGAAGCGATCGTCGTCGTGGTGGAAGAGGTCGCGGTTCCTGCTATCGAGCTAAGCGCTCTTGAGCCTGTCGTGGGGGCCCCTCCTGCTGCTGAACCGTTGTTGGTTGAATCTGCTGCTGAAGCCCCGCCTGTTGCCACGTCGTTGCCAGCCGAGTCTGCTACTGCAATTCCTCCCGTTGCTGGGCCAGCGCCTGATGCCAATATTCCCGAGGTCGTGGTGATATCCTCCCTGGAATTGCCTGAGCCGTTAATTGAGGGAACAACGGGACCGGCCCCAGTGTCACCTATGCCTACCACTTCATCCAGCGTCGTTGCCGTTGGCATCCCTGACGTTGCTGGTATGTCATCTGCTTTTACTGTCCTGACTGCTTCCTTTCTGACGATGATCTTCTTGTATTAACGCTTCTACTCTCTGTGTCAGTAGCTTCTTCTATCGGTGCCTCAGTGCCTACGGCGTTGCCGGAGTCATTCGTCTCATCCCTTCGGGGTCTGTCGAAGACTAAGGCAAATCTTCTCAAGGGTCTTCTGTCTGACATCGTTGACTCTTTAAGACATGAGGAGGAATGGCCTGTTTTAGACGAGGCGTTGCAGGCACTCGAGCTGAACGCTGCCTGGCTCGGGGTCGACTTGTCCTCCATGATCGGTCAGGTGATTCTATTTAAAGAACGGGTGGCCCGAGAACTTGAGGCGAAAAGCCTCCAAACTGACCCTTCTGCTGAGGAAAAGCGCGGTCATTTGCAGGTCACTTCTCCCAAAATTAGAATCACACGAGGCAGAGGTGGCCGTGGTAAAGAAGGACTAGCAGGTCGTTGACGATGGGTGTCAGGCGGCCACTGTCCGTTTGGCAGAGATAGACAACGAGGTGGCTCGACTACAGGCCGAGCGCTCGATCGTCCACCTTAAACTATCCAAGCTCACCGGTCAGAGGGCTCGTTTGCAATCTTCCCTCGATCAGCAGGAGGCGGAGCGCGACGTCATGAAAGCCCAGGTTGCAGAGTTAGAGCAGTCTCTCAGGGACATTCTCGACCCTGCTCTAGTTCTAGCTGAGGCCGAGGCGGCACGGAAGGCGGTTGAGGAGTCTGCAGCAGACTTGTTAGACCAATGTTTAAAAACTTTAAACGGTTGAGCTGCAGTGACCTTCATTTGTACTTAATACCTATTTTGGAACACGTTGTAACAAATATTGTGTCAATATGTATACTACTGTAGTTTTAGGTGCATGTTGTACTGCTAGGTCTTTTGCAAATTCATATTTTTAAATGCGAATTGAGTGAGTCATTTGGGAAGAGTGTCCCCCTGTTTAGGACCCAAACCTGTGCTTGTATGAACAGAGATACGATCGAGCTTTTATTAAGGGCTTTCCCCTTTCTTAGTTGCCTTCCAGGACAAGGCGTTATTTCTGACGTGCTCTGGGCCTCGATGACTTCCTGATACCTGTAAAAAAAGGTAGATAATCAGCATTTTGCCCCGGCCCTTACGCGATATCATTTCTTTTGGTATTTTCTACATCACATCATCCCTCTAATGGGGCGTTTACAAAATATGATGACAGACTTCTTTCAAGTATAATATCTTTTCAAGAACCGACCGTTCACCAGCGTACTGACGCCCTGTCCTTTGCAATCTATCACCCGATAGGCTCCATTGGAGTACACCTCATCAATAATGCACACTGGATCCCACTTCGGGTCGAATTTACTTTTTGGGCCTTGCATCGGTACCGGACGTTTCATCATCAACACCAAGTCGCCCCTCTTAAATGACCTTCCCCGGACTCGTTTATCGTACTAAGCTGAGATTCGCTTTTGATACATTTCAAGTCTTTGCTGAGCGGCGAGTCTCTTCTCGTCCAGGTTGTCAAGCTCGATCATTCTGATTTTATCATTGTATTCGGTTGTCAGGGAGTGTCGGAGTGCAACCCGTAACGACTCCACCTGCATTTCCATCGGGATCACGGCTTCCGTACCGTACACCAATGAGTAAGGTGTGGCTCGAGTGGCTGTGCGGTACGTGGTCCTATATGCCCACAGTGCTTCGGGTAACCGTCTGTCCCAGTCTTTCTTATTCTCCGCCACCGTCTTCTTCAGGATTTTCACAATAGTCTTGTTGAATGCCTCGGCCAACCCATTTGCGGGAGGGTAATAGGGCGACGAATAGCAATGCTTAATCTTGAACTTCGCACATAGTCTATCGATAGTGACATTTTTGAAGGGTGTCCCGTTGTCGGTAGTGATTCTTTCAGGGATACCGTGTCGGTACAATATAGAATGACAGATGAAACTTTCGACGTGTCTTGCTTTCACGTTTCTTAAGGTGACGGCTTCAGCCCATTTGGAGAAGTAATCGGTCGCAGCAAGGATGTACTGGTGCCCCTGAGAGGATGGCGGGTTGATTGGCCCTATCACGTCCATGCCCCAGGCGGCGAAAGGCCAAGATATCACTGATTGATGCAACTCTTCTGGCGGTGTGTGTATTATATCTGCATGTATTTGGCATTGATGGCACTTTCTAACGTAGTCTATTGCGTCTGTCATCATTGTGGGCCAATAGTACCCCATATGTTGGACACGGTGATGCAAGTTCCTGCCCCCTTGGTGAGCATCACACTCCCCTCCGTGTGCTTGTTTTGGCATGGCGTATGCCTCGTCCTGGTCTAGGCAGCGTAACAATACTCCCTCGTACGAGCGCTTGTAAAGGGTGTCACTTTGTATTATAAATGAACCGGCACGTATCCTGACCTGAGTGCGCATCTTGGGCTCTTCTGGTAAAAACTCGTACTTCAAGTAGTTGACCAAAGGTCTTTTCCAGTCGTTTTCTTCTGTGATTTCAAAGCAACAAATAGGGTTTACGCTCGATTCATTGCTGGGCGGTAAGGTAGTTGGCAAGATCCTTCTTTCTTCGATCGTTACTTGAAGAGGGCTGCCTCCAGGATTAGCCAGGGCAGCGGCCAGGCTGGCTAACGCATCGTCCTGTATGTTCTCTTGCCTTGGTATATGTGAAATGCTGCCATTGCGAAACTGATTGAACAATGATTGGGCTTGGCGGCAGAAGGGTGACAACTCGGGCTTGCGAACCTCATATTCCGTTGTTAGCTATCTGATGACTAGCCTGGATCCGCCGTATATTTGTATTGCTTTGATACGCATCTCGAGGGCGAGCTGTAGTCCGATAATAAGGGCTTGGTATTCTGCTTCGTTGTTGGTACAAGCCGGCACGATCGTGAATGCATAGGGCAGTAGATCTCTCTGCGGGCTAATGAATATAATTTCTGCTCCTGCCCCTGTGGACCTAGCGGCTCCGTCGAAGTACATTTGCCATGGTCGCGGTTCTTCAATCATCATAACCTGGTCATCTGGGAGATCGCACTCCATTTCTTCCTTGCTTGGAACGGGGTGCGCGGCAAGGAAGTCCGCAATCGCCTGTCCTTTAACAGCTCGAGCCGGGACGTAAGTGATATCGAATTCTGAAAGGAGTAGGGCCCATTTTGCTAAGCGCCCAGACAGCATGGGCCGATTCATGAGAAATTTGATCGGATCTGCCTTGGATATCAACGTTATTTGATGTGAGAGGCAGTAATGCCTAAGTTTCTTCACGGCGAAGATGAGGGCCAGACATATCTTTTCGATCACTGAGTAGTTAAACTCGGCCCCTGTTAACGTGCGGCTTAAATAATACAGCGCGTTCTCTTTGCCTTCTTCGTTCTTCTGTGCTAGGAGTGCTCCCAGCGAGTTATCACCTGCTGCAATGTATAGGATCAGCGGTTTACCCTTGATTGGGGCAGCAAGGACTGGTGAATTCCCGAGCATTTCTTTTAGCGAATCAAAAGCTTTCTGGCAGGCGGCGTCCCATTCGAATTTGACATTTTTCCTGTTGAGTCGGGAGAACGGCTGACAACGACCAGCCAGGTTTGCAATGAATCTCCTTAAGTATGCTACGCGGCCCTGGAAGCTTTTCAACTGCTTCAGGTTCTTTGGAGGTGGCATTTCTATGATGGCTTTGATTTTTGCGGGATCGATTTCTATGCCCCTGTGTCTGACCACGAAACCCAGGAATTTGCCGGATGCAACTCCGAATGCGCATTTTAGCGGATTCATGCGGAGGCTCTTCTTACGCAATCGTTGGAACACTTGCCTTAGGTGCTCCCTGTGCTGCTCGTGATCGATCGACCTGACGACTAAATCGTCTACATAGCATTCGACGTGTTTATGCATCATGTCCTGAAATATGACGTGCATTGCGCGCTGGTAGGTTGCCCCTGCATTTTTTAATCCGAAGGGCATTACGCGGTAGCAGTAGATGCCGAGAGTTGTGCGAAAGGCCGTGGCTTCTTCGTCTTCTGGGGCCATGCAGATTTGATTGTACCCCGAATACCCGTCCATGAAAGACATCACTGCATAACCCGTCGTGCTGTCAATTAACATCTCAGGAATCGGGAGGGAAAAATCGTCCTTAGGGCAGGCTTCATTCAAGTTTCGGAAATCAACGCATATTCGGATTTGTCCGCTCTTCTTCTTGACTGGCACGATGTTTGAAATCCACCGGGGGTACTTCACTTCTCGAACGAACCCAGCCTGAATCAGTTTCTTGACTTCTTCCTCGATCTTTGGTATAATGTCCGGATGAAACCGTCGTTGGGGCTGTTTTACCGGCTTCTTCTCCTTCATGATACTTAGTTTGTGCATGGCAATCGTCGGGCTGAGCCCGGGCATTTCTGAATATGTCTAGGCAAAGATATCCTTATTTTCCTTTAACAGCTGCAGGTATCTCTCCTTCTCACCTTCCGGAACGTTTTTGCTCAAGTATGTATTCCTGGGCTCTTCGGGGGTGCCTAAGTTTATCTCCTCGAGTTCGTCGATCGTTGGCTGTCTGCCATCTTCTAGTTGCACAGGCGCGATACTTGGCTGGACCACATCGACAGGCTCTTGTGACTGGGTTTCTTCTACCGGGCCAATGGTTACCATGTTCACACCTGCCCTAGCCCCTAGGCCCTCTCCATTGCGGTAGATTCGCCTCTGTTCTTCAAATGGAGCCAATAACCTCCTCTCTGTGTCTGCGCTTCGGTCAGGGAATCCCATATTCTTCATGATTTTTCGGCTGGCTCTGCTATATCTCTTCTCCTCTATTGGTCGAGGTTGGGCGAGCCCCCTTTCTTCCCCTCTTTCTTCTGACGGCGCTGGCCGGCTCGGCGCTGAGTGAAATCTGATGTCTTTCTGGGTGACATCTCTTGACGGCACGATGAACTGGCTTGGGGCTTTTGGAAAGGGTTTGGCTCTTCCTATCTTGGGTACCGGTACGTTGAAGCTGGATTTGAGCACTCTCATGTCTTGATCTGAGATCAATTTTAGCACAGACTGCCCTGGCTGACGTAAATGTTGCGGTATCACGTAAAATTTCTTCGTGATTGGCCGAGAGTGACCCTCCATAGGGTGTCGGGATCCCCCTTGGGTGGCATTTTGAGGTTCACTTCCCTGCACGAACTTCTCTATTCGAGTTTTTACCACCTGCCCCTTCTCTGATACCTTGGTCCTCTCGCTGGTTTCACTGCCGTCGGCCAAGCTGTAGTACTTTGCGTCGGCTAAAAATGATTCGGCTATCGTATATGGCTTTGGATCCGCCGTGACCCTGTACTGAACTCCGTCTCTGTTGTATTTGAAACACTGGTGATACGTCGAGGGGATTATGCGATTCTGGTGAAGCCAAGGCCTTCCTAGAAGGAGGTTGTATGTTGTCACCGCATCGATCACCTGACACGTTACTTTTGTAGTCAGTCCTTCGATCTCTAACATTACAGTAATTGACCCGAGCGTGCGCTGACTGTCTTGATTGAAACCTTGAATCATCATAAAACTTGGGCGTAACACCGATTGCATATAGCCTAGTGTCTGTAATGTTCTCAAGGGCATAATATTTACGGCCGACCCGTCATCCAACATACATCTCTTGACCTCGGTATCCCTGATTATTCCTGTGACCATTAGTGGACGGTTATGGTTTGTGGTTTCTACCGTGCGGTCTTCTTCTGAGAACGTGATGGTCGAATGGTGATTAACGGGCATGACTTGCGACACCGGCACATACCCTTCCCAGAATTTATCTGGATCTTTCATTTCTTCTTCTATTTCTATCATCGTGACCTCCCTGATTTCATTGTCAAGCAAGGCGTTGATTAACATTTCCCTGTATACTTTTGAGAAGCATAGGGCATCGTATATACTCAAGCGGGCGGGGACCTTTCGTAGGTGCGATACAACGTCATACGCCACTGACCTAGGGTTTGGCTGACTGGTCGTAGTTTCGGCGACCTTCTCTTTTGACTTCTGCATGCGGGGTCTTTCCTGTGATCTGTCGGGGGTGCCGTCTTCCGGTACTAGGTTGTCTGGTCTGGGGAGAGTACGGTCAAGCATTTGCCTTCCTGACCGTAGGATGACTGCGTTGACTTCCCTCTCTACTACTTGCAGCGTTTCTTCAGGTGATGCTTGTTCGGCGAATGACACCATTCCGCAGCGGGCTGTGACTGCCCTGAGTTGCCTCTGCCCCTGCAACTTCACTCCTCTGTTCTTCTTTCGCCTTGCGGGCTTCTGTTCGATCCCAGGTCTTTTCTTACTACTGGCTGGGGTCCGTGGTTCCTTCGGCTTAGGGAGCGGGGTTGATTGGCCGGTTTCTCCTCCTATCGGGGCTGTTGAGATTGCCCCGACTGTCTCCTTCACTGTCTCGGGTGCCTTCATGCTAATGACCCCTTGGTTGATCAATCGCTGTATCCTCCCCTTTAGGGAAAAGCAATCTTCCGTCTGATGACTGATGCACCGATGATATTTGCAATATTTGGGATCGTTTGTTCGTCCGACCTCGTGGGGACGAATCGGCTCTGGTAGGCGTATCAGGCCCTCTTCAATTAATTGTTCCATGATCGGAACTAAATCGGCCATATCGAATGTATAGGGGCCGTTCGCCTTTTCTCTTTCGGCTATAGATACACGCTTGGGCACATAGGGCCTCTTACCTTTATCTGGTATATCTGCCGTTTTCGCCTCTGCCTCGTGATTCGTGGTGGGACGTTTTCAGTCTTTCGGATCCCTGCTCCTGTCGATCTGATGGGTCTCAACTACTCTTCCTGTTTCTCTTTTCTGTCTCTCGGGCCTGAAGCTTACTCGAGATGCTGCTTCCTCTACCAAGTGTGCTTTTGTTGCTAATTCGCGAAAGGAGTTGAAGGTGTTGCCTGACAGGCCATACGAAATCATTGGGTCTAAGGCCCTTAGACACATTTTCATCTGCTCGCCTTCGCTGGGTAATTCGCGACATTGAGCTGCTGTGGTTCCCCATCGGTCGATAAACTTCTCAACTGGCTCACCATTTCTCTGTCTAACCATTGCAAGGTCCGTTAACGAGATTTCTCTCTCCGTTGCGAAGAACTTCGAAATAAAGGCATCTTGCATCTGCTCCCATGTTCTCACAGAGCCGGCTGGTAGTGACATGTACCATTGGAAAGCTTTTCCTGTCAAGGTGGATCCAAATAACCGCATGCAGTATTGCGGGACCGCAGACCAATTTCCCAATGTATTCAGGAAGTGGGTGATGTGCTCCTCTGGCGACCCTCTGCCGTCGAATTTTCCGAAGTCCGGGCATCTAAAGTTGGCCGGGAATGGTACCTTCTCTACTTCCGGTGGGTATGGGACCCGATATTTGTAGCTACCTTTCCTCTCTTTCTCCTTTTCCTGTTGCATCATATGGGCTATTGTTTGGGATAACTCTTCTCGTGATACATGAGATGTGGCAAGCGGCGCACGTCCTACTGGCGTGACTCTGGGTTGGATGGGTGGCTCTGGCTCAACCGGACCTTCTGCTGCGCCTTGAGACTCCTCTGCCGACTGACGGGTGGGCGGCGCGGTACTCCTGGTGGCGTTTTGTGCTATCAGAGTGGTTAAGGCCTCCTGGATGGCCTTCATTCGCTCGTTCGTCTCACAGTTAGCCTCTACCAACCTGTCGATCTGATCTTGTAACGGGTGTAACTCTTCTGTCTCGTATAGTTCTTCCTCTGCTTCTGTGGCCACTTGCACCATTACTACCTGTGCCGACTGGATTTCTCGGACTGGCCCTTGTCTTGATATGAGGATCGTCGCGGACTTAGGCTTTTCTTTTACGGATCTGGCGGTTCTTTGTAGGGTATGGAAGGTTTTGGGCAGCGGTGGGAACTGCTCGATTGTTATTGCAGGCATTGCAGATCCTGCCGGCGCAACCCTCCTGCCTGTAAGGGTCTTCTGCCCCTGTTTTGGCTGCCATTGTCTCTTATTCGTAGGGCGAGGTCTTGTGATATCCATTTTCGTATATGCCGCTAAATTAGCTGCTCTCTTTCGTTCTTTCCTTTGTCTACGTGTTTCGACCAATTGCCATCCTGAACTAGAAGCAGTTGTCGTGGTCGAGGTGAAGCGAGGGAAGCTGAAGCCTCCGGTGGCGAGGAAAGTGCACGAACTGGTCATTGAGCAGGCCATTTCTTTCGCCTGCCCTAGTGTCTTGCTAATTCTGTAGTGTCATAAAATCGTTAGAACAGTTCACGAATGCAATCGGGAGTATGAGCCCATTCGATCGCAATGCATAAACCGACAGGGATAAGCAAGACGGAGGCAAATACTGTGTAATTATGGAATGCGTGGGTTCGAAAACCCCCCTTTTTATGTCTGTTGCCTTAAAGATGAAGGGAAGAACATTCCCGTTGAGAGTCGCCAGTTTGGCGCCCGAGGGCGCCGAAACATTACGCCTTGCGGTAACTTTTCTTATGCGTAAATTCGTGTTTGCAAAGGACTATTCTTAGAGTGTTCTTATACTCAGAGCAAACCAGAGATTCTGGGTTCGATCCCCAGCAGAGTCGCCAGTTTGTTAGAACTAGAGAAATGAACATTCTCTGGGATGTTGTGTTTTGTTGCTCTGGGGGTTCTGAGTAAGGGAAACATTCATAGACAGTCACAAACATTCACAAAAATACGCAAGAGGAGATATCGCAAGGCGAATTTTATTCCAAAGATTCTGAGATTTTGTACATTCCAGGCCGTGGTCTGGCACGAGCCCTTAATTACATCGAATGATCGATGACCCTTGATTAGAAGGCAAAAGACTAGTCAGCCGGGACTAGGTTTTTAGAGTCTATGACCATGGGGCCTATATTTGTTTTACTGTACTAAACCACTTTGCGTTAGTCAGATGTCTATGTCCCATATTTTGGCCGGAGATCCGGGTTAGGACTGTCAGGGTTTATTACTGAGAGGGACGACTCTGGGCCCGCGCCTGTCAATGTAGGGACAGGTGACCTCGGGAAGTCCGTTCTACAGCTATGTGTACCTGCACAGTCTAACCGGCGGGTACCGTTTAGATGGGTAGGGCATCGACTGCTGCATTGTGGCAGTTGAGTAGTTGGTTTGTAGGGGATTGAAACTCTTTAGCACGGTTTATTGTGGTAATCAAGGCCCGGCTGAGCTAGCTTTTAACACAAATCGGATCATGCCTTTTGTAGTGAATGTAAATATTAGCATATCTGCGTAGCCCCAGATGTTGGCGACTCCTTTCCGGGAAGTTACCCCGTTCATCG